>CM047524.1:880921-1298421 GCA_026122265.1 Ammodytes dubius
GTGTATTAGTGGGATTTTGCTCGAACAAATTTCCGAGTGTCCAATCAGCAACAGAGGAAGTGGCTGAGAACGATGACGTCGAAGTCGCACTCCAGTTTCAGTTGAATGCTGCGTTCCTTTATACTCGGAACTCGGAGATTTCTGACTTGGTAGTTCCGACCTGTCTGTGTTTCAGTGCATCTGCTCGGGAAAGTATGGACGCCTACAACCTTTCTCATCCAAACAACTAAACGTTAGGCTCTAGCACGTTACCGTTGCCAGGTACCGGTAGATCCATAGAAATTTCTGAGTTCCCTGTACAACTGGAACGCACCGCCAGAAGCCGGCTCATGACATACGTCCCGACTAAACGTTATGCGATTGGTTGGCTGATCCAGAGTGGCACTGGGCAGATCCAATAGTTTTAAACTTCAACAGACACCCGCCTCCAAGTGAGAGAACGTTTGCCAAATAGAGCAGTTCTAGACCTTCTGTACAAATGAAATGAAGTACGATGGTCTGGTTGGACCAGGCTAGGTTAATGCTGTTCAATACAGGAAAACATACAAAAGCACCTCACAGTTTAAACGGCTATTACAAACACTCGGATGGCAGACTGAAAGCAACAACCACAGAGGCCCTCCCATGCCAAAAGGCAATCTTTGAGATGGTTGAATGCAAGTGTAACTCGAACTGTTCTTCTGACACATGTTCCTACCATAGATAGTATACAATAATCTATATATAAAGAGCTAAGCATTTAGCCTGGACCAACATGTGTCAGTGCAGCAGCCAGAACGTTTATGATTCACAAGCTGGGAATCAAGAAAGTGATGATGATGATGATGTATAGAGACTATGAAAGTTGCTTAATCATGATCATATACTGTGGCCTAAATGTGAATAGCATGATGCTTGAAATGGTTACAGAAACATCCAAAGTTCACACTTGCTAAATTTCTCCTAAAACAAATGATTTGTTAACTCCTCAATAAAAAGAAAAAGGAGACTAAATTTGGGTTGATGTTACTGGTATTTTATTGGAATAATATAAAAAAAGATAAATTATGGAAAAGCAGGAATATGAAATCATAACTTTTCATCATCAACATATTGTAAAAAAACAACCTCACTGGGTCATTTAGGACCCACATGTTCACAACATTTAAGGGTTAATGTTTTAAAATGTTGTGGCTTTGAAATGACCACCATTGTATCCCCAGACCCTGTAAATGTATATTTAGCAGGTAAAAGTAATGTTCTAGTTGCCTGGAGATCCAGACTAGCTGCTGGCAAATTTAAATGTGCTCTGCATACTACTCTGGACCTGAACCATTGGAGCTCATTAAGTCAGAAAATTCGGAGCAGGGATAGAGCTGTGGATCCTGCATAGCAAAGGTTGCATGTTGAGCCCAAATCCTTGTTTGGACATGGAGTCTCAAGATGTGCTGTTTCAGAGCTCCAAGTGTTAGAGGGAGCTTGTCACGTTCTGCCCAATGTTTTCAGAATAAAATGCCTATGCACTTAAAGGATTGCCCTGATGTAGATTCCCTTTAAGCTGCACATACAAAGGAAGCCAGTGTTGACAGCCTGTAGCATTGATAACATCTTGTATTCACTTGGGCAGACAACACAGGGAAGTCCTCCCATGATAGGCAAGGCAACTTGGCTGCAGATCTACCTCCAAGCAGTGAGGAAAGTCAGTGACAGTGGATGGTTGGTTTGTCAGGATGGACTTGGCTTCTGGGCCTGGTAAAGGTTAGGGAGATCACTAAGTGATAAGACATTTTACTGCACACGTTGACAATGTCCCACAGTCGATTCCTGTTGGTTGGTTGGTCCTCCAAAAAAAAAAAAAACATGTTTTTTGAGGAACAGCTGGAATATGAAATCATACTATAGTGACAGCTTTCCTATAAAAGCCGCTAACCCCCTTTGTCTCTTACCCCCACCCATCCGAGTGCCCAGGTATATAGAATAAACCCCACCCATGTGTCAATCAAACGGAAGTGGCATGAACCAAAACAGTGTGAGTAACCTTCGGAAATAAACAATAAACAAACAGACCAAATATGCATTTTGGCCCCTACACATACCTTTTCATTACCAATATATTGCAAGAAAACAACATCACAGACCCATTCATACATTTAAGGGTTTATAGGTAAATGTTGTGCCTTTAAAAACTAACAACATTGGATTTCACTGACACCGAAAAAGCAGGTCTAGCAGTTAAAGTCAATGTTCCAGCCTATTTAGAAGCCGATATATTACAAAGCCGTTTTATAAATTCCACTATGGCCGCCACATAGATATGTGTGCAAAATGCCAACATTGATTTTCTGATTCCTCATTAATACCCTTTCCAAAAAACTAGCAGCAACTGCAACTAGCTGGTGAACTATTTTTATTTTTTTATTTTTTATAAAATTATAATACAGGTATATCCCATTGAGACCGAAGACTCTTTTGCAAGGGAGACCTGTTTTCCTTTCCCACGTTACCATTCACACACACACACATTCATACACCGATAGCAGGCTAACTATCGACATTCACACGAGGCAAGGTGGTGTAGAGTCTTGCCCAAGGACACAACAACTGTGACACAGGTGGCAGGGCGGGGATCGAACCTCCAACCCTTGGCTCATCAGCCGACCTACTCTACCAACTGAGCCACAGTCGCCCCAAGTCAAATTAGTGGAGCGTCTAGCAGCCCAAGAGACAGTTATTCCTTTATGGATCGGGTGGAAACCAACAACAAAGCTCAAGGAGAGAGGGAATACTGGACTTACACTGAACTTTACTGTTTCTTTTCAAGGTGTTCACATGATCAAAATCCCAAACAAGCCCAAGGTATGGATCAAATTCTATCACTGTTCTACATGATGATGTGGTATATTGATTATGGGCATTGTTTTTTTCTTCTCCTATATTTCATTGTTGAGGAGCCTCAGACTTAAGAATTCCATTGCCAATGATTGCTGCTGTGATTGTTGTGCATATCGTTAGCCTCATAGCATAATTGCCTAAATCATATTTACTCTACTTTAATTGTACTCTACATCTACATCTACTCTTCATATACTTTTCGTTAGCCTAATAGCATAATTGCCTAAGTCATATTTTAGGATGTAGAGTGGAGTAGATGTAGAATAGAGTAGATGTAGAGTAAAAGTAATAGTAAATATGATTTATGCAATTATGCTATTCAATATTCAAGATACTTTATTTTGTCATTGTACCAAAACAACGAAATTTTGTTTACAGTTATACCCCACCAAGAGACATTGAGTGACAGTAAACAAACATGGGAGACGGGGGGGATACACTGAAGAGTCGGCAGCGTGCGCTGCGCCCCTTAAAGTAGGAAGGATAAAGAGAACATCAGGGAAGACAGGTTAAAAAAATGCTTCTCTCACACTAGCTCCTTGGTAGGTGCAAGTGTGTGATTAGTACAAAAACCACCTTGGCATAGTAAGCAACAACAAGATAACGCCACAGACAAATAGACACGTCGATAAGCACAGAGGATCTGGGTAGGGTTCATGGGACGGTAGGTGTCACAACTCAGGCACTAGGGGGCGTACGCAGCCGGCAGGCGCCCCGCCCGCAGCATCCGCGCTGCGACGGGAGGGAGAGGGGGAGGATTCAGGAAGGCTAGAGAGGTCGGGAAGTGTGTGCTATGTGTTTACGTGTGTGTGTGTGTGTTCCATGAAGCTATCTCTGTCCAGACGTAGTGGCAGTCTGCAGCCTTGGAGACGACCTCGTGGCCCGGTCACAGATAGAGTTCACAGGAGAGTGGGTGAGGGACTGTGGGGGCTAACAATAGGCGAATTTACACAATATAACCACAGACAGCTTGACTGTTATATTGTGTAATATTGCTTGACACCGTCAACATTTAGGATGGCTGTGTGTGTAGATTGTAAGTCTCAGTACTCACGCTTAATGGAGGATATTCGCCGCCTGAAATCCGAACTTAGGGGCAAGGACCAGCTGATCGCAGAGTTTGCCTCCGTGGCATCATTACAATCAAAACAACTCTCGATCATGCAACGTTCCGGTCTTGGGGCCCCGGCTGACCCATTGTGGTCCTCCTCCGTGTCACAACTGGTTTCAGACTCTGCAGCTACACTTCCCTGGCTGACTTCCGTGAACGCGGTCCGCCAGGATGATCCAGAGGTTGAGGTGGACCTTGGCGGCCGCCTCGCTGGGCATGGGCCGGACGCAGGGGAGCCAGGCACTGCCACCACCGATCCCACCAACATAACAACACCGCTGCCGACCGAGGCCAACAAGGGAAACGTGTCCGCGGCGCCGGCACACAGCTCCACACCGAAGTCGCTCCAGTATCCATGGTCCCTGGTGGTAAGCCGCGGCCAAAGGAGCGGGCTGGCCAGTGAGCGAGTTTCCTCCCAGCCTCCCGTGGCTCTTTCAAACCACTTCGAGTTGCTGACGCCGGATACCGCCATGGATCACCTTGATGACGTCCCCGCATCCCTCCATCCAGAGTCAACGGACCCAACTCCTGTGACCAGCGCTGCACGGGCGGCTCGCAGCTCCGGCGCTGGGAAGAACAACTGCAGCTCCGGTGCTAGGAAGAACAACCCCAGGACGAAGATACTGCAGGAGGCTGTAACCCGACGATCTCTTCAATCAAGGTCAACGGCGGATGTCTCCCAGCCCGGACCGTCGCCTGCCCCACAGACGGAGGTAAGTGAGCGCCCGCCTCCTTGCCCGGGCAGCTCACACACAACCTCACCATCTCCTCCTCCTCTTTTCCCCCCACTACATTGATTATCGGGGATTCCATAACCAGGCACATTCGTTTTTTTAACGCAATCACACGCTGCTTTCCTGGTGCAACAGTCCCCGTCATTGTGGATAGGCTTTTAGAATTACTGCCCTCTCTCCCGTCATCCATCACAAACATCGTGATTCATGTAGGGCGAAACGACACTTCCCGCCGGGAATCTGAGGAAACTAAAAGGAATTTTAAACTCCTTTTCACTGTCCTAAAACCCCGCTTTGAGTCCATTTTTATTTCCGGCCCCATTTTCTCTTCCTCTACTCGCGGCACTGAATCATTCAGCAGAATCTTTCAGCTAAATGCATGGCTTCAGTCCAGCTGTAGATCACATGACATGTTTTTTATCGACAATTTTGATTTGTTCTGGAACCAGGCAGATCTATTTAAAATGGATGGGATTCACCCAACCGACCATGGAAGCCACATTCTGGCATGCAATATCCAGCATCATGTAGTGCAATCCGCCACACGTGCGTGACTGTTTACTCGGCACACACCCACTCCACAGATCGCCCACACCTCTCTTCCTCTGCACTCATCTCAGGTTACCATTCGAGTCTCCAGCACCCCCTACTGTCCACCTCCGGCATCACCATGTACACTATTGGTTACTTCACCTCCCCATATTTTCGCTGTTTGTGTGACTAACCCCACAAAACGTTCAAGAAACACTTGTCACTTTAATACAGCAAATTTCTCAAACCTGGTATCCATTCCCCTTCAGCCACAGTCTGTTGTAGTATATAGGGCTGACAATGCTTCGCATTCAAACACACTAAGTTTGGCCTTGTTAAATATCAGATCTTTGTCAGGTAAATCATTTTTAATTAATGATTTTATTACCAAGCACAATCTTGATTTTATGTTTTTAACTGAAACTTGGTTGGACCAAGACAACAGCTCAGCTGTTCTTATCGAGTCAACCCCCCCAAACTTCACTTTCATGAGTGAGGCAAGAGTTCATAGGAAAGGTGGTGGAGTTGCTATTTTATTTAATGAATCTCTACAATGCAAAAAGATGTCTTATGGAAATTTTGTTTCATTTGAATATGTGGCTCTCAAGTTAAATTCAGCCTCTCAAGCCATTTTTATTAATATCTACAGGCCACCAAAATACTGTGCAAGCTTTTTTGATGACTTTGCTGAACTGCTGTCTGTAATCTGCATTGAGTTTGACTGTGTATTAATCGTTGGTGATTTTAATATACATGTTGACAAGCCTGAGGACAGAAGTACTAAAGAACTGTGCTATGTGCTGGAAAACTTTGGACTTTCCCAGCATGTGAACCGGCCTACACATAACAAAGGTCACACCCTGGACTTAATCATTTCAAAAGGCCTGGACATTGCAAAGGTTTCTGTAACTGATGTGGGTCTCTCCGACCATTCATGTTTGTTTTTTGAAAGTACAGTCACTATACACAAAGGCGACCAAACAAAAGTAATCAAGAAGCGGTGTATTACTGAAAACACCAGTGAGGAATTTGTTCAAGCATTTTCTCAGACTCCACTCCTCCCCTGTATCTCAGTTAATGTGTTTGTGGATAACTTCAACTCAAAAATTACAAATATTATTGATGCCATTGCACCTACTAAGGTGAAGGCCGTCTCTGGTAAAAAAAGATCCCCATGGAGAAATGCCCCGCAGGTCAGACTAGAAAAAAGAGAATGCCGTAAAGCAGAACGTAGGTGGCGAAAATCAAATCTCAAAGTTCATTATGACATCTTCAAAGGAAAACTTCGCACTTTTAACTCAGAACTGAGAAATGCAAGGCAGTCTTTTTTCTCTGAAATCATCAACAAAAACAGCAACAATGCACGTGCCCTATTTTCTACTGTTGACAGGCTCACAAACCCTCCTGTGTCAATAGCATCTGAACTTCACTCCAAGAGGACCTGCAATGAATTTGCCTCATTCTTTACTGACAAAATTCATAAAATTAGACAAGCTGTCATCACATCAATACCGGTTTCAAGATATGTTTTATCCCTGTGCCCACTTGAAATCAATCAAAATGCCATGACAGAATTTTGTCTGATTAACCAGAAAAACCTGGAGGACATTATACAACATCTGAATTCCTCCTCCTGTTGCCTTGACATTCTACCCACAGGTTTCTTTAAAACAGTTTTTAGCTGTATGGCCTCAGATGTCCAAGAAATTGTCAACATGTCCCTTCGGACAGGTGTATTCCCACAGGCCCTGAAAACAGCAGTCATCAAGCCACTCCTAAAAAAGAACAACCTAGAAACATCAGTCATGAACAATTATAGGCCCATATCTAACCTGCCATTTTTAAGCAAGATCATTGAAAAAGCTGTCTATCAGCAGCTAAATAACTACATGGCAATGAACAACTGCTTTGATGTTTTCCAGTCAGGTTTTCGTCAACACCACAGCACTGAGACCGCTCTGGTTAAGGTCCTCAATGACATCCACTTAAACACAGACAGTGGCAAAAGCTCTGTATTAGTTTTATTGGATCTCAGTGCTGCGTTCGACACAGTTGACCACAGCATATTACTAGATCGACTAGCAAACTGGGTTGGACTTTCTGGAACTGCACTAAACTGGTTTGAATCATACTTAAAGGACAGAGACTACTATGTATCAATAGGCAATTTCACATCCGAGAGAACAAATATTACATGCGGGGTCCCCCAAGGTTCCATTCTTGGGCCTCTTCTGTTCAACATCTACATGCTCCCACTAGCTCAGATCATGAACAAGAACAAATTATGTTACCATAATTATGCAGACGACACACAAATTTACATAACCATATCACCAGGAGACTACAGTCCGATCCAAGCACTAAGTAAGTGCATTGAACAAATCAATGACTGGATGTGCCAAAACTTCCTTCAATTAAACAAAGACAAAACTGAAGTAATTGTCTTTGGTAACAGGGATGAACAATTAAAAGTCAGCGCACAGCTTAAATCTGTTATGTTAGAAAGCACACCCCAAGCTAGAAATCTTGGAGTAGTCATTGATTCAGACTTAAATTTCAAAAAACACATTAAATCAATTACTAAGTCAGCCTACTACCACCTTAAAAATATATCAAGAATTAAAGGGCTACTGTCTCAGCAGGACTTAGAAAAACTTGTCCATGCATTTATTTTTAGTAGACTTGACTACTGTAACAGTGTCTTTGCAGGCCTTCCTAAAAAGTCAATCAGACAGCTTCAGCTAATTCAGAACGCTGCTGCTCGAGTCCTCACTAGGACCAAAAAAGTGGATCACATTACCCCAGTTCTTAGGTCTTTACACTGGCTTCCTGTCACTCTAAGAATAGATTTTAAAATATTGATGTTGGTCTATAAAGCCCTAAATGGTTTAGGCCCCAAATACATTGCTGACCTGCTGATCCCTTACGAACCAGTCAGAGCTCTCAGATCGTCTGACACTGGGCTACTGACAATCCCCAGAGTAAGGACTAGACAGGGAGAGTCAGCCTTCAGTTTTAATGCACCAAAGCTCTGGAATAAACTTCCACGGGACTTGAGGTCCGCTTCAACACTCGGCTCTTTTAAATCAGGTCTGAAGACTTTACTGTTTCCGTTTTAACCTGTAATTTTAAATTTTTATTTATTTTTATTCTTTTTAAATTTTTAAATTATTTTATGTTTTATTTATATTCATGTTTCTCATTCGCTTTTTTTTTTTTTTTTTAATGTATTTTTTTTTTAATGTATTTTTTTTTTTTTTTTTTTTTTTTTTAATGTGTGCTCTATTCTTGATGTGTTTTTGTTTTAGCATCTGTGAAGCACCTTGAATGGCCTTGTGTCCGAAATGTGCTTTATAAATAAACTTGCCTTGCCTTGCCTTGTTAGAGTTCCCCTGGTTCCTTATTTGACCAGAAACCCTTTATTAAGAGCAAACCTACTACGCTTCCACAAAAGTCATGATGAGATTGCATATTCTTTCAGTATTGGCAGCAAATCCTACACAAAAAGTATGTCTTCTAGTAATAGTTTTCCCTGTGATGTCTTTAGGTCAAATATATATTTGTGTACACTGGCCAGCTACCTGTATGCATACTATTTTCATATACTGTTATATTTTTGTATTCTCATTCAATCCTACTCATATTCAAGATTTTTTCTTTTATTTCTACTGAAATGTACAGCACATCATGCTTCTTACTCTGTGCTGTAAACTGCAACATATAGTACTTTTGTAAATTGCTCATTATTCCATATTGCACATCATTTCACTACTCTATAACACTTAAAATATGACTAAAGCAATTATGCTATTAGGCTAACGAAAAGTAGATGTAGAGTAGATGTAGAATAGAGTAGAGTAGAGTAAATATGATTTAGGCAATTGTGCTATGAGGCTAACGATATGACAAATACACCTCCTGAATCTTGAATGTATGGTTGTAGAGTCAAAGCATTATACTGTAATAAAGCACACTTTCACTTGTCCTTTGCAGAAATACTTCATTGTGATGCAAAGTGTGTTTTATCCAGATGAACGAATCAATGCCAGGTAAGCTTGGTTTGCTTACCCATCTATACGAGACATGAGTGGCATTAGTATTGTGTTAACATGACAGCCAGCGTAGCCTCTTTGTGTGCTTTGTGATGTCAGGTATGACATTAAGGGCTGTGAGGTGAGTCGCTGGACAGAGCCCGCACCAGAGGGAAGCCAGATCATTGTGGTTCTCAAAGACCTGAACTTTGAACAGCAGTACATCACTCTGGGTAAGGAAGCACAATGGGATGTGTATATGTGCTGTGTGCCACATGGAGCTGTCTAATAACAGGAAGGGTTACGGCCTCTCATGTTATTGCACCCCCCTCACGCCAAGCAATATTTTGTTTCTCAACACGATGCATTCTATGTAAAACAATGTCAAAACGTAATACATTTTCACTTTATTATGTAGGCTGATACTCTGTCAAACTTTGTAACACATTTTTACACAATGCTTTTTCTGTACAAAGTGTGTGTGTGTGTGTGTGTGTGTGTGTGTGTGTGTGTGTGTGTGTGTGTGTGTGTGTGTGTGTGTGTGTGTGTGTATGTGTGTGTGTGTGTGTGTGTGTGTGTGTGTGTGTGTGTGTGTGTGTGTGTGTGTGTGTGTGTGTGTGTGTGTGAATGCAGTGACACTTATTGACCAATGAATCAACTAAACAAATAGTATATTATTCAAATTAATTTTGACGATTTCACGATTGATGCCAGAATGCATAAAATAGGCAATAACATGTTATACAATTGTGGTTGGTTTTAACATAATGCAACATATTATTACTTTTTCGTAAAAAAAAAAAAAATCTTTAACATTCTGGACTTTGCTGACACATGACATCTGGTAAGAACATTTGAGTTGATTCCTTGAAGAAGTTAATGTGAAATGACTTTTTGCTTTTTGGTGTGTGTGTGTGTGTGTGTGTGTGTGTGTGTGTGTGTGTGTGTGTGTGTGTGTGTGTGTGTGTGTGTGTGTGTGTGTGTGTGTGTGTGTGTGCATGTGCATGTTTGTGTGTGTGTGTTGTGTGTGTGTGCAGACCAGCAGCGTCCCTGGCTCCTGAGGCAGGTGGAGGTGGACACAGAGTTCTTGCGGGGGTTGAATGTGTTGGACTACAGTCTGCTGCTGGCCCATCAGCCCTTACAGCAAGACGAACTGCACCAGAGCCTCTCCTTCGCCACGCTCATCATGAGAACCAAAAAGTCATTCTCTTTACCTTTTCTTTTCCCTCACATTTCAGAACTGGCTTTCTCAACATTTACCCTGCTTTCAGAATCGCATACTTTCTACAATTTAGTATGGTAGAAAAAAAGATTTAGGATGTCCCGATTCTTGTGGCCATATTTAGGATGGTTAGAAGTTCCCCGGATGTCTACTACATTCAGCTAAGATTTTTTTAAGTGTTGAAAACAGCATCCTATTTGGGCGATTCTGACCCACAACCCAGTGCGCACGTGAAGTGACGTCACATCGACGGAGCCTCCGTATGAAAACAAACGGGGATGCGACGGATATAAAAGCAAGAGGCGAGATCAAGGCGCAATGTTATGATGAAATAAAGAAGTAAAAGTATGTCCCAATTGTAGCATACTGCATCCTAACTAGATAATTTTTCTCGTCAGAAGTAGTATGTAGAGTAGAAAAAAGAAAGTATGCGGGGTTAGATTATGTGATTTAGTTATAAGGGAATTTAATGTTTGTCTGCCTACAGTACCACTTTTAGTCTTAGAAACATTGAAAATAACTCAATGAATAGAAAAGTTATTGATAAATGCTTTGATAGATGAATTTTCATTGAAGGTGAGACACTGCAGGTGAAAAGGGTTAAAATGTGTATCTTTTAAAAAAACAAAATGCATCATATAAAACAGACCATTATCAACATTCGAGCAAACCCTTCCTTAATAACCATACTGAATAGTGCTTGGAATAATTGGAATAATAGTTTAGTTGATGTAAGTGCTTTAGAAGTTGAATGTTGAGATAATGGCTGTTAAAGATGGTTGTATAGGATAAATATACAGACGCAAACAGACAAGATTTAGTCAGATTAACACCTAAATGTACATTTTTGGACCTTTTGATTTATACAAGTATGAAAGAAGAAATGTTATGGTAAAGCAAAATAGGCAAAAATCTCAAAACGGACCAGTGCTTGAAATAACAATGTTGTTTGTTAACAAATGAAAGGGTCCTACACAGCCTCAAGGGGTTAGATGAATGCACCTGCAGTTTAAAAGTGAGTCATGTAGGCCACCACAGAGGGGTCTGTATGCAGTATTTAGCCTTCCTACGGCATACTACTCTCTTCCTATTATTGTTATGATTTGATTTAATTTCTGAAAAGTAGACGAGATGAGAGCAAAAGAGAGACATTTTAAGTGGGAAAATGGAGATTTCCCTTTTTTTTTTTTTTTTTTTTTTTTTTTTTTTTTTAACCTTTATTTATACAGGTAAATCCCATTGAGTCCGAAGACTCTTTTGCAAGGGAGACCTGTTCCCATTTACACGTTACCATTCACACACTGATAGCAGGCTAACTATCGACATTCACACGAGGCAAGGTGGGTGAAGTGTCTTGCCCAAGGACACAACAACTATGACACAAGTGGCACGGCGGGGATCGAACCTCCAACCCTTTGATCATCGGCCGACCCGCTCTGCCACCTGAGCCACAGTCGCCCTTTCTCAAGTGTGACTTGTAGTGAGAGAAATGAACATATACTGTGTTTAAAGCAAAGAGTTTTATTCAATAGCAAGGGCCACTCCGGAGGATCCCTGAAGGCAGCATACACAAAAGTATTTTGTCAAGAGTGATATCTTTTCTTGAAAGTATCACATATTTAAAGCACATTTACGCCACAGGGGGCAGACGTTTAAATTACATTACAATGGTTTGCATCAGTTGAGGGGCAGAGAGACAGGTGGTTGAATACAATTTTCATTTACAAGAAGCTTTGTAGACAAAAGTTCTACAAGCTGGCTGGTAAATCCGCAGGGGGCTGTCTGTCTGGACAGGCAGTGTGGGGTGTAGTTTGTTTATTCAAATGTATTGTCAGACTATGAGATATACTTTTCCATTACAGACTCATACAGCTCCTAACATTCACAGACAACTGTGCCTCTCTGTTATCTGATAGGTTGTTGATGGGATCCCTCCACTGTAATCCACTCTGCTCACGTACACAACGTTTAAACTAAAGGCCCATTGACTCATCTCTTGTCTGGCGGGTTTAGACAAGATAACAGGGGAAAAAAACAGTTTTAAAATCTGTTCACAGATTTACAGTAACCGCTCTGACAAATACTATGGAGCAGACACTAAGTCAGCTGCATTGACTGTGAGCCAAAGTTCAACATGTCAAAGTCTATTAATCTGTCCAGTTTAGTGTGAACAGTTTGCCTGTCTGTCTTTAACATTCATTTGAACTGTGACCAATGTTATCTGAACCCGCCAGTTAAAACGTGGTACCAATTAGTTTCCCCTCAACAGTTGCAATATGCAAATTATGAGTATTTTGATCATTCTCAGCCACATTACGGACAATGGATGGAAAGGTCACTTGGGGTGCGTTCCAAATTGCATACTCTTTTTTTTTTACTATTTTACATCTACAGCTGATTATAAAAAGTATGTAGTTTGTATGCAGTAAGCATACAATTGGGACATACTTTTACTTATTTATTTCATCATAACAACGCGCCTTGCTCTTGCCTCTTGCTTATATATCCGTCTCATCTCTTAGTTTTTTTCACTCAGAGGCTCTGCCGATGTGACGTCACTTCCGGTTGCGCACTGGATTGTGGGTCATAATCGCCCAAATAGCATGCTGAATTCATCACTAAAAAATCCCAATTGGATGTATTAGGCATCCGGTTATTTTTAAGCATGCTGCATTTGACCACAAGAATCGGGACATCCTAAATATTTTTCTACCATACTAAATAGCAGAAAGTATGGGGATTGGAATGCAGGGTTGGTCTCTCCATCAGTCCATCATTTTGGACCGGACTGAATTATTTCAACAACTATTAGAAAGGTGGCCTGGGCTTTGTGTTCAGTTCTAACTAGCTAATGTTAGAAAGCTAACATGCTAAACTAAGATGGTAACTACGGTACACTTTACACCTGATTTACATCAGTCTGTTAGTATTGTCATCGTGGGTATGTTGGCATGCCAATGTTAGCATTTAGCTGCTAACCCTAACTTCACAATAGATTAATGCACAATCAATCTAATTTTCTCAATATTTGGTGCACACTGTACATAGTAACAATTCTATGTAAAAGCTTAGCCATGCTTTTCCAGTGCTGAGAGCATGCCTTTTTTGTATTAATAATTAAATAAGGCTAATTAACGTAGGTGCTTTAGGAACAAAGCAAATGACTGTGCGTTGTGCAGTGGATATCAGACTACATCTTAATTGTATCATATCAGATGAACTGTTTCTTATTTACTTTCCCTGGATTCATCTGAAAGCTTTCTCCACTCACTGGAAGTTATGTCTCACGAGGCAAATAGCATACCTACATTATGCAGATACACAATGTTAAAGGACATTATTTTTACATTTATTCAAGAACTTTTTTTAATCCAAATGGGTCCGTTGTGCTATCAGGCTAATTTTAACATCAGATAGATCAGAATATTCTTTTTAATCACAGAAATGAAATGTGAGAAAGTGTATATCCACGGTAAATTGCTGTGACTCAAAATCCATTCTCTTTCCCTGTGACTCTATCATTGTAGATCTGTGATCCAGGGCTCCAGTCCCAGCCATTCGTCTGTCCCCGGGGCCGTCCCAGAAGACGACTCCAGCTTACTGTTGTCTGGAATGGATGAAGCCTGTTGGAAGCGATCGCAAGCTCCCCCGCCATCATCCAGTGTTGCCACTGATTCAACGTGCCCGGGACATGCCCAGCCATCGGTCTCCGACGGGGCTGAGCTTCCAGACTTCAAGGCCCAAAACCGACGCCTGCTGCCCAACCTGAAGAACCCCCTGCACGTCATCGACGGGCCCGAGCAGCGCTACTTCATCGGCATCATTGACATTTTCACGGTTTACAGTTTCAGGAAAAGGCTGGAGCACTTGTGGAAGAGGCTAAGACATCCGGGCCGCTCCTTCTCCACCGTCAGCCCACAGACTTACTGCGTGCGCCTGTGTCACTGGGTACAGGACCATACCAAATAGACCTGGACTGGATGAGTAGTGAAGACTTAACCATCAACTGTTCACTGAGCATGTTTCAAACAGCTATAAGCTCAACACAAATGCACACACCCATGAACCACGTGTCTATTCCATGGCTACCAATGCTTTTGTCTTTTTTCCACAAAACACAAGCCTTAAACTGTAGAACTATCCATGGCACTGTATTTGTGTCTTGATGAGTGCACGGTAGACATTTTTAGGCACAGAAAAGTATTCCCTGCAGGACGTGTGAATTATAGGTAGTAAAGAAACAATGCTTATGCTATATACAGTATACAGTGAGGCTGGTGGTACACAATAAAACAATCATTTAATTCCGACATTCAAACTTTTTTTCTGTTGTCCTAGTCCCAGTCTTTCCTTTAAGTGACCGATAACTCTAAGATAGTAGCTAACATGCAATAACCTATTGAGAACGCAACAGAGTTTTGTTTGATCAAATTAAATACAATTATTTTATTGTAATGTATCTACAGTAAATAATCTAGCAAAACTACTGTCTGTTCAAAAAGGTTGCCTTGTGTACTCAGAAAATACAAGTCCAAACAAATGTTCTGTCAGAAGAGATTTCCCAGATACAGTGGGTAAAGGGAGCTTCCAAAGATGCCCATAAAGAATGATAGGAAGCTCATGAAGCTTTAATAAACCTTCATTTCTTTTTTCCCCGTGCAAAGAGAACCCCAAAGCAAAAGTATTGGCTGCAATGGATGCATTTTCTCCTAATATCAAGTTGTGGCTTCGTCTGATAAAACATGAGATGAAACATGTCACCAATCCAGGTGTTTCTGCAGAGGTTTACCTGTAGTTTCAAACACTTTCTTCTTGTTGTTGTCAGAAGTAGGTCATCAGGCAGCTTGGGTAGATAAGCTATTATTTGAAAATACAGAAGTAAATAAATCTGTAAATGAGAATCGGTTTGTTACACTCATAGCATAATTGCCTAAACCATATTTAGTCTACTCTACTTTTATTCTACATCTACTCTATTCTACATCTACTTTTCGTTAGCCTAATAGCATTATTGCCTAAGTCATATTTTAAGGGTTATAGAGTAGGGTAAATTCAACTATGTCTGTTTCCATTACAATAAGGGCTGGTCAAATGTCTTCTTTTGCCAGAAATCTCCAGTTTATCAATTACTCTTCCAGTTTATCTTGATTTTAACCTTGTTGTGTGATGATACCGTATCATTGAATGCACCAGTGAGTTGTGCTCTCTCTTGAATTGAATAAAAATGCACTCATCAAATCAAAGAGAATGTAATCCATTTTGACATGGTCTCAAAGAAACGTACATTCTTCCCTGGAATTCAGCAGTGCCTCTTCGGAATACGATACTTACTATTAATTCACCTTAAGCCTTTAGAAATAAGACTGATTTAAAAGAAACATCTCAGTTTACAGATATGTTAAGTCTGCTTTACTGGTCAGTAATATCTATATGCTCACGTATGAATGTCTGACTACAAAGAAGGAAACTGTAAATACGCTGAGGAGCTGTGTGCTTTTGAACTTGCTGTTTCACTTTGACACAATACATGCTTGTGCCTTATGTCTGCAAATATTGGGTTAGGATCATGCTCTGTAACCTTGACCTAAATGGATAAAAGATGTGTAGGTGCTATGCTGTTTGTGTGCTGTCCTTTTCTGTTGGTGTTTGACAACCTCACACACATACAGTCCATGATGACAACACAACCCTATAGCACAGCAATGTCATTTTTCAGACCGATTCACCTTTTGGCAAATTCTCCAAACAAGAGACATGCCTCTTTGTATTCATAATTATTTCAGTGTTTTACATGCATGGCTTATTACCTCATATTGTAGGGGAAAGTGGGGTGAGTTGTGCAACTTTTTACTCAAAGTGATTTTAAAGTGAGGCCTTGACAGTTATGTCTCCAACTCAAATATGTACATATATTTCAGGATGTTGTGCATCCCTGGCAATAAAAACTTTGGATCTGGAATAAACTGTTTAAGAAATATAGCTTTCGGAAAAAAAGTTGTCACTACGTGGGGTGATTTGTGCGTCATTGTGTCACAATGACAAAGTCACCATTATCATCTTTCTGGCCATCTGAACTCTCATCAGTGGTGTCGTTAAGTGGAATTGAGATGTCACTCTCTTCTGAGCTACTGTAGACAATCACTTTCTTTTGGTGACCAGCGTATACAGCCATGCCACTGGCACAACTCTCAGAAATGTACTTTGCACTAGTTGCTCCATGCTTGTGTAACCAACTGCCACCTGACAAATGTGATTCCCCCTACATTTCTGCCTTTAAATCAAGGCTCAAAACCCATATGTACACCCTGCTGTTTCCTCCCCATTAACTATCTTACCTCTGCACTACTATCTGTGTTTATGTGGATGTATGGGCTTTACGTCTTTTATTTTGGTTATTGTTATTGTACCTTCATTGTTTACCTACTGAATGCACTATGTACAGCACTTTGGACAGTGCAAACTGTCATAAATGTGCTTTTATAAATACATTTTACTTACTTACTTACTTATAACTCACCCAGGCCCTTGTGCACAAATCACCCCATCCCCAGAATTTTGGATAATAGGCATGATGCAGCAATTTAGGGTTGACATTGTGCTAACTATATAGACTCAAAGTGTAGCATACCAAAGCACTAAAACATGTGTCAAATGTTTTCAAACGTGTCTATAATTGTTCAGACACAATAATCAAAAAACCTTGATCATGGAAATTTTACTTTGAAAGGCAAAACACAGTTTTTTGAGCTTAAATGTGCTTATATCTTATTCCTTGTGTCTCCCTTCTTTACAGGATGAGTCAAATGGATGGCTCTTCTTAAATATGTGGTCACATTTCCAATTTCTTCCACGGTTTTCTAGAAACAAGGGTTTTGCAACTTCCAAAATGCACAACTCACCCCACCTTCCCCTATATAGTTAGCCTCATAGCAGAATTGCCTAAATCATATTTACTCTACTCTACTTTTACTCTACATCTACTCTATTCTACATCTACTCTACATCTACTTTTCGTTAGTCTAAAAGCATAATTGCCTAAGTCATGTTTTAAGGGTTATAGAGTAGGGTAAAGTAGATGTAGAGTAAAAGTAGAGTAGAGTAAATATGATTTAGGCAATTATGTTATGAGGCTAACAATATGCTGGTATGACCATACAGCCCATGTGAAATGGATTTTTGTAGAAACTCACATATAAGTTTATGAGAAGCATAATATTACATCTCTGATGCAAGTCATTATTTCCACGTGTCCTCGCGGTTGATGTCATTAATGTACATTATAGATTCAAGAAATGTATTGTCATATGAACAGCATATGTACAATGACATTGTTACACTGTTTGTTCCCCTACATACTCTGGAACACCACAACTAAAGGATGATAAGATATAACAAAATATAGCACAATATATACACGAATGGAAAAGAAAGTATGTGCAATATGGAATAATGAGCAATTTACAAAAGTACTATATGTTGCAGTTTCCAGCACAGAGTAAGAAGCATGATGTGCTGTACATTTCAGTAGAAATACAAGAAAAAATCTTGAATATGAGTAGGATTGAATGAGAATACAAATATATAACAGTATATGAAAATAGTATGCGTAGGGGTAGCTGGCCAGTGTACACAAATATATATTTGACCTTGTGATGGAATATTTTGCATATGATATATCTCTGGACTCAAATGTTGGAATACTTATTAATGCAATAGGAAACATTTGTTATTATCTAGTATAGGCTTATAAGGTAATGAAATATATTGCATGTTGGTGTCCCCCCCCCCCCCCCACCATCCCCCCTCAATCTCCCATGTGGAGGAAGAGTAGCCAGCCTGACTAAACATTTGAAAGGTCCTGCAGACAGCCTCCTGCTGTTCTGGGTCAGCCTGCCCCACCCACCATTATAATATGAATGTATATCTCAAACCTGTCTGCCTCCCAACCTGTCTCCCCCTCCTCTTGTAATCGTCTTCCCCCACCCAGCTTCCTTAAGTATGTATAGCTTTACCTGTCTACCTGTCTCCCCCTCCCTTCTCCCACCCAGCCTACCTGTTCCCCCCCCCTGCCTGTTTCCTCCAACTCAGATCAACCTGACCCCTCCCATGGTTTACAATAACAATGTACAGTATCTCACAAAAGTGAGGACACCCCTAACATTTCTTCAAATATTTCATTATATCTTTCCATGCGACAACACTGAATAAATGACACTTTGATACAATGTCAAGTAGTCAGTGTACAGCTTGTATAACAGTGTAAATTTACTGTCCCCTCAAAATAACTCGACACACAGCCATTAATGTCTAAACTGTTGGCAACAAAAGTGAGTACACCCCTAAGAAAAAATGTCCATATTGGGCCCAAAGTGTCAATATTTTGTTTTGCCATCATTATTTTCTAGCACTGCCTTAACCCTCTTGGGCATGTAGTTCACTAGAGCTTCACAGGTTGCAACTGGAACCCTCTTCTACCCATTCATGACGACATCAAGGAGCTGGTGGATATTAGAGTCCTTGCGCTCCTCCATCTCCCGTTTGAGGATGCCCCAAAGATGCTCAATAGGGTTTAAAGGCCAGGACACACCAGCCCGAAAATCGCCGTCGTAGAGTCGATAGGGGGTCGGGAGACGAATCTGTTTGGTGTGTGCCGTGACGTCGGCCGACGTAGAGGTCGTCGGACATGTTCAATCGGCGGCCGACCGTCTTTCATTTGGAGCAATTTGATTGGTGGAGGGCTAGCGAATCAGTGAAGCCCGGAAGTGAGGCGGGTAGCACAAACAGCTAACAACAGCTAGCCATCGTTTTAATGTGTTTGTTCGTTTCGTTTTGAGAGTACTCACATGCATCAACCATTGTTGACTGCTCGACACCATGCTCGACACTCTCTGCTAAAAATTGTGCTCTTATGGTCCATAAATATAAATACGTATTTCTATCTATGTTTATGCTCTAGAGAGTTGTCCCATCATTTCCGGCTTTCGTATTTTTTCGGGCCACAATACAGATTAGCGCCGCCTGCTGTTATGGAGACATTACGTCCCGCGCAAGCAACAGAGCGTACGGAAAGTCAGCAGTCAGTTTGGTGTGTTCTCTGGCCGCGACGAGAAGGCTGGAGCTTCCTGAAACGGCCGACAACATTTTTTGCGTAGTCGGAACATGTCGGACTGGTGTGTCCTGGCCTTAAGACTGGAGACATGCTTGGCCAGTCCATAACCTTTACCCTCAGCTTCTTTAGCAAGCCAGTGGTCGTTCGGAGGGGTGTTTGGGGTCGTTATCATGTTGCAGTACTGCCCTGCGGCCCAGTTTATGAAGGGAGGGGATCATGCTCTGCTTCAGTATGTCACAGTACATGTTAGAATTCAATGAACTGTAGATCCCCAGTGCTGGCAGCACTCATTTAGCCCCAGACCATGACACTCCAACCACCATGCTTGACTCTAGGCAAGACACACTTGTCTTTGTACTCCTCACCTGGTTGCCGCTCCACACTCTTAACACCATCTGAACCAAATAAATGTATTTTGGTCTCATCAGACCACAGGACACGGTTGCAGTAATCCATGTCCGTAGTCTGTTTGTCTTCAGCAAACTTTTTGTGGGGTTTCTTGTGCATCATCTTTAGAATAGGTTTTCAGCCTGTCAGGGATGACAGCCATGCAGACCAGTATGATGCAGAGTGTGGCGTATGGTCTGAGCACTGACAGGTTGACCCCCCACCCCTTCAAGCCCTTCAGCAATGCTGGCAGCACTCATACGTCTATTTTCCAAAGCCAACCTCTGTGTACGACGCTGACCACGTGCACTCAACCTTCGTAAACTGGGCCGCAGGGTGGTATTGCAACATGATAACGACCCCAAACACACCTCCAAACGACCACTG
This sequence comes from Ammodytes dubius, assembly GCA_026122265.1. Classification (NCBI taxonomy): domain Eukaryota; kingdom Metazoa; phylum Chordata; class Actinopteri; order Uranoscopiformes; family Ammodytidae; genus Ammodytes; species Ammodytes dubius. Next base: position 901,305 of record CM047524.1, read on the forward strand.
CCTTTCCCTGGAAATATGCTTACCTCATTCTATTCCCATACCTGTTTTCTTTTATGTTTCTTTTTTTACTGTTTTCTGACATTCTGTGGTTTTCCTTAATCCTATCACAACTCATTTTAACACAACTAACTTTGCAATTTGTTTTGTTTTATTTGCTGCCCATTATCAACATTTTGCTGCAAAATTGTTGATGTTTCACCACTGTTGACATTGTGGGCTTTGCAGGTCCTTTCGGTAAGTAATTATGTTTCTGTTTCGCTTGATGACTGCATCCAAAAGGTAAGATCACTTTGCTTATTTGACAAGTCAACATTGTTGTTATTTATGGCTTTGACTTTCTACGCCAGACAAGCCTAAATAACTACCTTTCTATGCTAGCCTGCTGTCACTGTCACTGTGTCACTCCCCTGTTTTTCTCTTTCTGCTCTCCACAGACTGGTGAAGGAAGCACTACCACGACCAGCCACCACCCAGGGATCGGTTTGTGCTCATGGCTCCCAGACGGAGGTTCTGGCGAAGCAAGCGCTAGACGGGACCCTTTCAAATCCTCCTCTCCACCATGACGGCCGTGAAGGTTGCAGAACGGACCACCTGGATCCAAGCCCGACGGATCAAGAGGCACCTACGACAGGACTACAGCCCACCAGCATGGACCAGACGACATCAGCAGGACCAGCACCAGCAACGACAAGGAAGATGACGGGCAACCACCTCGCTACAAGGAGAGCCAGACGACCCCCACCTCCCCCGGCAATGGCCGCCTAACCTGCACCACGGATGCCCCCCCCCCCCCCCCCCCGGATTCACTCACACTGAACCCCCACCCCTTGTCATGCTGTGAAGCCTCCCACTCATACCCAGCACATTCTATTGCTTTACTGGGCGCAAGCCGCCATCAGCAAACCACTGTCTGACACACACACACACACACACACACACACACACACACACACACACACACACACACACACACACACACACACACACACACACACACACACACACACACACACACACCCACACAAGCAACTACACCTGCCCCCACTGTCTGACACACAGGAAAACACACTCACACACCCACACAAGCAGATACCTAACCTAAAGACATATCACAGGGAAAACTATTACTAGAAGACATACTTTTTGTGTAGGATTTGCTGCCAATACTGAAAGAATATGCAATCTCATCATGACTTTTGGGGAAGCGGAGTAGGTTTGCTCTTAATAAAGGGTTTCTGGTCAAATCAGGAACCAGGGGAACTCTAACAAGCAATATTACACAATATAACAGTCAAGCTGTCTGTGGTTATATTGTGTAAATTCGCCCATTTTTAGCCTCATAGCATAATTGCATAAATCATATTTACTCTACTCTACTTTTTACTCTATTCTACATCTACTCTACTCTACATCTACTTTACCCTACTCTATAACCCTTAAAATATGACTTAGGCCAGTGGCGGACACTAGTGCCCTTCTAGTGCCCTGATAGTGCCCTTTTGCCCGTCTGGTCCTTCTAGTGTCCTTCTGCCCTTCTGCCCTTCTAGTGCCCTTCTGTCTTTCTGCCAGTCTAGTGCCCTTCTGCCAGTCTAGTGCCCTTCTGCCCTTCTAGTGCCCTTCTGTCTTTCTGCCCTTCTAGTGCCCTTCTGTCTTTCTGCCAGTCTAGTGCCCTTCTGTCCTTCTGCCCTTCTAGTGCCCTTCTGCCCGTCTGGTGCCCCCATGGTTGAAAAAGTGTTGCTAAAGTGCCCTCTATGGTGGTGAAAATGAGAGAAAGTGCCTTATTGGCTGCCCTTAAACGTGAACAAAAATTATTGAGTGCCCTAGGTTGCCCCTCCATACAATAGGCCTAAATGATTATGATGTGCCCTCTGGAGCAAGAACATGGCAAACTGAAAAGAATTGTTGTGGTACTCTAATGAGGTGCAGACGTTCCTCTCTTTGGTAGCTGACGAACGGGGGAATGCGAAAGAGGCGTTGCTTTCATGTGGCATCGCTATGACAAACAGCTACATCGATTGGTACTTAAATCTCCACTGGATAACAAAGCAAAAAGTGGATTAAGAGTATGTCCGTATCCATAGTGGAAAAGCGCAATTAGATGCCAAGTTAGAAAAACTTAATATTTTCAGTTTGCATAATCCGCTTAAAATTTATATACATTTTTGAGAGTCAAGATACGGTCTTCATTCAAGTGTAGGTTATGTCACGCAACAGAGACGATAATAGTCAGCTATCACCTCAACATGAAGGAAAACTTCCTTCAATATTTCCGTAGCTGGCTGTCAGCGGTCAAAGACTGTATGGTAGTGGCACATTGAATTTTCTCCAGTCTAATTTACTTAAATGTTAGTAAAGATGAAAGCAGCAAGCCATCCTCCCAGGGGCGTCAGCTCACCCAATACCATACAGGGGCACAATAGGGCACCAAAAAAAAAAAATATCTCATATATATATAATTTTATTAGACCAAGCTAAAAAAAATTTGGGCAATTATTTACAAGCATTATTTATTAAAAAAAAAAAAAAAAAGTGGGGGCCCCACACTGGGTCTTGAAACGTACATTTCAGTAGAAATACAAGAAAAAATCTTGAATATGAGTAGGATTGAATGAGAATACAAATATATAACAGTATATGAAAATAGTATGCGTAGGGGTAGCTGGCCAGTGTACACAAATATATATTTGACCTTGTGATGGAATATTTTGCATATGATATATCTCTGGACTCAAATGTTGGAATACTTATTAATGCAATAGGAAACATTTGTTATTATCTAGTATAGGCTTATAAGGTAATGAAATATATTGCATGTTGGTGTCCCCCCCCCCCCCCCCCACCATCCCCCCTCAATCTCCCATGTGGAGGAAGAGTAGCCAGCCTGACTAAACATTTGAAAGGTCCTGCAGACAGCCTCCTGCTGTTCTGGGTCAGCCTGCCCCACCCACGATTATAATATGAATGTATATCTCAAACCTGTCTGCCTCCCAACCTGTCTCCCCCTCCTCTTGTAATCGTCTTCCCCCACCCAGCTTCCTTAAGTATGTATAGCTTTACCTGTCTACCTGTCTCCCCCTCCCTTCTCCCACCCAGCCTACCTGTTCCCCCCCCCCTGCCTGTTTCCTCCAACTCAGATCAACCTGACCCCTCCCATGGTTTACAATAACAATGTACAGTATCTCACAAAAGTGAGGACACCCCTAACATTTCTTCAAATATTTCATTATATCTTTCCATGCGACAACACTGAATAAATGACACTTTGATACAATGTCAAGTAGTCAGTGTACAGCTTGTATAACAGTGTAAATTTACTGTCCCCTCAAAATAACTCGACACACAGCCATTAATGTCTAAACTGTTGGCAACAAAAGTGAGTACACCCCTAAGAAAAAATGTCCATATTGGGCCCAAAGTGTCAATATTTTGTTTTGCCATCATTATTTTCTAGCACTGCCTTAACCCTCTTGGGCATGTAGTTCACTAGAGCTTCACAGGTTGCAACTGGAACCCTCTTCTACCCATTCATGACGACATCAAGGAGCTGGTGGATATTAGAGTCCTTGCGCTCCTCCATCTCCCGTTTGAGGATGCCCCAAAGATGCTCAATAGGGTTTAAAGGCCAGGACACACCAGCCCGAAAATCGCCGTCGTAGAGTCGATAGGGGGTCGGGAGACGAATCTGTTTGGTGTGTGCCGTGACGTCGGCCGACGTAGAGGTCGTCGGACATGTTCAATCGGCGGCCGACCGTCTTTCATTTGGAGCAATTTGATTGGTGGAGGGCTAGCGAATCAGTGAAGCCCGGAAGTGAGGCGGGTAGCACAAACAGCTAACAACAGCTAGCCATCGTTTTAATGTGTTTGTTCGTTTCGTTTTGAGAGTACTCACATGCATCAACCATTGTTGACTGCTCGACACCATGCTCGACACTCTCTGCTAAAAATTGTGCTCTTATGGTCCATAAATATAAATACGTATTTCTATCTATGTTTATGCTCTAGAGAGTTGTCCCATCATTTCCGGCTTTCGTATTTTTTTCGGGCCACAATACAGATTAGCGCCGCCTGCTGTTATGGAGACATTACGTCCCGCGCAAGCAACAGAGCGTACGGAAAGTCAGCAGTCAGTTTGGTGTGTTCTCTGGCCGCGACGAGAAGGCTGGAGCTTCCTGAAACGGCCGACAACATTTTTTGCGTAGTCGGAACATGTCGGACTGGTGTGTCCTGGCCTTAAGACTGGAGACATGCTTGGCCAGTCCATAACCTTTACCCTCAGCTTCTTTAGCAAGCCAGTGGTCGTTCGGAGGGGTGTTTGGGGTCGTTATCATGTTGCAGTACTGCCCTGCGGCCCAGTTTATGAAGGGAGGGGATCATGCTCTGCTTCAGTATGTCACAGTACATGTTAGAATTCAATGAACTGTAGATCCCCAGTGCTGGCAGCACTCATTTAGCCCCAGACCATGACACTCCAACCACCATGCTTGACTCTAGGCAAGACACACTTGTCTTTGTACTCCTCACCTGGTTGCCGCTCCACACTCTTAACACCATCTGAACCAAATAAATGTATTTTGGTCTCATCAGACCACAGGACATGGTTGCAGTAATCCATGTCCGTAGTCTGTTTGTCTTCAGCAAACTTTTTGTGGGGTTTCTTGTGCATCATCTTTAGAATAGGTTTTCAGCCTGTCAGGGATGACAGCCATGCAGACCAGTATGATGCAGAGTGTGGCGTATGGTCTGAGCACTGACAGGTTGACCCCCCACCCCTTCAAGCCCTTCAGCAATGCTGGCAGCACTCATACGTCTATTTTCCAAAGCCAACCTCTGTGTACGACGCTGACCACGTGCACTCAACCTTCGTAAACTGGGCCGCAGGGTGGTATTGCAACATGATAACGACCCCAAACACACCTCCAAACGACCACTGCCTTTCCCTGGAAATATGCTTACCTCATTCTATTCCCATACCTGTTTTCTTTTATGTTTCTTTTTTTACTGTTTTCTGACATTCTGTGGTTTTCCTTAATCCTATCACAACTCATTTTAACACAACTAACTTTGCAATTTGTTTTGTTTTATTTGCTGCCCATTATCAACATTTTGCTGCAAAATTGTTGATGTTTCACCACTGTTGACATTGTGGGCTTTGCAGGTCCTTTCGGTAAGTAATTATGTTTCTGTTTCGCTTGATGACTGCATCCAAAAGGTAAGATCACTTTGCTTATTTGACAAGTCAACATTGTTGTTATTTATGGCTTTGACTTTCTACGCCAGACAAGCCTAAATAACTACCTTTCTATGCTAGCCTGCTGTCACTGTCACTGTGTCACTCCCCTGTTTTTCTCTTTCTGCTCTCCACAGACTGGTGAAGGAAGCACTACCACGACCAGCCACCACCCAGGGATCGGTTTGTGCTCATGGCTCCCAGACGGAGGTTCTGGCGAAGCAAGCGCTAGACGGGACCCTTTCAAATCCTCCTCTCCACCATGACGGCCGTGAAGGTTGCAGAACGGACCACCTGGATCCAAGCCCGACGGATCAAGAGGCACCTACGACAGGACTACAGCCCACCAGCATGGACCAGACGACATCAGCAGGACCAGCACCAGCAACGACAAGGAAGATGACGGGCAACCACCTCGCTACAAGGAGAGCCAGACGACCCCCACCTCCCCCGGCAATGGCCGCCTAACCTGCACCACGGATGCCCCCCCCCCCCCCCCCCCGGATTCACTCACACTGAACCCCCACCCCTTGTCATGCTGTGAAGCCTCCCACTCATACCCAGCACATTCTATTGCTTTACTGGGCGCAAGCCGCCATCAGCAAACCACTGTCTGACACACACACACACACACACACACACACACACACACACACACACACACACACACACACACACACACACACACACACACACACACACCCACACAAGCAACTACACCTGCCCCCACTGTCTGACACACAGGAAAACACACTCACACACCCACACAAGCAGATACCTAACCTAAAGACATATCACAGGGAAAACTATTACTAGAAGACATACTTTTTGTGTAGGATTTGCTGCCAATACTGAAAGAATATGCAATCTCATCATGACTTTTGGGGAAGCGGAGTAGGTTTGCTCTTAATAAAGGGTTTCTGGTCAAATCAGGAACCAGGGGAACTCTAACAAGCAATATTACACAATATAACAGTCAAGCTGTCTGTGGTTATATTGTGTAAATTCGCCCATTTTTAGCCTCATAGCATAATTGCATAAATCATATTTACTCTACTCTACTTTTTACTCTATTCTACATCTACTCTACTCTACATCTACTTTACCCTACTCTATAACCCTTAAAATATGACTTAGGCCAGTGGCGGACACTAGTGCCCTTCTAGTGCCCTGATAGTGCCCTTTTGCCCGTCTGGTCCTTCTAGTGTCCTTCTGCCCTTCTGCCCTTCTAGTGCCCTTCTGTCTTTCTGCCAGTCTAGTGCCCTTCTGCCAGTCTAGTGCCCTTCTGCCCTTCTAGTGCCCTTCTGTCTTTCTGCCCTTCTAGTGCCCTTCTGTCTTTCTGCCAGTCTAGTGCCCTTCTGTCCTTCTGCCCTTCTAGTGCCCTTCTGCCCGTCTGGTGCCCCCATGGTTGAAAAAGTGTTGCTAAAGTGCCCTCTATGGTGGTGAAAATGAGAGAAAGTGCCTTATTGGCTGCCCTTAAACGTGAACAAAAATTATTGAGTGCCCTAGGTTGCGCCTCCATACAATAGGCCTAAATGATTATGATGTGCCCTCTGGAGCAAGAACATGGCAAACTGAAAAGAATTGTTGTGGTACTCTAATGAGGTGCAGACGTTCCTCTCTTTGGTAGCTGACGAACGGGGGAATGCGAAAGAGGCGTTGCTTTCATGTGGCATCGCTATGACAAACAGCTACATCGATTGGTACTTAAATCTCCACTGGATAACAAAGCAAAAAGTGGATTAAGAGTATGTCCGTATCCATAGTGGAAAAGCGCAATTAGATGCCAAGTTAGAAAAACTTAATATTTTCAGTTTGCATAATCCGCTTAAAATTTATATACATTTTTGAGAGTCAAGATACGGTCTTCATTCAAGTGTAGGTTATGTCACGCAACAGAGACGATAATAGTCAGCTATCACCTCAACATGAAGGAAAACTTCCTTCAATATTTCCGTAGCTGGCTGTCAGCGGTCAAAGACTGTATGGTAGTGGCACATTGAATTTTCTCCAGTCTAATTTACTTAAATGTTAGTAAAGATGAAAGCAGCAAGCCATCCTCCCAGGGGCGTCAGCTCACCCAATACCATACAGGGGCACAATAGGGCACCAAAAAAAAAAAATACTCATATATATATATTTTATTAGACCAAGCTAAAAAAAATTTGGGCAATTATTTACAAGCATTATTTATTAAAAAAAAAAAAAAAAAGTGGGGGCCCCACACTGGGTCTTGAAACGTACATTTCAGTAGAAATACAAGAAAAAATCTTGAATATGAGTAGGATTGAATGAGAATACAAATATATAACAGTATATGAAAATAGTATGCGTAGGGGTAGCTGGCCAGTGTACACAAATATATATTTGACCTTGTGATGGAATATTTTGCATATGATATATCTCTGGACTCAAATGTTGGAATACTTATTAATGCAATAGGAAACATTTGTTATTATCTAGTATAGGCTTATAAGGTAATGAAATATATTGCATGTTGGTGTCCCCCCCCCCCCCCCCACCATCCCCCCTCAATCTCCCATGTGGAGGAAGAGTAGCCAGCCTGACTAAACATTTGAAAGGTCCTGCAGACAGCCTCCTGCTGTTCTGGGTCAGCCTGCCCCACCCACGATTATAATATGAATGTATATCTCAAACCTGTCTGCCTCCCAACCTGTCTCCCCCTCCTCTTGTAATCGTCTTCCCCCACCCAGCTTCCTTAAGTATGTATAGCTTTACCTGTCTACCTGTCTCCCCCTCCCTTCTCCCACCCAGCCTACCTGTTCCCCCCCCCCTGCCTGTTTCCTCCAACTCAGATCAACCTGACCCCTCCCATGGTTTACAATAACAATGTACAGTATCTCACAAAAGTGAGGACACCCCTAACATTTCTTCAAATATTTCATTATATCTTTCCATGCGACAACACTGAATAAATGACACTTTGATACAATGTCAAGTAGTCAGTGTACAGCTTGTATAACAGTGTAAATTTACTGTCCCCTCAAAATAACTCGACACACAGCCATTAATGTCTAAACTGTTGGCAACAAAAGTGAGTACACCCCTAAGAAAAAATGTCCATATTGGGCCCAAAGTGTCAATATTTTGTTTTGCCATCATTATTTTCTAGCACTGCCTTAACCCTCTTGGGCATGTAGTTCACTAGAGCTTCACAGGTTGCAACTGGAACCCTCTTCTACCCATTCATGACGACATCAAGGAGCTGGTGGATATTAGAGTCCTTGCGCTCCTCCATCTCCCGTTTGAGGATGCCCCAAAGATGCTCAATAGGGTTTAAAGGCCAGGACACACCAGCCCGAAAATCGCCGTCGTAGAGTCGATAGGGGGTCGGGAGACGAATCTGTTTGGTGTGTGCCGTGACGTCGGCCGACGTAGAGGTCGTCGGACATGTTCAATCGGCGGCCGACCGTCTTTCATTTGGAGCAATTTGATTGGTGGAGGGCTAGCGAATCAGTGAAGCCCGGAAGTGAGGCGGGTAGCACAAACAGCTAACAACAGCTAGCCATCGTTTTAATGTGTTTGTTCGTTTCGTTTTGAGAGTACTCACATGCATCAACCATTGTTGACTGCTCGACACCATGCTCGACACTCTCTGCTAAAAATTGTGCTCTTATGGTCCATAAATATAAATACGTATTTCTATCTATGTTTATGCTCTAGAGAGTTGTCCCATCATTTCCGGCTTTCGTATTTTTTCGGGCCACAATACAGATTAGCGCCGCCTGCTGTTATGGAGACATTACGTCCCGCGCAAGCAACAGAGCGTACGGAAAGTCAGCAGTCAGTTTGGTGTGTTCTCTGGCCGCGACGAGAAGGCTGGAGCTTCCTGAAACGGCCGACAACATTTTTTGCGTAGTCGGAACATGTCGGACTGGTGTGTCCTGGCCTTAAGACTGGAGACATGCTTGGCCAGTCCATAACCTTTACCCTCAGCTTCTTTAGCAAGCCAGTGGTCGTTCGGAGGGGTGTTTGGGGTCGTTATCATGTTGCAGTACTGCCCTGCGGCCCAGTTTATGAAGGGAGGGGATCATGCTCTGCTTCAGTATGTCACAGTACATGTTAGAATTCAATGAACTGTAGATCCCCAGTGCTGGCAGCACTCATTTAGCCCCAGACCATGACACTCCAACCACCATGCTTGACTCTAGGCAAGACACACTTGTCTTTGTACTCCTCACCTGGTTGCCGCTCCACACTCTTAACACCATCTGAACCAAATAAATGTATTTTGGTCTCATCAGACCACAGGACATGGTTGCAGTAATCCATGTCCGTAGTCTGTTTGTCTTCAGCAAACTTTTTGTGGGGTTTCTTGTGCATCATCTTTAGAATAGGTTTTCAGCCTGTCAGGGATGACAGCCATGCAGACCAGTATGATGCAGAGTGTGGCGTATGGTCTGAGCACTGACAGGTTGACCCCCCACCCCTTCAAGCCCTTCAGCAATGCTGGCAGCACTCATACGTCTATTTTCCAAAGCCAACCTCTGTGTACGACGCTGACCACGTGCACTCAACCTTCGTAAACTGGGCCGCAGGGTGGTATTGCAACATGATAACGACCCCAAACACACCTCCAAACGACCACTGCCTTTCCCTGGAAATATGCTTACCTCATTCTATTCCCATACCTGTTTTCTTTTATGTTTCTTTTTTTACTGTTTTCTGACATTCTGTGGTTTTCCTTAATCCTATCACAACTCATTTTAACACAACTAACTTTGCAATTTGTTTTGTTTTATTTGCTGCCCATTATCAACATTTTGCTGCAAAATTGTTGATGTTTCACCACTGTTGACATTGTGGGCTTTGCAGGTCCTTTCGGTAAGTAATTATGTTTCTGTTTCGCTTGATGACTGCATCCAAAAGGTAAGATCACTTTGCTTATTTGACAAGTCAACATTGTTGTTATTTATGGCTTTGACTTTCTACGCCAGACAAGCCTAAATAACTACCTTTCTATGCTAGCCTGCTGTCACTGTCACTGTGTCACTCCCCTGTTTTTCTCTTTCTGCTCTCCACAGACTGGTGAAGGAAGCACTACCACGACCAGCCACCACCCAGGGATCGGTTTGTGCTCATGGCTCCCAGACGGAGGTTCTGGCGAAGCAAGCGCTAGACGGGACCCTTTCAAATCCTCCTCTCCACCATGACGGCCGTGAAGGTTGCAGAACGGACCACCTGGATCCAAGCCCGACGGATCAAGAGGCACCTACGACAGGACTACAGCCCACCAGCATGGACCAGACGACATCAGCAGGACCAGCACCAGCAACGACAAGGAAGATGACGGGCAACCACCTCGCTACAAGGAGAGCCAGACGACCCCCACCTCCCCCGGCAATGGCCGCCTAACCTGCACCACGGATGCCCCCCCCCCCCCCCCCCGGATTCACTCACACTGAACCCCCACCCCTTGTCATGCTGTGAAGCCTCCCACTCATACCCAGCACATTCTATTGCTTTACTGGGCGCAAGCCGCCATCAGCAAACCACTGTCTGACACACACACACACACACACACACACACACACACACACACACACACACACACACACACACACACACACACACACACACACACACACACACACACACACACACACACACACACACACACACACACACACACACACACACCCACACAAGCAACTACACCTGCCCCCACTGTCTGACACACAGGAAAACACACTCACACACCCACACAAGCAGATACCTAACCTAAAGACATATCACAGGGAAAACTATTACTAGAAGACATACTTTTTGTGTAGGATTTGCTGCCAATACTGAAAGAATATGCAATCTCATCATGACTTTTGGGGAAGCGGAGTAGGTTTGCTCTTAATAAAGGGTTTCTGGTCAAATCAGGAACCAGGGGAACTCTAACAAGCAATATTACACAATATAACAGTCAAGCTGTCTGTGGTTATATTGTGTAAATTCGCCCATTTTTAGCCTCATAGCATAATTGCATAAATCATATTTACTCTACTCTACTTTTTACTCTATTCTACATCTACTCTACTCTACATCTACTTTACCCTACTCTATAACCCTTAAAATATGACTTAGGCCAGTGGCGGACACTAGTGCCCTTCTAGTGCCCTGATAGTGCCCTTTTGCCCGTCTGGTCCTTCTAGTGTCCTTCTGCCCTTCTGCCCTTCTAGTGCCCTTCTGTCTTTCTGCCAGTCTAGTGCCCTTCTGCCAGTCTAGTGCCCTTCTGCCCTTCTAGTGCCCTTCTGTCTTTCTGCCCTTCTAGTGCCCTTCTGTCTTTCTGCCAGTCTAGTGCCCTTCTGTCCTTCTGCCCTTCTAGTGCCCTTCTGCCCGTCTGGTGCCCCCATGGTTGAAAAAGTGTTGCTAAAGTGCCCTCTATGGTGGTGAAAATGAGAGAAAGTGCCTTATTGGCTGCCCTTAAACGTGAACAAAAATTATTGAGTGCCCTAGGTTGCGCCTCCATACAATAGGCCTAAATGATTATGATGTGCCCTCTGGAGCAAGAACATGGCAAACTGAAAAGAATTGTTGTGGTACTCTAATGAGGTGCAGACGTTCCTCTCTTTGGTAGCTGACGAACGGGGGAATGCGAAAGAGGCGTTGCTTTCATGTGGCATCGCTATGACAAACAGCTACATCGATTGGTACTTAAATCTCCACTGGATAACAAAGCAAAAAGTGGATTAAGAGTATGTCCGTATCCAAGTGAAGCAATTGAATGACCATTTAAGAAGACTCAGGGTATCAATAAATTTTATAATAGCTAAACTTTCATGATGCATATTTATTAAATTAAGTAAAGCAGGCATTAGGGTCTCGCTCACAATGACGTACAATAATAGGGACCTCAAATATAGTGAATATCCATATATATATTTATTACAGCTAAAAAATTCGGGCTTATTTACACATTATTGTATTAATGGGAAAAAAAAATAAAAGTATAGGCAATGACCAATAACCAACAAAACATTGAAATTTCAAGATTGTTTTACAAGTTGAATTTGAAAGGGCCCAATCTTAACTGATGACCGCCCCTGCCGCTGCGCTTTCTCTCTGCCGGCCCCGCTCGCCTCTCCATTGAGAATGCATTAGTTGGCGCAACAAACGCCTCGGCCCGTGTAAACGCTTAAACGCAGCTGGTTTTTCAAAACTTGACAAATTGTGTGCTCCGGGAGATTATTTTTTCCCGGGACAGCTGGTGAAAAAAGAGAACAATTATGGGAAAAACGGGACGGGTGGCAACACTACTTCAGAGACGCCCCTTCACCTTATTTGATGAAAGGCATACACATTTGTCAGACATTCTATGCTTCCAGAGGATAAAAATGTAACGCTTACTGTTTACTCCACTTCACGCCGGCCGGAGTGAATGGTCGCTGACGCTGTGCTGGACAGGTTCAAAAAGTCGATATCAAGGAGAATGATTCTCTCCTCAGTGTGTGCATTCGTCACGTAGGCCTACATTTCATTGCAGCGGCCGGCCAATGAGGGGGGCACCATGCATTCTATTGACGTAATTCAAATAGTAAATTTCTTCAGGGTGTCAAATTTTGTACAATCAATGTTTTAGTGTGTCTTTACTAGGAGGACTAGTACCGTGTTTCTTAAAGATAGCCTAAGATATGACGAACTCCTGGCTCTGTGTTACAGGCAACTCTCCGGCTGCAACATGCTCCGAGTGGCCGCAAGTGGATTCTAATTACTCTGTCTGTCCGTATGTCGGACTTAAATTCTAACGAAAGTGGTAGTCTATAGGCCTATTTTAAGAAAAAAAATGCAAGCATGCATTCTGTAGATTGCCAGATGAGTCAGACTTAAATAAAAAAAAATTAAAGGTATAAATAAATAAATTAATTAATTAAAAAATCAGTGCCCAGGCATACCCAGGCACCGCAGATCCACAACGGGGCACGTGCCGACGCCGATGCATCCTCCCTTCTTAGGCTAAAATGTGGAAGTGCACAATGATGTGAACAACTCATTTTAGTGTTTTATAAAGTCGCTAGAATTAGGGGAAACAGTGTCTTTGAAGCTAAATTTTTTCTGGGGGGGGGGGGACACCCAGACCCTCCTTTTAATTGTATGAGCCCAACCGTTTTTTTAAACATCTACAAACACTGTGTTTGGTGTTTCGTTAAATTATATTCTATTTAGCTGACGCTTTTATCCAAAGCGACTTCCATTAAGTGCATTCAACAAAGAAGGTACAAACTCAGAACAACAGGAATCACGTCAGTGCTATAGCTTCAAATAAACCAAACTACAAAGTGCCACAAGTAAGTGCTACATGGAGATGTAACGAGTGCCCCAACGCCACTGTGTGTCCACATGTTGTCCAGAATGTGCCCTTTTTATTTTTTCGCCCCTGCCCTTCAAACAGTCTGAGTCCGCCACTGACTTAGGCAATTATGCTATTAGGCTAACGAAAAGTAGATGTAGAGTAATGTAGATGTAGAATAGAGTAGATGTAGAGTAGAGTAGATATAGAATAGAGAAGATGTAGAGAAAAAATAGAGTAGAGTAAATATGATTTATGCAATTATGCTATGAGGCTAACGTTATTGTGTAAAAGAACATGGTAGTGCATGTATAACCGGACAGGTTTATACCACTACACTACCATTGCGATGTTCGTGTGAATTGTTGTAGTTGACAGGGTGATGTAACTTGTAGAGCATGAATCATGGCACATTTTGGAGGTGAACCTACTGGAAAGGTATGATCTGTCTGAATGCCATTACGTCACATCTTTCCTAACTGTCTTTGTCACTGAATTAGTCTAAACAACTGAACACCGACTTTCACTTTCACTTTAACTGCTTTTGTGAAAACACTGTCAGATGATCTATTGGATTCCTAGTGAAATAATGTGTTTTGGTAGAATATAGAAAAATTCCCATGTTATGAACAAAGTGTGTGATTATTGATGGCAGTGGTTTGACAACATCAGGGTGGGAATAGTGTGTGTTGGTTGGGTTAGTGCCCTATTATTTTACAGTTTTTGCCGAATACTTTCACACATGTTGCAGACTTTGGCTCACTGTGTCAAAACTTAACACACAGGCCGAATAGGACAAAGCACATGGAGATAAACTTCTAACTTATACGGCAAAATGAAACTCTTGAAACAAAACCTAACAATCCCATTTCAAAACTGTTTTTAGCATCAAAACAATACACACCTTTGCATCTTTTAATGACTCTTTCCTAGCAGCAACAACACACAGCTGTGCTTTATGCAAAACACATCTGTATTCAGTACTTTGGATGGTTTTTTACTTTAAAAGTCTCATGCAGATTTTTTTGTGAAAGATTGATTCACTACAGTTCATCTATGAAAACAAAAATAAAAAAGCTTCTGAAAAAAAGTGTATTTTGCAATGCCATTGTTTTGGCCAACAAAAAACAAATATGTAGGATTGCAGTTCAGCAATCCAGTGAGTCACTGGAAACTCTGAAACAATTACAGTAAAAGGCAAGGCAAGGCAAGGCAAGGCAAGGCAAGGCAAGGCAAGTTTATTTATATAGCACAATTCAGACACAAGGCCACTCAAAGTGCTTTACAGGGGCAAGATTAGAATACATAAAACACATTATAAAACATTTAAAAGCGAATAAAAGAAGCAAATAAAAATAAAAAATAAAAACATGAAAACTCGATTTAATAAAAGAAGCAAATAAAATGAAAATTGCAGGTTAAAATGGAAACAAAAAAGTCTTCAGACTCGATTTAAAAGAACTGAGAGTTGCAGCACACCTCAAGTTCTCTGGGAGTTTGTTCCAGATTGTTGGTGCATAAAAACTAAAAGCTGCTTCTCCTCGTTTAGTCCTAACTCTAGGGACTGTAAGTAGACCTGTCCCAGACGACCTAAGGGCTCTGGACGGTTCATAACTTATCAGCATATCAGTAATGTATTTTGGCCCTAAACCATTTAGTGCTTTATAAACCAACATCAGTATTTTGAAATCAATTCTTTGAGTGACTGGAAGCCAGTGTAAAGACCTCAGAACTGGGGTAATGT
The DNA here is from genome assembly GCA_026122265.1 of Ammodytes dubius. Taxonomy (NCBI): domain Eukaryota; kingdom Metazoa; phylum Chordata; class Actinopteri; order Uranoscopiformes; family Ammodytidae; genus Ammodytes; species Ammodytes dubius. The sequence goes on from CM047524.1 coordinate 916,575, forward strand.
GATCCACTTTTTTGGTCCTAGTGAGGACTCGAGCAGCAGCGTTCTGAATTAGCTGAAGCTGTCTGATAGATTTTTTTGGAAGGCCAGCAAGGACACTGTTACAGTAGTCAAGTCTACTAAAGATAAATGCATGGACAAGTTTTTCTAAGTCTTGCTGAGACATAAGCCCTTTAATTCTTGATATGTTTTTTAGGTGGTAGTAGGCTGATTTATTAATTGATTTTATGTGTTTCTTGAAATTCAAGTCGGAGTCTACAACAACACCAAGATTTCTGGCTTGGGGTGTGGCTTCTAACATAACGGATGTAAGCTGTGCGCTGACTTTTAATTGTTCATCTTTGGCACCAAAGACAATTACTTCAGTTTTATCGTTGTTTAATTGAAGGAAATTTTGGCACATCCAATCATTGATTTGTTCAATGCACTTACTCAGTGCCTGTATCGGACTGTAGTCTCCTGGTGATATGGTTATGTAAATTTGTGTGTCGTATGATGATGATAAAATGATAAAACAACAGTGTTGTTAGGAATGGGGTGGGTGGATTATGAATCCTTTTATGGATACCGCCTCCTGTTTGTGTCTGGCCACATCTCCTCATCGACATCACATGTAATGTCATCCTTTGAGAAGAGACAGCGAATATATTCCTGATATCCAGTCTAAATGTCCTAATTATGGAGCTACTGTGTATTTTGGGCTGGACTCTCAGACCTCCTATATTGTTAGGCCATGATCTATAACATGGTCCACTAGTGACCCTGTCTCCGTCTGTTGTCTCCTTTGTCATCGTCCTCCTGCCGCTCTCTCTTGTCCTCTTCCCCTGACTCTTACTGTCTCACAAAGGAGCTGAGCTCACCTGAAGTGTATTTGTAGTGCTAAGGCTCACACTGATTGGTATTCAATTAGCTTTATTTGTTTTTCATGTGTGAGTCTTTTCCAATTTTAGTTGTGTTTTGTATTTTAAATAGATGTGTTTTCACAATGATTGCAGGAGATTTCCTTTTTGAACAATGTGTCTTATGTAAAAAAAAAGGTCACCAAAGTTAGAGGTTGTGATACTTTGGGCATAGCAACCACTTTTAGTGTCTAATCATTAGGCAAAAACTGTAATGGAATCCTAAATCTGCAAGACCTAGAAGGTGTCTGTCCAACCTCAACATAACTCAGGAACCGAACCTTCTTCAGGAGCTACAGATCCTGTTCTACACTGCTACATCCAACCTCTTCTCTGCACATCCCTCCACTGATTAGTTTGACCAACATACAGGACAGAAGAGACTCCAACAGCCAGTCACTGCAGATAATAAATCTGGCCTCCATTCACTACCCATACATGTCAGGAAACTGTTAAATTTAGTTCCTCTTTCTTAGCTGCAATGTCTCTTTGTATGAGTCAAGTCAAGTTTACTTATCTAGCTACAAAATCACATTACATGGCCCATTTCACAAACCCAAATAGTAGGTTGTTGATGTGGGCAACCATAACAAGACAGTCAAAGTGCATATCGAATTCACGTTAAAACAGTGTGGATGCAGGAAAACAAATTTAAAAAATCCATGGGTTTTACCTAGATTAAAACATCTTGTCTTTCTTTAAAACAGGAATTTCATATTTCAGTTTAGTATTAATCAAGAGACATATTATATGTAATCATTCTCATCACAGAGCGTTATAATGGACTCTTTTGTTGAATGTACCTTCCTTTACCAGTTTCATGAGATGTGATGAACATATTCCCTCTCTTTATTTACTTAGTTTAATTTATTTTTTAAATTCTTTATTTATTTTTCATTATTGTTGTCTTTCTTTTAAAACGTATAGGCCTATGGATATGTAAATGCATGTGTTGTGATAGCTCGAGGTTGGACCCAAAAGCAGTACGGACACCAGGCCTATTGCATAAAAGTGGAATAAAGACATCCAGGATGATTGATAAAGCCAGCCTTGACAAAGTCTAGCCTGGGCACTTCGGATTAGTCAGTTGCATAAACGCCAATCCAGGATGTAAAGGGACTGCTTTGTCAAGCCAGGTGTAAGTAATTCTGTTAAGTGCCAGCCCACAGCTTTCAGAAGTAGACCCAAAGATCGAACACAGATTTACTGATGGAAAAATGGAAAAGACGGCCCATTTTCCCACAATGCCTTGCTAGTTTAAACCGTAAGTGAGGGGGCAGTTCATTTCATAAAGGAGATGTATTCTCTGCCGATTGTTCTTGATGTCCCTGCATTGTTTTATGATAAAATAGTTGACAGTGAGCAGTCTGCAGGTGCATCTAAAAAATTTAATATCATGGAAAGTCCATTCAAAAAGTTAAACTTTCATAGATTCATTATACAAAGTGAAATATGTCAGGCTTTTTTTTGGATGATTGATTGATCATCGAATAAAAAATCCAGTATCTCAAAATATTAGAATGTTACATACAACCAATCAGAAAAAGGATTTATAATACAGAAATGTCGACCTTCTGAAAAGTATGTTTATTCTAGATTAATTTCACTCCATGTGTAATGAATTTATAGAATATATGTAAGTTTCACTTTTTGAATTCAATTACAGAAAAAAGGAATTTTTCATTGATATTGATTGAATTTTGTTTTAGATGCACCTCGATATATAGTGATAAGTACAAAGTGAATTTATTTGACCCACACTTGCAACGTCATCTGCCATCGATAATCAATTGTATAAATATAGCCTGCAATATTGAACATAAATTATTATAATTTATATCATTAATTAATCTAATTATAATTAAGTTAATTATAAATGGTTCAGGTTAAATAAATAAAAAATAACTATTTAACTAAATGACAATGCAGTCTTTTATGTGGTACCTTAAAACAGGCTAATGAAAATAAAGCAATATACAGCGATCATGGAATAACTGTTAAACACCTTGATTTGAGATCGGAGTGACAGCTGACTGAGCCAATCAGGCAACAGAATAAGTTTATCCTTTACGTTTAGCCTGGTCCAGACCAGGCTAAACGTAAAGGATAAATCTCCATGGTAACTTCTGTCCCTCCGCTTTTATGCAACTGGATCATGGCTAACGCAAGCCAGGATAACCGAAATATCCTAGGATAATCCCTTATCCTAGTTTTATGCAATAGGCCCCTGGTAGTCAGTTTAGAACAATGTTTATTTAGGCAGGCAGGCCGGTGTTGTGCCGAATTCCCACTCCCCCGCAGGATCCCACTCCCCTCTATGAAAAACAGTGTTGCCAAAATCCTACTCCCCTTCTAACTTTTACATTTATGCAACTAGTGTCAAAAGCTTTTTATGGCACACTCTACAGGGCATGAGGAGCCACTAAAATAATTTGGGGGGATGTCAGATCTTATAGTCCCAAGATATGAGGGGGGGGAGGATTTCGGCAGGTATGAAAAACAGTGTTGCCAAAATAGCACAACATAACTTATATTTTGATGAAACATGAATTAAATAGCCTACTAACAGTTTCCTCAAAGCCTAAGAATCGCCTCGGTTCGTCAAACTACAAGTAACAATACACTAGGAAGGCAGTGCGCGTTCGGGGAGTGGGATCCTGCGGGGGAGTGGGAATTCGGCACAACACTTAATGACTGGAGTCCACAGGCTAAAGTAGAGAGATCCTGATTAGCCAACGATCTACACCTGGAGCAGTCTGCCCAGGAGTGCTGCCACGCCCACATGCCAACAGAGACAGACAAGAGAAAAACACACAGAGGAGGAGGGGAGACTGCCGAGTCCTGAGTCATGACAGCATGTGCACATGTATTTATGTATGTAGGTATGTACGTATGGGTATGTGCAGATTTGTGAGTATAGATGTGTATGTATGTATATCTGTTATTATATACTGTACTTGCTGTATGTGAAGGCATGAAAGTGTATATGTTTGTATACACATATAATATGTACGTGTATTCACTTGAATATAGTTATTTGATTGTGTATGGTAAGAAAAAAAATCAAATAAACTTTAAGTGAGAGAAAAAAAGTATCAGGTAAAATGAGCACATACATCCAGAAAGTCCCTTTAAGCTAAACCTGCTTTTTCTTGGACTATTCAAAACTTTGGGAATACTGTATCTGTGCAGCAGACACAATACTTTATATCCGGAGGTTCAAGGGAGTCTTTGATTATTCTGTGTAAAAAACAACGCAGTACCCAAAAACTTCTCTTACTGCCCTCCTTTTCTCTTCTCCCAGACCGACTGCCTCCTTTGGAGGAGACCACTTTACCTTGTCCAACGGTCAGAGAATTTGGAACCAAACTAGGAAGGCCTGCGAACTATCGAGCACGACCATACTTGCCCCAATCTGGCATAACCATGCCTTCCCCCCATCGTTCACAGATTCAGCATTCAGAGATTGGAGTCGGAACGGAACAGTAACAGTTGAGGACCTTTATATAAATGGTCACTTTGCTTCATTTGATCAGCTAATAACAAAGTGTTCACTGTCGAAAGCTCAATTCTTCAGGTATCTACCGTTAAGGAATTATGTCAGACAGAATATACCATCCTTTGAATCTCTACCCGCAGATGATTCATTGTCCAAAGTTTTACTGGGCTCACCAGAAGCTAAAAACCTGATTTCCTCTTTTGTGGGAATATTTTTAGACCGGCAGGACAAATCTACTTTAAAAATAAAGCAAGCCTTGTAACGGTTGGGGTCTAGAGGACACAGGCGCGGAGACAGTGTAAGTAAAAGAAGATTTATTTGCGGAGAAACCAGTAGGGTGTTAGGGCCGTGATCCGGAGAGGGAAACTGGCGGGCATGGGGGTCCAGGGAGAGAGCCACGGGGCAAGTCCAGGGGGCTGAGTGGAAGCAGGCTAGAGCAGGCAGGCAGGAGGGGTCCGAGGAGTAGTGCTGGAGAGCTAGGGCTGGAGCTGGTGGCTGGAGTCAGGCCGGGAGAACTGTGGCAGAGAAACAGGAGTTAACCAGGAGAAAGTGCAAAAAAACAGAGCTGGAAACAGGTGAGCTAGAGAGAGAACTGACTGTATGAGAACAGAAGCTACAATCTGGCAGTGTCTGGAAGGAAGGGCCGGGTATATGAAGAGCAGTTGATGATGATTGATGGCAGCTGTGAATGCTGGTGATTGACTCCAGCACACCTGTCTCCAACCCTGCAATTAAACCAGCACAAGGACAAGGGTAATAGGGAAAACACACACCAGGCCAAGGGGCCCAAGCGGGATCATGACAAGCCTGGGAAAAAGACTTAAACATTGGAAAAGCTGACGATGTCTGGGAGGGAGGGAGCGCTAAAAAGCATAAAATCCTGCTCTATACACTCGAGGCTTCAGTTAATTCAATTAAAGGTCACACTTAGATTGCACTATTCTAAGGTTAAACTGCATAACATCTTCCCAGATCTTTCGCCTTTATGTAACAGATGTAAGATTGCAGAGGGTACACTTGCTCACCACTTTTGGGAATGTCCAAATCTTTACAACTTTTGGTGTCTTGTATTTCAATGGTATTCTAATGTTTTAAATGTGTTTTTAACTCCTGATCCGGAAACCGCCCTGTTCGGACATTCCACAGCTCTGGGAAAATTGAACCACAAAGCACGCATAATCATGGTTTATGGCATGGTTATTGCCAAAAGATGTATCCTGAGGCTGTGGAAGTCCGACTTGGCCCCCCAGTTTGATACCTGGCTGAGGGAAATGGTGGGCATTCTACATGTGGAAAGGCTACGACATGAGCTGTCAGGCCACCCCCATAAATTCCCCGCTATATGGGGCCCAGTGCTGCGGCACTTAGGGAACCAAAAGGTGTGAGGCTTGCCCCAGTTTTGTTTTTGTTTTAGCTTTGTTTTGTTTCTTGTGTATTTATAGCTTATTTTCTTAATCCTTTTGCCTTTGTTATTTATTTCACTTTTTTTCTGTATTCCTTGTCTGTTTATGTGAGGGGGGAGGAGGGAGGGGAGAGGGGGTTGGGTGTTGTGTATGTATTGTATGTGTTTACTTATTCTGTTTTGTTTGTGTCCATATGTAAAAAAAAACATAAAACCACTAAAATAAAAGTTTCAAAAAAACAAAAACAGTACATTTTGTAAAAGGATCTTCTGTTTTTTGAAAGGATCACCAGGGAGTCATGGTTGAGCAAAAAGACTAAATACTTAGCACTGTGATGACTATGACTAATCAGACTATGATGAAAGTTATCAAATCATTGGAGGAAGGAACTTATTCACATTTTTTGGACGCTGGCCATAACTTCTGTGGTTGGTGCTCCTCCTCTTTTTTTATCCCTTTATCATGGATGAAGTGATGAGGTAATCCTAGACTGAGCGTTTTTTTTAGTTTTTTTTTGCTGTAGGCGGTTGGCAACAGACCCACTTGTTCGGCTTGCTAATATAAGGGGCACTGTCTCACCGGAATAAACAGTCCTCTTTTATTCTGAAGCAGACAGTTATTACAGACGCTGTGAAAGAGACCTGAGCTTCTCACTATGGAACAGCAGGCCCTGATGATTGGACACCCAGGAGGGGGGGATGCAGTGATGAATTTGGGCCGGGAGGAATCGTTGCTCACCCTTCTGAAACACTGTAGGGAGATGAAACAACAGGAGACCCGCCTCAGGTGCACCACTCTGCTCCTGCTAGTCAGCTGTGTGGCACTGTTCCTTTACACCAACTGGGCTCATTCAAGGCAACATCACAACTCTCAAGGGGTAAGTTTCAAAACCTTTCCATGTATTGGGCTATTCAAATAAGGCCAAACCATGGTGTAGACATTGGGGGGGTCCAAATAAGAGACTTTTTTAACAATTCTGAGACAGGATACTTTCTAATGGGTGGAATTATTGTAGTGTTTCTATACAAACGTAAATCAATTTAAATATGAATTGAAGATAACAGGAGACGGCAGATACTACTGCAGATTGGGGGGGGGAGGGCAGATTGGTCTTTTCTCAGTATTGTTATGATACGACAAAATGATGAGAATAAAAAGCAATAATTATGAGATATATGAATTTCAACATTTTATCTCATCATATGGACTTTGTATCTCATCATTATGACCTACCATGGGGATATGTTTTATTATTTTGCTGCTGGACAGTCTTTTATACCAATGTCTCTACAAAGTTGTGTATTGGTTTGACATTTTTTAGTTCTACTTTATTATTATTTAATGATGTAATGAAGACACGTTACCACACAAATGGCTGCTTCCACATTTTTTTTTGCCAATTTAACTCGCCATGCCACTGTGTAGACAAAGTCCTAATTGGACTATCTTTAGGTTCTCAACAAGCTGTCATGATATATTCCCTATAACGGCCACAAAATAATGTATCAAACTAGCATGTTATTGCTCATAATGATAATAAATAAAGATGTATACTACTTTTTTTTCTAGAGTATGGATGTGCAAAGTCCAGCCTACTCCAAGCAAAAGGGAGTGTCCCCTACAGGTATATGCTTTGTCATTCATGTCATGGTTAATACAATGGATCCTCTGTGGAATTTTTATTTAAAGTGAATGTTTACAAGTTTAGGTATTCTTATATATACATACATAATATATCTCACACTGTACAAAGCTACAGTAACATATTTCCATATTGTGTTCTAGTTGGCAAACTAAACACATTGTCATGCTTTGATTGCATGACTCAGATCAGGGTTTTCCTTCCCCTGAAAAATATTCTCAGCGAGGAAGTGACATTGTTTTGAACTTCTCTCTCTCTCTCTCTCTCTCCTCTCTCTCTCTCTCTCTCTCTCTCTCTCTCTCTCTCTCTCTCTCTCTTACCTTTCTCTATCTACAGACAATCAGAAAAGCGACCAGAGACTGCGCATTCATCTCTGTGAGTGTTGATTTAGTTCAGATATCACTTCTGATTGCACTCTTATGTTTTGGCTGATAGAAATGGAAACACATGTTTTAAGTTATGTTATATTTTTTATCTTGTTTGAAGGGATTCACACAATTCTTTGTGTGGACCTTAAAATCTATCTAAAGATATGTCTACACATAACGTTAGCCTCGTAGCATAATTGCCTAAATCATATTTACTCTACTCTACGTTTACTCTATTCTACATCTACTCTATTCTACATCTACTTTTCGTTAGCCTAATAGCATAATTGCCTAAGTCATATTTTAAGGGTTATGGAGTAGGGTAAAGTAGATGTAGAGTATAGTAGATGTAGAATAGAGTAGATGTAGAGTAAAAGTAGAGTAGAGTAAATATGATTTAGGCAATTAGGCTAACGATAACATGAAGCCTGCATTCTATGAGATACAGTATCTGTAAATAAGTCTTAAAGAACTCACACTTTCAAAGAGTGAATCACATCCCCCACATGTTGCAGAGCCGACTATGTCACAAAACCAAAACAAGCATTAGTCACATATGAATAAAAAAGAATATCACCGATCAACAACATCAAGCTAGAGATTAACATCCAAGGTGCAGCTTTGGGTGCACGTGGAAGCCAAGACGTAAGGACACGCATGGTGAATTGTGTTAAAGGATGATTATGGAAAGTTTAATTGATGTTAGTGCTTTAAAAGTTGAGATGTGTGGATCAGAATATTGAATGTATTTATTTTTTTAGATAATGGCCGTTAAAGATGGCTGTTATAGGAGAAATATACAGACGCAAACTGACAAGGTTTAAATAAACAAATAAACACCTAAATGTAAATGCTGTACCTTTGATTTATACCAGTGTGAAAGAAGGCATGTTATGGAAGATAAATAGACCAAAATCTCATGAATGAACCATAGGGAGAATCGTTATAATCTACGATCAGACAAAATAGACTATACAACAAGATAAGGGAATGACTGTATTTGATTCATGTAAACATTGATTAACTCTGTGCCCCCCTCATCCTTACAGCAGGCAATGGGAGCGATACACAAGGCCTCAAATGGGAAGTCATGATTGGCCAAGAAGATAATTACAACCAAGAGAAACGAGCCATTGTGATTCCGGAGGACGGCGTGTATTTTGTGTACGTGAGCATTACTCTATCCTGCGCCGATGGTCAGGGCAATGAGCGCACATTCACCTTAATGCTGCAGAAGTGGAACGAAGACTACGACGACACTGAGAGGAAGTTCCAGGCACACGACATTATACCCTGCGGCCATAGGGGGTTCAGGACCCTGTCTGTGGGGCAACTCTGTGATTTGGAGAAGGGAGACCATTTGAGCGTGTGGGTCTCAGGCGACAAAGTGATACAACATGGTACAGAGAAAGGCCCACAATTTGGTGCATTTCTCCCATAGAATGACTTGTGTCTTAATGAGAATATTCTTTTATTAATTTTGTATGTGCTTTTTTTTCTATGTCTAACGAATGTATGTTTTAAACTATTTTTATACATTTTTAAATTAAATTGGTGTTTTAAAGTAGGCCTATAACATATAAAGGGCTTACATAAGCTAAGTATTCAGGTTTGGAAGATATACAGCAAATATGTTTGACAACCATCCAGTTGTGAATCTATTTATAATGAAGTATAGTGTTGCTAACAATGGTCTAACATATTTCCCCCTTATTCCTTATGCATAGTTTAAGAGTGGTATTTAGTTTGTTGTGTTCTAAGCGTGAACAATTGACTTTTAAAGCACAGCTATTGGAACATTTATTTTTAAACAAAGTTACTCAGGATATTTCACATACCTCTCACTATGGTTTTTACTGCCAACTATTCTCTGTTAAGTTCTGTGGAGTAACTGGGACGGGGGGAAAACAGTGCTAATGTGTTATAAAACCTTACACAACACGTGTAAATACGTTATAAGGAGCTAATTTTCAGCATCAATTTAAGGCCATGTTCAAAAACATGCTACACTTAGGGGCACTTTACACGGTGAAAACTCACGTTTTCCCGTTTTTGGTTTAAAAAAAAAAACCCCGTTCAGACACAATTTATCTGACATCTTCACCCGTACACAAAGTTTTCAGAGGAAACGGGCCGAAATCGCTGAAGTAGCAGCCATGCCAAGCCAATAGTCAGCGGTGACACAGCCTAGTAGATAGCTCTTCCGGTACAATTTGATGCATAAAACCTTACTGTAACCGAAAATTAATGCCACTAACGTTCATAAAGCGGTTGGTGTAAGCTTGGGGTTACAAATATTGTAAAAGACAAGCTTATTTCACCGCATTGAACTCGGAAAAAACAGCAGACTTGCTGATAGTGAAGGGGCTTCGTGAGCGGATAACTTCCTGTTAGGCGTACTTCAGAATAAAAGTCAACTCACGTGTGTCCAGCGAAATGCTATGAATGTTTAGCCAGTGCAATGCTTTTACTGTGAACGTAGCCTTAATGCTCCTTTTGTTTGAACAGTAGCCTAACTTAACCGCTGCACGCTGATAGTGTTTTTTTAATGTAGATGAGAGCCGTGTCCTGGCATATAGAAGTGACACACGTTTATTTAGCTAGAAAAACAGGCAGAGCACAACTCTTTCCCTATTTGCTTGTAGGAGCGATTGGTGGCACGATAACAAATTCATGGACGTTGTGCAACAGCACAACGTCCATGAGCACAATGAATACAGCTCGGTGATCCGCCATTGTTGTTGTTGTTTTCCAACTGGCGCACATGGACCTACAAAGACGGCGCATGCTATTTATATCCAAACGCAATGCGCATGTGTGAGGGTGGAGCCGTGACGGCAGCGTTACCAGGGGAAATGGTTTCGGTGTTTACAGGAAACCAAAACCGTTAAGTTTTCCAAAAAATCCTCCCTCGGAGGTGATCTCAAAAATCTGCGGTTCATGCCTGCGTTTGCGTTTGCGTTTGCTGTTTTCCTGTAAATGATATAGTGCAACCGCAGAAATTTTTCTGCGTATGCACCGTTTTGCGTGGCCGTGTAAAGTGCCCCTTATAGAGGGACTTCAATCAGCAAAAGCTGGTATATGCAAAACACAGACATCAAGAATGTAAGAAAGCTGTTGGGGTGGAATTATATCAATACTGGTTTGTCACAGGTGATGCCCATATATTGTGTTTACTCAGGGATTTTTTGGGAATTAGTACTTACTAATATTGAGAATTTTTCAGAAATGTATGAAAAAAGGACTTAATGTTGCTTATTATTCTAGGACAGTTGTCAATGTGATATTGGTTTGTTTTGTACATTCTCAAGGGTGTAATATGACAGGAGAAAGGAAGAGGAGGCAGTGCTGTTGAAGGCCTGGTCTGGAGTGACTCAGTCATCCCATTGGTGCATGACAATCCCTTATCCCACAGTTATTACACACATTGAATGTGTGTTGACAGCTAGAGTTTACTGTCTCTGCTTCCTGTGTTGTCATTTATGTTCTATTTCGTGGGTGCGCTAAGCCACGCCCTCTTGACTCCATCATATACAGCAATTATTATTATCTTTTAAACTTTTTTCTAATAAACGTAAGTGAACTCGATGGATTATTTTGTATTGGTCTTGTCACATTGTTGGTTGTTGTATTACATTATCTCTAACAACTTAATGTTCGTTTTTGTAAATGTTGTTTGTATTCTTACATAGGGCTTGTATCAAACCTCTGTTGTGTGATTTAAAACGTTTTTCTAGACTTGAATGTCATATTGGACATTGCAAATAAATTTGGATTGAGTAAAACATGGGTCTGCTTTCACTTTCTTTGGAAAATACTACAGAGAATGTTAACAGTTTGACCTTTCCTTCATGTGATGTACGTCCTTATAGCAACATGTTTTACACAGTATACCTGCAGATGGGCAGTGGCACTGGAACAACACTGACATAATAGTTTCTTGTGGCACACAGCATAGACACACAAAAACTGGCATCAGTAAACAGTTGTGGGGAGGTGTACTGTATAGGGCAGGAGGAGTCACATACTGTTTTCATCTCTCAAGTTCCTGTAAGCATGGGCCTAGGTGTGGTTTACTCTTGGGTAGGGAGCGACACATTAAGCAGGGGAAGATTTGATGCGTCAAGCACATACCTGTCTGACCATCCGACCTTAACGATGGCATGATTTCTCCTTTATTGCGGTGCATTCATTGATTCTATATGTTGTGTTCCTTATCTTAAAGGTGCTGTAAGCGGAATGGTTCTTTTAGCTAACTTCCTGTCACTGACTGCAGTTAGCAGTCCCTCGCTCGTCCCTACGTCACCACATTAATGCACTGCGGTCTTCAAGCAGCGAGTTATCTAGCATCATCTCAGATCCATAAGTGTGATAAAACATGATAAAAACCATCAAAACAGACATTGGGAAGGATTTTTACCTGCTCCGCCATTGCAGTCGCATAAACATTCACCCATCTGTCGCTCTGGCGTGCACCGGCAGTGAGACCATGAGTGAGACGGGTGTCGGTCTGTAGCGTTCTCTCTTGTGATTGGATAAAAATTTCGGGATCCTCCAATAAGTTTATTTGCCGATTACATGCAGATCAGCTGACTGAGAGATCGGCTTTATGAAACGCGCACATTATGTAAGTGATCACTGTATGAATACAGAGCGATTTAACACTTATATTAACATAAATAAACCGCTTACTTCACCTTTAATGTGTAGGCATAAAGCATTTTATATTTGAAAATTGCCTAGCCTACTACTACTTCAGTGTCAATCTTATCAGTGTTGATGGAAGAATGGATAGACTCAGTACTTTAGTCAAAATCAGGGGGGATGGTGGATTAGCTTTAACGTTTAAGGACAGATAATTTGTGCTGATGACAGCGCATATGATGAGAGACCAACGGTGTACCCTTTTGATTATTGTTTAAGCACAGATAGAGTAGGCCTACTTATTATATTATATTCAGTGCATGAAATGGGGGGGCAGGTGGGAGTGCCAGTACTAACTTATTCACATATTAGTTTGCAAATGAGTAAACCATTGTAATATTCTGAATCTTTAGAGTCAAGACGCAGGGATTGAACAGCCGCTCCATTCAGGTGGTGGGCTGATGGAAATATGCGAGCGTGCGCAGCACGGGTGCGGAATTTTTTTGCCCTTGCAAGATCTTTGCGCTTGCTTTTTGGCACAGTTAATGTAATGTGAGCTTTTAGACATATCAATGCTGTATGGGTGCTGTCAGAAAAACTGATATTACGGAATGATCCAGACAAACTTTGTAAAATTGCAAGGGGGAAAAATCTTATTTATGTAAAATAAATAAGAAAATAAAACCTGTAAAAAACAATGTGCAATCGACTTTGATTGTTCCTGTGTGGGCTGTGCTTGCATTTTTTATTTCAATTTTTCATGAATAAAAGCAAAAATGTTTTTATAAAAATCACCCTTTTATTCGCCCCTTGCATCAACCTGAAAATATATCTCCAACCTGAGCCGATAGAAGAGAAGGCTTTCGGGGAGCGCTTGCTGAGGGGGCAGAGATGTGCCAGCAGCAGCATCGTGAGAGGCGGAAGCAGCAATAGGCTTGTTTACAGGCTTAAATAAGTGATACGCTACACACAGGGCTGCCTTTACCTGCCACTAGGCCCCGGGGCTGAGAGGTTTCGCAGGCCCCCCGGGCACCGGTCTTACAATACAGATGCGTTAAAGCCATGTTTGTCTACACCACAATATCTCTATTGATGAAATACAAATACTCTTAAGGTAACATGTACTTAAACCCCTTCCTGGTCTAATTACTTTTAATAACCAGACACACATGGTTGGTTACAGTGTTTTTCCAAGTTATTGAGGAGACCGCGGTGGGGACCCAGGACCTTCTAGGGGGGTCCGGGGGGGCATGCCCCCGGACCCCCCTAGAAGGTCCTGGGTCCCCACCGCGGTCTCCTCAATAACTTGGAAAAACATGTAACCTTTTAAAGTAAAATGCATCAATCTGGTGCACTTTGAGAAGAAAACTAAGGCTAAATCAACTGTGTCCTATGCGAGCTATTTTCTGGAATCATTTGGAGACACAGAAATACCAAAAAGCAGAAACAAAAATATACAGGTTTAAAAAAATCCAGTCAGTCAGCATTCAATTTTTTTTTTAAATAATCCCTTATCCTAAAGCTACTTCTCTCTTTGAATTCTTTGTTTTGTTTTTAATGGCTCAACTCAATATAGGCTCTTGATCTGCGTTGCCCCGAACAATGTTAATTGTTCCAAAAATAATGTGATTTTTTTTTTTCCTTTTTCTTTACTGGTTCATGATGGGCCCCTGATCTCCGTTAGCCCCCCTACGAAGAATAGGGGCCTATCATGAGCCAGTCAATAATTTATTGTTTTAAATGACAATGTTCGGGGCCTTCTTAGATCAGGGGCCTATATTGACACAGTAAAAAAAAAGAAAAGGAAAGGCCCCTGATCTTCGTAGGCCCTGGGGCTTCAGCCCAGGTAAGCCCGTGCATAAAGGCGGCCCTACACACAAAGTTGTGTAAGTCGGTTTGGATATAGAGTGAATGAGCTTTTGCGCACAGCATTTACTAACCGAAAGAACAAGTTAACGTGTGAAACAAGTCGCAGCGAGCCTACTAACTGCCTTTGCAAAGGAGAGACTGCGCTCTGTGAACGTGATTGACGGTTGACCACAGAAAATCAGGTGATGGGTGATTTTGGAGGCGGGCTTTCGCCGTGCCCACCCAATCAGAAGCTAGGAATGGTAACAGTATATTATACAATTTTTTTAATTGGCTGAAAAAATAGAAATACATTTCCCTGCCCCTGGCTAGCGCCGATATCGAGGGCATAGTGGAGTACAGGTGTTGTGCCGAATTCCCACTCCCCTCTACGCGTCAACGCGCACTGCCTTCCTAGCGTATTGCTACTTGTAGTTTGACGAACCGAGGCGATTCTTAGGCTTTGAGGAAACTGTTAGTAGGCTATTTAATTCATGTTTCATCAAAATATAAGTTATGTTGTGCTATTTTGGCAACACTGTTTTTCATACCTGCCGAAATCCTCCCCCCCTCATATCTTGGGACTATAAGATCTGACATCCCCCCAAATGATTTTAGTGGCTCCTCATGCCCTGTAGACTGTAGAATGTGCCATAAAAAGCTTTTGACACTAGTTGCATAAATGTAAAAGTTAGAAGGGGAGTAGGATTTTGGCAACACTGTTTTTCATAGAGGGGAGTGGGATCCTGCGGGGGAGTGGGAATTCGAATCCGTGTACCTTCCGTTCAATCCATATCCGTTTGGAAATCAAAACACGAAAAACGAAAAGTGACCTGTTTTTTTAATAATCATCCTCTCATCTACATTATATATTATACTAAAACACGTTTATATCCATTTTTAATCACAATTCATGACCAGGATATCAAATATGAGAATAATGGCCTAAATGTTGATTTTGAAAAATACAAGTTTCAATTTAGTGAAAGAAGTGCGTGCGCACGCGTGTGCGTGTGTCCGTGTTGCGCTCGCCCAGAGGCGAACTTAACCATTGCGCAAAGGTAGGCAATTGCCTTGGGTCTCATAATCATCTAATAAATGTTTGTTTTACTCTTCATTCATTAATCACCGATTACGTGCGGACGTCAGCATCGCACTGGGAACTGAGGGACACATCCTACATTATTGATAATGTTATTGATACTCGTGATCAGCTGAGGCATGAGCCCCAGGGCAGACAGCTGCATATGAAAGCATTTTTATTGGTTAGTTCCACGAGTGAAAATTGCGTCTGAGGCGATCGCCGTCTCTCTTTTTTCCCTGTCTTCACTTGCCGAGTCAAAGTGGGCAATCACCCAGTTTAAGGGGACGCGCGCGCGCGTGTGTGTGTGCGTGCGTGTGTGTGTGTGTGTCGAGGAAAGAAGAAACTTGTCTAGGCTATATTTTGTCCACGTTTAGGCTATATCTGAATTGAGCTTTTTGTAAAATAAGGCTCTTGATGGTAGCTTATGACAGACAATAACAGCCTTTGGCAGCCAGCCAAAATATGTTTCCCCTGACAATAAAGATTAAACATTTGGTGGTTTTGATCTGGATCAACAGCTGTATGTCTGTCGCTGTTTAGATCATGCCTCGTTTCCTCTGAGCAGCACAGTTCGGTTCGGCACAGTTCGGCAGGGTTACCCTACTAGATCTGCCATGGGTTTCCACTACCGACAAGAGGCTTTAGCCTACTTAAAAGACGGAGATAGCCACGGTCAGAAAACAGTCTATGGGTCAGAGCCATCACGGCGCTGGCCGCGCATCGCTCGTGGCATTGTGGCAGCGGGACACAGTTTAACTCGCTGATTAATATAAATTATTATTTGGAACTTCAAAAATGAAAATGCACATTTTTTACATTTTCTGTTGGTCTCCTTTCCCATTTTCGTATGTAAAGGGCGACATGGAAAATAAAAAATAATAAATGGCAATCAATTCATGTTTTACAGGTATATTTTGAATAAAACAGTCCGTTTTTTATTTTTTTTAAATGAAACAAATATTTGTACATACATATACAGTTTTTTTCGTTTTTCGTGTTTTGATTTCCAAACGGATATGGATTGAACGGAAGGTACACGGATTAATTCGGCACAACACCTGCAGCCTAAGTGCCAGTGTTACTAAATGTTGAAATAGTGGTAATACTTCCACATTCATTGATAAAATAACAGGGGATGGGAAGGGGGGATGGTCGTTTTAGAAGGGGGATGATTTTGCGATCATTATTTCCAGGGGGGACGCCATTCCCCCTCATCCCCCCTCAACTCGAGTAGCCTACTGGATATATAGGCTACTCACACGCATAGACATAATACATCCTTTATTATGTCTATGCTCACACGTATACAAGTCACGGATAGGCAACAGGAAACAGGTTTTGAGTAGTTTTGTGTGGGTGGACATCGCATGCCGGAGCTATTGGATTCAATGACTTTGTGCAATGTGAAAGTGTTTGTTAAAAGCCACAGAGAATCATTTCCTATTCAGGCCTTATGGCACGCTAACTGTTGAGTCACACTCAGTGCGGTTACATGCAGACTCATAATCGGGTAACTAAACGAATAAGACTTCAACAGGACTTTTAAACTGCATGTAAACACCTTTATCCGATCTACTTCGGACAAGAGAAGTCGGATAAGAACACCTAACATAGTGGAGACAGCCATTTATCCGATTTCCGAAAGGCCATGTATACTCAGACAAGTGACATGGTCCGTTCGAGTGTCTAGTCTTAATCCAATCTAGTTGTGCCATGTAGCTGCACTGACTGATATTCCCTATCTCTAGCAGATCAAATAAAGAAGATTAATTACTTACAATAAGCATGTGAACAGAAACATTTTCCCAATGAAATGGTAGTGATGGAATCAAGAAGTTGTTTGCTAACACATTGTCCATGACAACGCATAGCTCTGCCAAGTCTCACTCTTTGGCCATGAGACACACGCAAATCAACCCGTTCACACTCTCACACGCCACACCTCAAATTTCTCACGCGGAGAAATTAATCCCCAAAATAACATTTGTTTTGTGGGACTTTTATTTTCAAATTCTTATTTTGAAAAGCTAACAGACATGAGTGCTGTGACTTCCTCGTTCTGAACGCGCATTAACGTTATGCTATGATGTGCACTGTGCATTCGAAGCGGGAGGCGAGCCTCCTACCCGCACCTTCTCTTCTGAGGTGTGTGTTGATAGCGTGCCAAGTTACTGCTGATAAGAATTGTGTCCCGGCCCGCCGGCCGGTGAGCGCGCGTGCATCAAACATATTAACCCTTCAATTTCACTCAAGTAAATTCAGAAGATCTTTGGATCGTTTTGTATATTGTTTTTTGGTAATTTTGTTTGAAAATTAGGTTTGCAAAGTAACAAATGGCTCATCCGCCAATAAAAATGCTTTTATTCTTCTGTGTAATGAACTGTAGCCTATGTATTGCACATTTATAGCACTTTTCATAACACAAATCAAGGTAGCCTAAGAGGAGGGACCAAGTAACCCAGATGTTTTATTTTAGCCTAGTAGTTTGCATTGGTGTTGAACTGTTCCCTAATTTTTTTTCTTTGAATAAAGCCTAATGCTGCTAGTAAAATACCATACTCAATAGTAGACATGATATAGAATAATTACCTTTATTACAGTTTAACCAAATGTTTTAACAATAGGCTACAGGAGATATTTGAAAGCACTACACATGCATTGAATGCTATTCAATAACATTTGTGTCAGCGAAACCGTGAATGTTCTCTTTTACTTTACATACAAATGAATGCAGAAAAGGCACACATTGCTTCATAAAAATTCACCAGAATGCAGGAAATTAGGTGTTTAATGCTCAAAATTTTCGGGGGGGGGGGACCCCAGACCCCCACTTATAATGTGTCCACACCCAATGATTAATTAAAACCTGTTCTACGACTTTGCAATTCATGAATTAGTTTATTTTAATAAGATTTTTTATGTTTTATCACATTTTCCAATTGTCTTTATTTCTGATTTATTATGAACAATATATAAACTTGCAGGACACTAGCAAAAATGATTGGGTGGGAGAGAGGACACAGTTTTGGGTCCCTCGGCCAAAAAATCTCACTCCAAACTTTTGGTGAAACTTGGCAGCCCTGCAACGTCACGCGGCAATACAAGCCTACATTTTATTTGTATTTTTTGCCAAAATATCAATCTGGGGTGTAATTAAAAATTCATTGTTTACACTTACAAATCGAGAAATGATCTATTAGGTCAACTTGTGGACGGGTGAGCGTCCTGCTGTCTTGTCAAAGGTGGGTAAGGAGGAGGGGGGGGGGGGGGGGGGGGGGGGTTATATCAGTACTGTATCTACTCTATAGGCACTGGTCCTAAACATACATGCATGAATCACCTGGGTTGGTTCAGAGTTGGGGGTTGTCTGAACCTTGTGTAGCGCTAGGCTCATATAACTGCTATGTTCAAGGCAAACTGTGGACCAGTAATTGGTTGGTTAAAGGTTCAGTAAGCGGAATGGACAGTTTAGCTAACTTCCTGTCAGTGACTGCAGTTAGCAGTCCCCTCCCTCGTCCCCACGTCACCACATTAATACACTGCGGTCTTCAAGCAGCGAGTTATCTAGCATCATCTCAGATCCGTAAGTGTGATAAAACATGATAAAAAACATCAAAACAGACATTGGGAAGGATTTTTACCTGCTCCGCCATTGTAGGCGCATACACATTCACCCATCTGTTGCTCTCAGTTGCTCTGCACGTGCACCGGCAGTGAGAAGGGTGCCGGTTTGTAGTGTTCTCTCTTCTGATTGGTTATCAGTAGTGGGATCCCCGAAAAGTTTATTTGACGATTACATGCAGAGCGGGTGACTGAGAGATCAGCTTTATGAAACGCGCACGCACACTATAACTGATCACTGTATGAATAAAGAGCGATTTAACATTAACATAAAATAAATCGCTTACTTCACCTTTAAGATTACACATATGCTGGACCAGAATAAGACGCGCAACAAAGACCACAACACAACACATTACAAAAACGCGCAGCAAAATTCACAACAAAACACATTAGAAAAACGCTGCAAATAGGCCGAAACACAACGGAAGTGCTTCCGGAAGTGTTTCCAGAGGACACTTAAAAGTGATGCACATGTCCTACCGCAGATCACTTCAATAGGCTAATATCTGAATCATGCGATCACAATGTTAAAATACCCAAATTGATGAAGATGTTTTCTTAATTTGCTTGCGTTTTGTCTTCTTGCATGTGTTTTCTGATGTTGCAGTGCTGTGAGCTCTCAGGGCCACCGTATGATAGCCCACCCTGGTCATTTCATAATATGTAAGTGTCATAATAGTTCACACTGCTGCTGCATCATGAGTAGTGAGTCCTAAAAAACAACAGTTTTGAACAATACAGTAGAGTAAATATTTGAAAGCTATATAGAATGTGTGAGAGTCTTACTGCTTTTTATTCCATTATATTTACGTCACTCTTGAATGATAAGCACGAGCCGTGACAAGCATAGACGCTGATCCTGACGTCAGTTTACATGAAACAGTTCCCTGACAACCAAATTGCGAAATTTAGCAAGCAGTGTTGGTTGAGGAGATGAGATTATTAGAAGCGGCAAGCAAGGAATTGAACCAAGCACAGGAACACTTCAACAAGACACAACATGAAAGCCTGACTGTAGCTTTCACGGGGGCAGAAACTATGATGAGTGGGAGGGAAAGCTGTGGCTAAAAGTAGCTAAATGAGGCAGGTGTGTTTCCATGACTGGACATGAGACAATGATAGAATGGGTTATGGGTTTGCTATTTTTAGATGAACTTGTCATTTACCTCATCTAGTCAGATCGTGAGAACATTCCCAAAATAAGGGAATCTATTGAGTCATGGGGAATCCTCAGTGTGTGAGGGCGGTCCCTTTGGCTTATGCAACCTTTAGTTTGTTGAGACTTGAATAAGTGAGTGGAAATGGAAAATGTGAAAGCGTAGACTAACTGGGGCCTTCCCTTGTGGGGGTCTGAATCATAAGGCCAATAGGCCTACCTTTAGGATTTGCTTGGATCATAAACCAGAGGAAACACAGGTAAACCAATACCAGTATATAGACAATTCTAAGCCTGCTTGAATACTTAACTTACTTTTTAATTTAAACCCACAGTCCAGAGATCTGGTTAAAGTGCTGTAACGATGTATTTTAGCTAGACTGCGGGCTTCAAGCAGGAGTTTCTGCTATCTCGATCATAGTGTGATAAACAGATAAACATCAAAACAGACATTGGGAAGGATTTTTACCTGCTCCTCCATTGTAGGCGCATACAAATTCACCCATCTGTCGCTCTGGCGTGCACCGGCAGTGAGACCATGAGTGAGACGGGTGCCGGTTTGTAGCGTTCTCTCTTGTGATTGGATATTAATTTCGGGATCCCCAAAAAGTTTATTTGCCGATTACATGCAAAGCAGCTGACTGAGAGATCGCCAGATCGGCTTTATGAAACGCGCACATTATGTAAGTGATCACTGTATGAATAAAGAGCGATTTAACACTTATATTAACATAAATAAATCGCTTACTTCACCTTTAATTATCTCCAGATGTGTGGGTGGAAAGCTGCTTTTCAACTCTACTTATCTGCTTTCGTACCTATTTTCCTGTGTTTATCAGGATTGCCACTTGTGACAGCTGTGTGGATTGAGGCTAACTGAACTGAAACTGAGGTTAATAACCTTGCTGTATACACCCTCTGGGTCAAGATATGACTGGACCTGGTAAAGTGTGAAGGCAGCAAACGGCTAGTTTAAAAAAAAAAAAATGCAACTGAGTCTTATAAAAAAAATGAAAATAAAAAAAATAAAAAATAAAAATAAAAAATAAGTAAAGTGTGTCTCTAGTAACACCTAGTGCGCTTATCTGCACCTCTCATGCATCATTCTATAGCCATGAGGTCATGCCTGGTCCCCTTAACTGGTTACTTATGAAGTTAACAGGATCACTGTGCCTGTATAGCTGCAGCTGGGCTAGCCTTCTCCTTAAAGTGGCTACGAGAAACTTTGGCGGCTGGCGGCCCCTTTGGACAAAAGCGGTAGTATTTTTACGACGTCAGCTGTCGTAAAGCTGTTTTCTAGCGTGTGCAGGCCGGTGCGAGTGTCAAATGATTAGGACCTAATACAGTGCATGAATATCGGACTGGGTGTGCGACCTGACCAAATGCAGTAATAAAAACTATATAAAAACTGCTTTCTTTGCACTGATGGTCTCGTTTGCTGTTAACGGTCATTTATGATTTAGAGGAAAAACGAGACTGTTTTAAAGATATTTAAAAGTTACTCGCAGACACTTTAAATGACGAGCACTGATCTGGATATTATGTCTAACAGAGAGACACAATGCAATGTCTGCCTGTGTGAGCCCTCAAGATCATGGGATATGTATCTCCAGATCACTGATACGACTTAAAAATATATATATATACAGGCATGGCTGTTCTCGGCTTCCAGACCAATGTCTTCCAACCAATTATTTTATAGAAATGTATAAAAAGTAAACGTTTGCGAAAGACCCTTTTCATCAGTGCTATGGTGGTTGTGTGGTGTGTGTGTGTGTGTGTTTTTTGTGTGTGTGTGTGTGTGTGTGTGTGTGTGTGTGTGTGTGTGTGTGTGTGTGTGTGTGTGTGTGTGTGTTCAAGAACCAGACAATCATATTACTGTAACACACATGCAGGTTTATTGCACATCAACCCAGTGGCCAATATGACAAGATTGTGGATTGGAATACCAAATTAATTTAGAGACATAAACACAATTCCTTTCTCTCTTTTTTTGTTTACCCAATCTGAAGACGGTCATTCTGTCTAGATTTGTTCAAATTTTTTGTTAGACTGATCCAAACTCAAGGTTCTCTTTCAAGCTTTTTCTGGAGCTTTCAAGAACAGAAACTCCATTGACTAATGTAAAATGAATTACAGTGGAAAGCTCTTGGATAAAGACTGATGTTGGGCCTTAAGGTAAGAATTTGTTTTTTCAAATACAATAACTAATATAAGGTCAATTAAGCCTTTAATGCTGAGACATTCAATACGTTATACAATAACAATACAATACAATAACACACATCTAAAGCATTGCTAGCAGCCGTCAGGTAGAGCAAAACCCATTGGTGACTTTTGATTTTGTGACAAACTCATTCGGTGATAGATGTTAAAAATCTCCCTCTACTTTGGCGGCGCTGGAAGAAAGCATGAATGTGCTCAAATTGAATGGCATTCTGACAGTTACATTAACATTTGACTATGTACCTAGGGGGTATATGGATCAGAGGGGTTTCAAACCCGTTTTTGGCATCATACTCTGGAAAACTGATGTATCCCAGATGCTCCTGTGATACATTAAATGACTCACTATAGGTTCTAATGTTAGCATGTTGGGACTCAGAGAATGCCCTTGTATAGTCTTACAACATTACAAAACAGTTATCAGTCACACCTATTGCATAGTCACCGGTAAATGAAAGCCGATCAAAATAAATTAAAGGATTTGTAGGTAAATATACATCAGTCAAAGAGTGATGCAAGAGCTGACTTGAAGTGAGTCATGCTTGCAACTTGAGTCATTTCTTTCACTTTGAATATGACCAGCTCATTTCCAATCCAACATAGAGTATAACAACAACACATAGTAAATCAGTAAACTGTATCACTTATGTGGGAAGAGTTTTAACTGTATCTTTAACCCAATGGTGTCTGCGCCAACGCTTCATACCTGAGTGTACCCGACTAACACTAACATGCTTTGTGAGTCTTTGTCAGGGAGCATGGAGGCCGCAAGTCAAGTGAAATTAGTGACACTTGAATGGCTGACTTCTGGAAACATGGAGTCACTAAAGAAAAAAAAGGTCCAAAAGGGTCAAGAAACAGGAGCAGTCACACAGTCACACCTCCTCAGTAGCAAAAACCATTAGGAACAGAAAATGCAGGCGAGGTGGTTAAATGCTTCCCAAAACTCTCTGTACAATATATTCATCAGTTTAAAGTCCCACCAGCGGGTTCTACATTGACCTACCATACTTACCATAAGCTAGGCTGGCCAGACCAGCCTGATCTTCTGAAGCTTCACATTTCTTTCCCCCCCCCCACAGATCTTGTCTGGAACTTTCTCCTACCTTCAACAGGGAGGAGCCAGGCCCCGTCTGTTAGTGGAAGGCAGACCCTGATTGGTTCATGTAGTCTGTCAATCAGGCTTCCAGTCAGACCGGACCCTCCCCACCTTCTGTCCATTAGTGGAAGGAAAGCCCTGATTGTCTCATGTAGTTGTTGACATCAACATGGATCGACCAATAAGCTGGTGAGATCTGGCTGGTCTCACAAGGCCAGATTGACGACTGCTTGAACCAATCAGAAGTTGCCTTCCACTGTAAAGGACGAACCTTATGTCTGAATGTGGGTCCTGATGGGCCCCGGCATTTTTATGATCGAATCCTCTCCATGCAAGATCAGACTGGTCTCCAGGCTACCATAGGTGCACCTGAAGACACTTTTGTACACTTTCAGTTTAACCTCCAAAAAAAAGATTCCCCAGGCTAGCTTCTGTACCCCAGTGCAAGCTCTCATTAGGCTTTCATTCACCCCTCATTCTCACCTTAAAAGTAAAATGAAATATGAAGGTTAGGTAGTGGTATCTACCAGCACTTGTGTTGTCATATTCCATCTGTTGCTCTGACTTTAATCTCAGCTGATTCTTTTGTCTCCACCCCCCCGCACATCCTCCTGTTCCTACACACACATCTGAACCTCATTACTTTACTGTAATGGCCCTGCGCTTATGGGAAATGGCATTTTGCAAAATGCAGTTGTTAGAAAAGAAGAAGAAAAAGACTGTCTTTCAACAGTTTAAATAAAAAAGTTGTTAACATTGCAGAATGAAACTTGCTCTGTACTAATCAAGGATATTTTGAGGTTGAAAATAGTTTTATTAACAATAAAAGGGATAAGCTACAGCTACTTTAATGTGTCTGATACATTTGAATCAACAATTCTGTAAAGGTAAGTATCAGACAATACCATAGACAGATTACCCACTTTTATAAGTGTTGATTGTGATTTAGGCCGAAAACTTGACTGGGACATTAAAAAAAAAAAGTAGTTGTATTTATTACAATTAAATAAATACCATCCCTGCCCCAATTGACTGCATGAAACACTTTTAACTATGGTTATGTCATTTCCATTACAAATGTAACATTTTAGATAATCCAGCTCCCATTGAATCGACAGTTGCTTTGGTGAGTATACCAACTTCATAATGATATAATGACGAGCCAAACTACACAATATAATGCCCAAGTAGTGATAAACTGGAGTTATCCTTTAATGGATTATGGTCTTTGAATTCCTCATGAGAACGCCTCATGGTTTAAAACAGATCAAATATTGACAAGAGTTTGAGTTTCACACAAAACACAGAAAAAAATGCACTGTTAACAAAACTGTGGCCTCATCACACTCTTAGATACACATTACTGGAATTACAGCAAGTCTGCAATGACCCACGTGGACACTTCTCACGTCACACATTCACAAGTGTTTGCTGCAAGTTTCTTTCACTTAGTCATGTGTGTGTGTGTGTGTTATGGAAACTTTCTCCAACAGGTTTGCATAAGTGTTTAAGATGCCACAGATCAAAATACACTCCCAAGTGATCGGTTTTTTGCAAGTATGTTTGTGTGCATGCGTGTGTGTGTGTGTGTGTGTGTGTTTTGATGTGTGTGTGTTGTTGTGTGTGTGTGTGTGTGTGTGTGTTGTGTGTGTGTGTGTGTGGTGTGTGTGTGTGTGTGGTGTGTGTGTGTGTGTGTGTGTGTGTGTCCTGTTGTTTGGTCCATTAGCTCAGCAGTTCAAGGTAGGTGACAGGGACTTTGCCCTTTTGGTTCCCACGCTCTCCAACCAGCCAGTCCGGGTCCATCCCTGGTACGGTGTGTACAGTAATGAGCTGGGTAAAACAAAACAGCAAAGGAGGACATTTTAAGAAAGAGGAAGTTACCCAATACCCATGTTGTTTTATTGAATTCAATTGAAAGAGGAGAGCAGTACATTGGGGGTGACCGTGGCTCAGGTGGTAGAGCGGGTTGGCCAATGATCCAAAGGTTGGCGGTTCGTTCCCCGCTCTGCCACCTGTGTCATGGTTGTTGTGTCCTTGGGCAAGACACTTCACCCACCTTGCCTCGTGTGAATGTGTATGACTGCTGTATATTTGAGGTGGTGGTCGGAGGGGCCATAGGCACTGAATGGCAGCCACGCTTCCGTCAGTCTGCCCTAGGGCAGCTGTGGCTAATATCGTAGTTTACCACCACCAGTATGACTGTGTGTGAATGAATGGAACCTGGAACCCTGTAAGCGCTTTGAGTGCTGTGGTGGATTTTGAATGGTTAATACCAGAGTTTGCTGAGCGTGTATATCTTAAAGGTTGGGGTCACTGGGGAAGTAACGAAAACATCTATGTAAGGACATGTGTTTGATTTGTTGTTGCACAGATGATGAGACCGAACGTCTATTTGTAGGAGATTAAGATACGTGATAACCCCCCCCCACACACACACACACACACTGATATAAGACTGTGGGTGAGCGTTTACTAGGAGCTTTCCATGAAATCCTCTGTATGTCTTCTGGAAACTCCTGAAATAAACTTGGAACACTGATTCAAAGAGTCCAGTCTACAGTCCTTTGTCTTTTGTCAGCCTGGGGAACAATTCGGCTACTACAGTGCCTTGAAAAGCGCTATATAAATCCAATCCATAATTATCTTTATTGCACCTCCGGTTGTAACTTATGCATCATCTCCCCTCCCTTCAATCTCCCCTTCCCGTCACTGTTGGTTGGTTAGCCTCATTCTCATCTCCTTCCTTGTCTGCCCTGGCTTCCTGTGATTAACATGTGAACAGTCATTGAGTAAAGGATTGTGGTTGGATCAGTCCTAAATGTAGCCGGGTACAGGAAATGGAGTTGACCGTGAGGTGTGCAAGGCGAACAAGGCAGGATTGCTTAATGTCAGCAATCAAGTAAGTGTCAACCCTGTTTTTCCTATGGGGAGGGAGCCCTTTTTTCCAGTTACTCAAAGACCATTAGCTACTATAAAGCTAATTTAGTGGATGCACTATGCATATTTATACAGAGCTGGCCCAGTGTGACTTTCTTCCTTTTAAGGTGAGACAGGCAGGCAAAAACATGTATTTTCAAGAACTGGTCAATTTTTTCAGATTATTGGCTATTTTGTTTCGTTTAACATGTCAACGTATGAATCAGATTTGAAAATAACAATGCTCTAGAGGGGGTCATTAAAGGAAGTTCAACGTATCATATAGACAAGTTGACAACGGGTAATTTATCTCATCATTTTCAACAGTTGTAGCTTTATTGTGGGCATGCAAATATAGTCTACACAATTAGACTTTTTGAACAATCAATAAAATAAATTAAAATTAAATGTGGAGTCAGCGATTCTGGAGAACGCTTGTTGTCGAAAAATTCCAGTGTTAATACACTGCCTAGCTCTGTATCATTTTTAACAGATTTTATTCACTGATTTTGAGAAAAAGTGATTTTGACAACAAGCGTTCTCCAGAATTTCTGACTGCACCTTTAATATGGACCGACTTATGAAACAAAAGAAAGGGGGAACCATTGTGTTAAAGAGTGCATGCTGAGGAAGGCCTCAGTCACTTGTGACCCTGCTTAGCGTAGAAAACAAACGGCTAAATGGATGGCTTGATTGATATGTCTACCACAAAATGTATGTCTGATAGTCTTGTTTTTTAAATTTTCTGACATTGTTTCTTGTGTGCGTCAGTGTGTGTTGTGTCTGTACCTCGTCGGCCAGCAGGGAGAGCTCACTGGCGTCGTGTGCGTCGTAGTCATACAGGACCTTGGCCTTCCTGGCCCCCGTCACAGGGACCTGCTCCATGGCCAGAGAGCTGGGCCCATGGCTGGACGAGGAGGAGGACACAGGGGGCCCGGGGGGAGACGTGGGGCCGCTCATGAAGGCAGAGGAGACGGGGTTAGGGCATACAGCAGCAGCGGAGGAGGGCTGGGGGGCGCCCGCCACACTATTAGAACATCTGTGTAGGAAGATTGGATAGACAAAGGAGGGATATATATATAGGGTTGTTATAATGATTTTTCCCTTCCAAGACGCATGCTCTGTAGCGGTTTGGTGAAGATGTTCCACGTCACTAGCCTGGAAATCCACACCTGCCGCTCAGCTGGCAAATTTAGGGTTGATCTCGACACGATCCTTTGGAGCTCATTAACTATGTCGGAAAATTCATAGCTACCAATCTATTTTAGATCTTGGTGCCTGTATAATTAGGAATATAAACTTTGTTATGGTAAGTGTTCATACCAGGGAAGGTATGAGCGGGGGCTTGGGGCAAAATTTCCCCGAAACATCTGAAATGACCCTTGAAATTAATTTGAACCTGTGAAACAGATTTATTTGAGGGAGATTTTAAGGGTCAGGATGTGTGAGACCATGTCTAGTGTCTGCTGTTTGGAGACAGGGACTGACATGTAAAGACGGATGTTGTTATCATCATGAATTGGCTATTGGGAAATCCTTGTATATTTTCACAGCAGTCTGTGGTTTCATGTGACACAACAAGGCAGCGTGTGGTTTACTATTCACTGAAAGGGTGAATGAGCGTATAAAAGCATCTGCAGCTGGTGGAGTCAGGCGTCAGGAAGTTGAAGTGTTTTTTGTACAGCTCTGGGAAAAAGTGACGAGACGGCTGTATTGTATTGTGAAATACATTGTTTTCATTTGGGAGAAATGTTGTCAGAAGTCTGCAGAATAAAACAAAACACATGCCCTGCGTTCCGAATCGCATACTCTTTCTTTTTCCTATTCTACATACTACATCGGACAATAAAAATAATCTAGTTAGGATGCAGTAGGCAAACTATTGGGACATACTTTTACTTATTTATCTCATCATAACATCGCGCCTTGATCTTGCCTCTTGCTTTTACATCCGTCACATCCCTGTTTGTTTTCATATGGAGGCTCCGTTGATGTGACGTCACTTCAGGTTGGCACTGGATTGTGGGTCAGAATCGCCCAAATAGGATGCTGTTTTCAACACTAACAATATTGGCTGGATGTAGTAGACATCCGGGTCTTTCTAACCATCCTAAATTTGGCCACAAGAATCGGGACATACTAAATCTTTTTTCTTTTAAAGGGTTTTTAGAGAGGAAGAATTAGCTTCGAAAAACGATCCTACTCAAAAAAAAGTTTTAATGTATCTGCTTCTAATTTTCCACAGATGAAAAAAGAAAAACCCAAGTGAGGTAAATTAAGAAACGTATAAAAATGATTCTGGATTCCCCCCCAATTTAGCTCAGACTTAGAAACCATTTAATTTGATTTGATCTCACGTGCATTCTTGTTGTGTAAAATGAGTTTGGAATTAGAGTGTTGGGTATAGGCCTACTACTCCGTTTCGTCCCATATTTGGAAGCATCCAGCAGCAAAAGTGTACAAATACAGACAAAATGAACCCTGGGTATATTCAGAAGGCTCTGTCCATCTTTGTCTGTATTTAACTTTAACGTCCGTAATTGTATAATGTTCCTTGTTCTTGAATATAGACATTTCTCTCAAACCAAGATGTTCAGTATTACTGCAGTAAAACGAATACAAGGTCAAAAGAACATTCCTAGAAATGAGGGGACCATAGGACTGAAGCTACCAACAGCACATGAGTGTCTCCTCACCGGTGGAGCTCCCGCTGGAGGTCCTGCATGTAGTGGTGACACTGGGCGTAGTAGGTGGCCTGGGCCTCCGCAAAATCCTGCAAACCACGCAGGTGATTGAGCTGAGGAGAGAGAGAGAGATTGAGAGAGAGAGAGAGAGAGAGAGGAGAGAGACGGAGAGAGAGACATTGAGAGAGAAGAGAGAGAGAGAGAGAGAGAGAGAGAGAGAGAGAGAGAGAGAGGAGAGAGAGGAAAAGATCAAGTCAGCATGTGTTCAATCCCCCAGCTTAGCTTCTATGGCAACCTTTTTTTTATCTAAAGTGGACAGACTAAAAGTGGAATGTCTTCCTTAGTACAAGGGTGTAGACCCTCCTGTTGGACTCTACCAGCTGGACAAAGCCTGGAATAATTTTTCTGTTTGGATGTTTTTTTTTTTTTTTTAAGTTCAGTTTAAAGTTTGGTTAAGTATTCTGTCTTCTATTCATACGGCCCTACTTCATTTCTGTATTTAACCTCATTTGTCTTGTTCCTGTAGGGACAGTTGCATATCATATGAAAATGATATAGAAAAAAAAAGAAAGTACCCCCAGCAGTACCATTTCAGTTGAATGAAATAAGTCCTACGACACATTGCTCTCCTTGGTATTCATCACGTGAATGAAGAGTCTGCTAAAACGTTAATCAAATGGAATACAAACCTCCAGAAGTAAGTGGTGCTAGAGCCTCGGAGCCCCATGACTAACGGCATTACGTCCTGACCTACGCTGTCTCTGGCCAGCCAGGGACATGCTCACTACAGCACAGTGTAAACTTCCTTATCTTCTCTCTGTACTGTGCTGTGGACTCCACCAGGCCCATGGCCATCACATGACTTTACAACATTTCATTAAATAAAGACATACTGGAAGGGGCAGGAAGCTAACCCACAGTTTAAGGTGGGGTAAGCAACTCTGGAGTATGTTTGTATACACAATCAGGGTTACACTTTACATTAAGGGTACAATAATGAACTTTTAGTTAATGCTTAGTAAACACATACTAAACATTAACTCATCATTAACTAACTGATAATAAATGCTTACTAACCATTAATAACTAAGCAATTATAGTTAGTTAATGCCTAATAAGCATTAACTGAGCATTACTTAACAGTTAATTAATGTACCCTTATTGTAAAGTGTTACTAAATCAGTATTATTCAAATCAGTGAATATGTCTTCGCAATCTGCTGCTTGTCTGTACTGTGAGTGCGCTGAAAACAAATATTATGTGAATACACAGCCTAGGCTCTGTAAACGGGCATATTTTCATGCTACGTGGGCCCTCTTTGTTTACATTCTCATTGTTTACATACATGCCTAGTTTGAGTGGGCCACATCACAACACATTGCTCCATACGCTCCCATAGGTTTTCAATTGGATCAAAATCATAAGAATCAACTGGGCCCGCTCAGCATTTTTATGTTTGACGTTAAATTCTAAATGATACCCATACAGTGCACACCTGTGTGGAAGCACCTGTGTTGTGTTTCTCCACTCACTCACTCATCTATTCAGGATTTTTCTTTAATTTGTCCCATTTTTATATGCATTCGTTAGATTGTTGTGATACAAGTGTCTCCGACTGAAATGTAAAAAAAAAAAAAAACTTCCCCTTCAAACTACATAGTAGCATGTAGCACATTTCCTTTCCATCCCTGTGTTCCAATCCCCATACTTCCCTTCTATTTAGTATGCCAAAAAAAAGATTTAGGATGTCCCAAATACATGCACGTCAATTGTAGTATGCTGAAAAATACATAAATGCCCCACTATTATACTATTCTTGACATTTCTCATATTTGATTTTTTTTCTCTCTTGTGGCCCTAAAACTCTTCTGTACTTAAGTATGTAGTGCAGTCATGGGCGTAAAATTGCGTATGGACGGTGTGGACGTGTCCATACCAATATTCAAATGTGCTGAAATTGTCCACACCAATATGAGAACGATAGGCCTATGTCAACGACGAGAAAGGGTTAATGCGTGAATTACTGCCCAAGTTTAAGCTGCGCTGGGTAAAATAGGAAACCAGAAGAGACCACATCACTTCCCTCCTTACAAGTAGTGCCGCTCCCTTCCAACGGAGGAGCAGCTTCTTCTGCGATCCGATTGCATGTCCCGAGTCCCGTGCCCTGATACACAGAGACATGTCGCCAAAACTGAATGCGCAACTATGGAACTGTACAGTGAAGCAGCCGCCCCCTCGTTAGTGTCTACAGCCGACACAGTTAATATAACCACCGCATGGACAGCGTTTAAATAAAGCCTCTAATTCATAATATCCCCAATGCTTTGATGCAAATTATGAAATCTTAACATAACGGCGGCACAGTTGGCAAGCTCTCCTCAGCACTACAAGTGCCGCAGCAAAAAAAGCCACAGAGTTGATCGCTTTGTCGATTCATGCCTCTGACACGTCGACAACATAATGAGTCGAGGCTTTGAATTCAATGCTGGGGATGATGAGCTCTTTGGTGATTTCCCGTGGCTCTTTATAGCCTACTATAGTCTCAGCCGACCGCGTTCTCTCTCCCAGCGCAAAAATGCACGTTCCACCCGAAAAAAAGAAAATAAACAAGGTCGACACTGGCCATTAAGCTGAATGATCGCTCTGGTAACGGGCATTCCCTTACTGGACGCCGAATATTAGACCCCACATATAAGACGACCCGACTTTTTACGACCTATTTGTAGGGGAAACCCCCAGTCTTATATTAAAACCATCACCGCTGCATGTAACGGTTTTACATTGGTGAAGTTTGTATTTATCAATGTAGCCAGTTGCGAGACAAGTGCAGGATGAGCTTTTTTTTCTCCATCACCCCCTGTTGAGAATATGTTCCCGCGGCTATGTGCGCGTCTGTTTTATGTAGGCGAGCCTGATTAAGTAGCCTATATGGTAGAGAAGTTTCACATCAGGCCAGCCTATTATGTAGCCTGGTGATGCGCCGAGTCCTTTTATTTATTTATTTTTGCCTCGCACCCAGCCGCCGAGAGTCAAGCAGCTCCGCCGGGCGCAGTCCGCCCGACAGCATGTCATTCTAATAGGCTGCTGCATCCAAATCATCCCGTAATCACCAATTTGATAACAGAAAAGTTGCCAGCGTGTCTGTTTCTCCCCAGCGCACAGCAAAGGAGATATATATTTAGGATACTATTGTTATTATGAAATGTCACGCAAGAGAGACGATAAACAAACATAATGGTCAGTTAGGCTATAATTTAGATTAGATGGCAAGATGTTATTCATAAACATTTGGGGGAAAAAACATGCAAGAATCAAATCTCCCACACAGCAACACTCAAAGTTTATTTGCATATTGTGTTCTACACAATTCACAGTAGCCTAAATGTGCCAGAAAGCAGACGCAGATATCTTACAAGGGTAAAAAAATTCGGCTCGCGCGCCCTGCGCGCGCGAGCATCTTCGGTCTCTCTGCCCAGTGTGCCCACCTACAATTTCTACTGGCCCACCCTAATCTAACTGTCTAGAACCAGGCCTGTAGATATATGATAAAACTGGTTTGTTTAATAAACTAGTGAGCGGTTGGATGCTGGGTCTGGGGCGAGGGCGTTTCGCCAAATTGTGTGACATTTCGCCAAAATGTGTCCCCACCAATAAGAACATCAAAGTTACGCCACTGAGTGCAGTAAAAAGAAAAAGTATGTGATTTGGAACACAGGGCATGTTTCTACACTCAACAGGATAGTGTGCTGTGTGACTCTCTGACTAACAGACAGTGTTCCGGTTACAGAGGCGTGGGGCGGGAGGTGTGTCACCCACATGTGTGCTGCTGATGCCTTCCAGCAGCAGCCTGGTCACCTCAGCCTGACGGTCAAACTCTGTCTGAGCAACACGCAGCTCATGCGCCGCCTAGGGGAAGAAGGGAGCAATCAAAAGGCAAGGAAGTATTACACAATGTATTTTACATGATGACAACAGCGACAAATTCAAATACATCATATCCTTTTCAACAAATTTAGACATGTTATCTTACAGTGTTCTGAGTATGAATAAAGGTTGAATGAAATGAAATGAAAATAAAACATGTGTAATGCATTAGGTGACAAACACAGATGGCCCCACGCACACACTGTCTGGAAGTACTTACTTTGTCCACTTCCTCGCTCAGCAGCTGATCATAGCAGCACGAGAACAAAGAAACAAACAGTCATGAACCATTCTCAGACCTCACACATCACATTCTGTGCTTCATTGTATCCAATCTGAAACTATGAGGGGAGCTAGCACAGGCTAAACAGATGTGTTGAATCGAAATTCGGGAAAAGATGCTGGATTATTATTATTATTTTTTTTTTTAAACTTTTATTTATACAGGTAAATCCTATTGAGACCGGAGACTCTTTTTGCTAGGGAGACCTGTTCCCATTCCCACATTACCATTCACACACATGTTCATACACCAATAGCAGGCTTACTATCGACATTCACACGTTTGTCACATTTCTTGTTTATTTATTATCTGTAGAAACATTGGTGCATATTCCTACTATTATACTACTATTGTTTACCACTCAATTTCAGGTCGGTATTTAGGCAACAAATCTCAAAAAAAGAGTAAAAAAATAAATAAGTAGCTATATCAACATATATTCTTTTGGAAATTAAAATTGAGCCGTATTATTCAAATTGAGTAATATGAATGAAAAATTGACTGGCCCAACAACAGCCATCTCCAGCCCTGATATCAGTTGAGGACAGACTTATTTCTACACAGCCATGTAAGCCGATGACTACTGAGTTCAATTCACAATGAAATGCAGCACGGGACATGAGTGTGAAGGACTATAGGAACTAGATTTAATTACAAAAAACATTCTTCCCATCTCATCGGCAACTGGGCAGCTGGTGTCGCCCTAGAATGACCTACCCTGTGTTGAAGAGCCTTTAGTTTAACTTAAAGTGGTGTGCCCGTAGGATCATTTCGGCTGTAGCCACATTGTGAGAGATGCCATTTCACTGTTTTACATATAAAGGCCAAATACCTTTTAAAATGAAAAAAGGTCAACCAATGTAACAGTTATTTTGGTAACACTCGTTCTCCAGAATCACTCAGTGCGTTTCCATGGCACAACTAGATTGGATTAAGACATATATCGAACTAGACACTCGAACGGACCGTGTCACTTGTCTGAGTATACATGGCCTTTCAGAAATCGGATAAATGTCCAATGCATGGCTGTCTCCACTATGCTAGGTGGCGCTGTAGCCCTTTCAACAAGTTGTTATGAGCCACGTCTGGTTCCCTTCCGACAATAATTTTGATATGTATATATTTATATATATAAATTATTATATATATACACATATTCTAGAATCACTTATTAATAATCAGTTAAAAACATTTCTAACTAGTGCTTCCATTTTGAGCCCATTCCAATCTGGTTTTAGGGCAGGTCACAGTACTGTCTCTGCAGTGACTTTGGTTGTAGACAACTTTGTTACAGCATTAGACAAGAAAAAGCACTGTGCAGCACTTTTTATTGATCTTTCAAAGGCCTTTGATACTGTTGACCACCATTTGCTTTTACAGAGGCTGCATGACATTGGCTTTGATCATTCTGCATGTAGCTGGTTTAGGGAGTTATCTCTCTGATAGACAGCAGTCAGTTAAACTGGGAAGATACCAATCTGAGTTTTTAACTGTTACAAATGGTGTCCCACAGGGCTCAATTTTATGTCCAGTTCTTTTCACAATTTATATAAATAACATTGTTTCATCGCTAAAAAACTGTCACGCCCATCTATACGCCGACGACACAGTACTGTATTGCATTTCTGTTGTAATATGTCATTTAAAACTGGGAGTGAAGCAGGCGTCAGTAAAGCAATTTCCTTGTCTGCTTGGCAAGTTCCCTGTCTCACTTTAAAAAAACTGAGGATGTGAATCAGTGGCTATTTATGCTAGCAAGGCAAGCAGGCCATAACGGTGAAGTGTGTCTGTGACTCAGCTGGCTTACACTCTGGAAAAACCTGGAAACTAGTGTTCCGGAAGGAAGGTAACCAATCACAACGGAGTGGGGTTGGCAGGAGGGGGGCGAGGGGGCGAGAAGGACGAAGCCTAGTGTTGACAGGAAATGCTGAATGCACCCAGATGAGAGGAAGAGTTTCCCGAAAATCTACATGGTTTTTTGTGCTGTGATTCTGTCAGGTTGCTCTATAGGAGTCATTCAATGAGAAATTAAGACCAGAAAAGTAGTATAATAGGAGATCTTTAAAATAGAAGAAATAGATTTTTTTTTTAAAAACACTCCCTGAGTTCCAATTCACATACTCTTTCTTTTTACTACACTACATACTAAAGTACAGAAGAGTTTTAGGGCCACAGGAGAGAAAAAAAAATCAGATTAGGAAGATTTGTTTTTGCATTATGTCAAGAAAAGTCAAGAATAAAGACGAATACTCCAAAATGCTATTGGAGTTAGTGGGGTATTTATGTATTTTCAGCATACTACAATTGACTTGCATGTATTGGGACATCCTAAATCTTTTTCTGGCATACTAAATAGTATATAGTACTCGACTCCTGTGTGTGACTAAAGACAGCTGCTGTTGTTGGCCACCGGCCTGACCTCAATTTGACCTTTACTCTATATTCTGCCGGTGTAGGCCGATGACCGATTTTTGGTGTATTGCGCCTCCCTGTGTTGAACATGCATCATCACCCAAAAAAAATGTTTCCCATTGTGAGGACTCCATAACCTCTATAAGAATATTAGTGTGCGCTTTAAAAAAATGCATGTTGAAATCAAAAGCAACTGTATGATCCTTTTAATTTACTCTATTTGTTTTTTTAATTCTCTCCTTTCTGCGTATTTTGGTTGGTCTCATTTTTCAAGAGACAAAGTGGGTTGCATATGAGAAGGGTATTATTGAGCAATGTTCTTTTTGCTAGCTTTTAATTTTAATTTTTGTATGAGGTTTTATTTGGTTAAGATATAATGAATATGGAGTGCTTTTTTACTTCCTGTAAAAAGTAACATCCTTAATCCTTAATAAAAAGATAAAAGTGGGTCGCATATACATAGGTCAAATAAAAACTCAGGTAGATGTCTGTTATAAATGTTGTGTTAACATGGATTGACAACATGTGACAGTTAAATTCAGGGCCAATCAGAGCAGACTTAAAGAGAAGGCTATAAAACGGAGCATTTCAGACAGAGGCTGTAAAGAGGAGATTGCAGCAATGGCATTGTGAGAAATGTAAGATTTTTTTTGGACACAACACCAAGAAAACAGTTTCTACTATTAACCCAGATTACAATTATGAATATGAAAATGAGCACAATATGTGCCCTTTAAAGTGACCATATGAGGCTTCATCATTTGGCTTTTATCTCTAGTAGAGAGCGTTCTATCCCAGCAGTGTCTACTAGAACTTTTACTATTGTTTTGTGTTTTAATTTAGTTTTAATTCTTGCTTTTATGTGTATGTTTGATGTTTTGGATGTGAAAGTATTTTACTTATTTTACTGTACAGCACTTTGGTCCGCCTCGGCTGTTATAAATGTGCTATATAAATAAAGTTGACTTGACTTCATCGGGTATGACAAGGGTTTAGGGGGAAAAAAACATCTAAAATGACACACACTAAACTCAGGAAGACTGACTACAACAGTTAACATATCTACCACCATGAATAAACTTAAAGCCACTACGAGTAACATGGTCCGTTGGCGGCCCCTTTGGACAAAAGCGGTAGTATTATTTTATTTTTTTCTAAGATACTTTTTTGGCGTTTTCAAGGTTTATTAGACAGTACAGAGTTGAAATGGGGAGACAGAGAGAGAGGGGGGATGACCTGCAGTAAAGGTCCACGGGTCAGACTCGAACCCGCGAGCACTGCAACGAAGGCCGGAGCCAATATGGTACGCGCTCTATCACTACGCCACCCGAGCGCCCCGCGGTAGTATTTTTACGACGCTCGCTGTCGCAAAGCTGTTTTCTAGCCGTGCCAGGCGTGCAAGTGTCAACTGAGAAGGGCGCAATATAGTGCATGTCCGTGTGTTGAAAGTGTGAGGGCACGGTCTCTTTTCGGCTCTGTGAGAGTGGTTAGTGACACTGCATCAACTAATGCCAGTCAGTGCCACACACACCTGATTGCAATGAGTTGATGCAGCAGTGTCACCTAACTACTCTCTCTCACGGAGCTGAAAGATTACGTGTCCTCACAGAAAGCGATATGAACGAGAGACAGCAGTTAGTATGGATCACGATGAGGTAATGTGTTTGTGTTGTTGATGTAAATAATGACTATTTCAGATGAATAATGGTTATCTGATGTTGGTGAAGCAAAGCAAACTTTGTGTTAGTATCAACCGCTCATTCATTTAGTCAGTCTAGTTTCGCTCTCGTGAAATTGAATACACGTTGCTTGGCAAAGCCCTCGTCCCGCCCGTAGCCTATATCACTCTCCCTTTTAGCTTTTCTTCATTGCATTCTCTTTTTTTTCTTTGATGGTTCAGCCCCGTTATCAGTCATTATGACGACAAATAACTGTCTCAAACAAGGCTCCCGCTCCCCTTCCCTCACCTGGAGGGATAGGCTTCTCAAATCGCGTTGCTGCGCCACACTGAAATCTGCAACCAATACGGATATGTGACCATAGAGCCTGAACGAGCGAACCGAAAATCGGATTGGGTGTGCGACCAGACCAAAAGCAGTAATAAAAACTATTTAAAAACGTCTTTCTTTGCACTGATGGTCTCGTTTGCTGTTAAAGGTAATTTATGATTATGAGAGGAAACATGAGGCTGTTTAAAATATATTTAAATGTTACTCGTAGCCGCTGTAACTAAACTTCTAGTCACTGTTGAATTGACAACCTTCCTCTGCTCTGACACACTGGGAGGGTCCGTCTCCACGTCCCAGCTCTCCCAGCCACTCTGCAGCTGGTGTGTGGTTACAGTAGGCAGCATGAAGAAGCACACACAAAAATAAACCCAAGAACATTTCTACTCTACAGGTGCATCCAAAAAAAAGTGAATATCAATGAAAAGTTTAATTCAAAAAAAGTGAAACTGTCATAATTATATTATAGATTCATTAGAGTAATTTAGAATGAACATACTTGAAATTTCGGTATTATTATAAATCCTTTTTTTAATAGTTTTTATGTAATATTCTAATATTTTGATATACTGGAGTTTTTTATTCCATGAGCCGTAATCATCAAAATTAAAAGAAAAGAAAGGGCCCTGACATATTTCACTTTGTGTAATGAATCTAGAATATATGAAGTTTACTTTTTCGAACGGACTTTTACATGCCATTCTAATTGTTTTGTTTGATGCACCTGTACAAAGAAGTTTGACAGTATAGGGCTATGTGGTCATTTAAAAAAAATCCCATTCGCTGCAGAACAAATGTAGGTGTTCAAGCTGTCGTTACTGAGGCTTATCCGTGGTTTAAGGTTAAAGACAGGTTTAAATACTCTGTTGTTAGGAACATAATCACGTGATCTCTTAACACCCCACTGCTATGTTGTCAAAAGTCCAGTGCCTGCTGCAGTGCAGACATGGCATAAAGTCAGTAACATTGGTGGAAAGTAACCAAGTATATTGAGTCAATTAAGTATTTTCTACATTATTATTTTGCTATTGGGAGGGCTGTGGCGAGGTGGATAGGGTGGTGGACCCGCAACTGTAGGGTCGGTGGTTCGATCCCCAGTCTCTCCGCCACATGTCCAAGTGTCCCTGAGCAAAGAGACACTGAACCCAAAATGTCTCCTGATAGTTAGCTTGTACCCTGCATGGTAGCTGCTGATATCGGTGTATGAATGTGTGCTCCAGTTGTAAGTCGCTTTGGATAAAGCGTCTGCTATATGACATGTAATGTAATGCTACCTAACGTATGTAAAGTAACTGAATGCAGGTAAGACACAATAAATGTTCACCTGAGGCTACAGAAAAATTAAATCATGGCTGTATTTGTATGATCAATTCAATGACCAATTTTTAACCAGTTATTGATACTGCAGTAGATGACCAGCAGAGAGCGCAGGAATAAAAAGCTCTACTGTATGATTATGTTTTTATATTATAGAAGATCCGATTCTTAGTAACACCAACAGTCCTCTTGTGTCTTTGGCTTTGTTGCTTCCAATGAAATATTGTGTAAAATATGAAATGCTTAGTTTTTTGTTTAATTGTTTTTCAGTTTGGCACATTAGGGCCACCATACCTCAAACTATATATACCATGATATATACTGTATGTCATATACTACCATTTTCTCCAATGATCTGTACAAAACTCAATTTAGTATTTTTTAGGGG
The DNA here is from genome assembly GCA_026122265.1 of Ammodytes dubius. NCBI lineage: Eukaryota > Metazoa > Chordata > Actinopteri > Uranoscopiformes > Ammodytidae > Ammodytes > Ammodytes dubius. The sequence continues at coordinate 955,994 of CM047524.1, forward strand.
CTCGTCATAATTTCAGATCACACCAGTGCAGCGATTGTTCATTCAAAATACACAGTATTAAATATTAATTAGTGTGAGCATTCAACAACAAAAAATAAACATGCCTGCTGCCTGCACATGCTCAAGTCAAAAGTACGAGACTATGTGTTACATCCGGTGACATCATGCAAGGCAAGGCAAGGCAAGTTTATTTATATAGCACAATTCAGACACAAGGCCACTCAAAGTGCTTTACAGGGGCAAGATTAGAATACATAAAACACATTATAAAACATTTAAAAGCGAATAAAAGAAGCAAATAAAAATAAAAAATAAAAACATGAAAACTCGATTTAATAAAAGAAGCAAATAAAATGAAAATTGCAGGTTAAAATGGAAACAAAAAAGTCTTCAGACTCGATTTAAAAGAACTGAGAGTTGCAGCACACCTCAAGTTCTCTGGGAGTTTGTTCCAGATTGTTGGTGCATAAAAACTAAAAGCTGCTTCTCCTCGTTTAGTCCTAACTCTAGGGACTGTAAGCAGACCTGTCCCAGACGACCTAAGGGCTCTGGACGGTTCATAGCTTATCAGCATATCAGTAATGTATTTTGGCCCTAAACCATTTAGTGCTTTATAAACCAACATCAGTATTTTGAAATCAATTCTTTGAGTGACTGGAAGCCAGTGTAAAGACCTCAGAACTGGGGTAATGTGATCCACTTTTTTGGTCCTAGTGAGGACTCGAGCAGCAGCGTTCTGAATTAGCTGAAGCTGTCTGATAGATTTTTTTGGAAGGCCAGCAAGGACACTGTTACAGTAGTCAAGTCTACTAAAGATAAATGCATGGACAAGTTTTTCTAAGTCTTGCTGAGACATAAGCCCTTTAATTCTTGATATGTTTTTTAGGTGGTAGTAGGCTGATTTATTAATTGATTTTATGTGTTTCTTGAAATTCAAGTCGGAGTCTACAACAACACCAAGATTTCTGGCTTGGGGTGTGGCTTCTAACATAACGGATGTAAGCTGTGCGCTGACTTTTAATTGTTCATCTTTGGCACCAAAGACAATTACTTCAGTTTTATCGTTGTTTAATTGAAGGAAATTTTGGCACATCCAATCATTGATTTGTTCAATGCACTTACTCAGTGCCTGTATCGGACTGTAGTCTCCTGGTGATATGGTTATGTAAATTTGTGTGTCGTCTGCATAATTATGGTAGCATAATTTGTTCTTATTCATAATCTGAGCTAGTGGGAGCATATAGATGTTAAATAGAAGAGGGCCAAGAATGGAACCTTGGGGGACCCCGCATTCAATATTTGTCCGCTCAGATGTGAAATTGCCTATTGACACATAGTAGTCTCTATCCTTTAAGTAGGATTCAAACCAGCTTAGTACAGTTCCAGAAAGTCCAACCCAGTTTGCTAGTCGATCTAGTAATATGCTGTGGTCAACTGTGTCAAAAGCGGCACTGAGGTCCAGTAAAACTAAGACAGAACTTTTGCCACTGTCTGTGTTTAAGTGGATGTCATTGAGGACCTTAACCAGAGCAGTCTCAGTACTGTGGTGTTGTCGAAATCCTGACTGGAAGACATCAAAGCAGTTATTCATTGCTAAGTAGTTATTTAACTGTTGATAAACAGCTTTTTCAATGATTTTACTTAAGAATGGTAGGTTAGATATGGGCCTATAATTTTTCATGAGTGATGTATCTAGATTGTTCTTTTTTAGGAGTGGCTTGATGACTGCTGTTTTCAGGGCCTGTGGGAATACACCTGTCTGAAGGGACGTGTTGATAATTTGTAGAACATCTGAGGCCATACAGCTAAAAACAGTTTTAAAGAAGCCTGTGGGCAGAATGTCAAGGCAACAGGATGAGGAGTTCAGGTGTTGTATAATGTCCTCCAGGTTTTTGTGGTTTATAAGATAAAATTCTGTCATTGCATTTGAATTGATTTTAAGAGGGAACACATATGTTGAACTTGGTATTGATGCAGTGACAGCTTGTCTAATTTTGTGAATTTTCTCAGTAAAGAAGGAGGCAAATTCATTGCAAGCCCTCGTGGAAAGATGCTCAGACGCTACTGGCACAGGAGGGTTTGTTAATCTGTCGACAGTAGCAAACAGGGCACGTGCATTGTTGTTGTTTTTGGTGATGATGTCAGAAAAGAAAGAATGCCTTGCATTTCTCAGTTCTGAGTTAAACGTGCACAGTTTCTCTTTGAAGATGTCATAATGAACCTGGAGATTTGTTTTTCGCCACCTGCGTTCTGCTTTACGGCACTCTCTTCTTTCTATTCTGACCTGCGGGGCATTTCTCCAAGGAGATCTTTTCTTACCAGAGACAACCTTCATCTTAATGGGCGCAATAGCATCTATAACACTTGTAATTTTGCCATTAAAGTTGTCTAAAAGCTCATTAACTGAGTTACAGGGGAGGAGTGGTATCGAAGAAAATGCTTGAATGAATGTTTCACTGGTATTTTCTGTAATATACCGCTTTTTGATTACTTTTGATTGATCAATTGTGTGCACAGACATTGTACTCTCAAAAAATAAACAGGAATGGTCCGTGAGGGGACCCATATCTGCCACAGTTATGTCTGAAATGTTCATTCCTCTGGAGATGATAAGGTCCAGCGTGTGCCCTTTGTTATGAGTTGGTTTGTCAACATGCTGATTTAGTCCAAAGTTGTCAAGGACACAGCACAGTTCTTTCGCACATCTATCCTCTGGTTTGTCAGTATGAATATTGAAATCTCCGACGATTAATACACAGTCAAACTCAGTACATATTACAGACAGCAGTTCAGTAAGTTCATCAAAAAAGCTTGTATTGTATTGAGGTGGCCTGTACATACTAATGAAAATAGCTCTAGAGGCTGAATTTAACTGTAGAGCCACATACTCAAATGAATCAAAATTTCCATAAGACATCTTTTTGCATTGTAGAGATTCTTTAAACAGAATAGCAACCCCCCCGCCTTTTTTATGCACTCTGGATTCACTCACAAAATTGTAATTTGGGGGGGCGGACTCTATAAGAACAGCTGAGCTGTTATCTTGGTCTAACCAAGTTTCAGTTAAAAACATGAAATCAAGATTGTGCCTAGTAATAAGATCATTAATTAAAAATGTTTTTCCTGCCAAGGATCTGATGTTTAATAAAGCTACATTTAGTGTGTTCGAAACATGGTCACCCCGATTTATTTCAGCCAACTGTGGCTGAAGAGGAATACTTATCAGATTAGATACATTTGCAGGATTTAAGAGTTTCCTGTTTCTTGAGGTAAACCTTGAGAAACAGGGCCCCGGCTTATCTTGTGAGTCAAAGGCGGTAACTGTGTAGCCGCGGCCCGGTTCGTATCAACAAGTGCTTTTATATGCAACAGAATCTGACTAGCCTAACCTGCTGCTAAAATATACATGCACCTCAGATAGAGCACATTACAGGGCCACTGATGTGTTGTTACAGACTGCTTCCTAATGTAGCGCTGAAGCTAGGGGGCGGGGCCTGTTGCCACCAGGGAACCTGACCAATCAGAGCAGACTGTTCTGCTCTGACTGGCCTGAGCCCCAAACATCAGAACTTTTTGCCCAAAGTGTGATTACTTATTTAATTATATGGAGCAAGCTAAACATTTTTCTCCTAATAGTGTACTAATTGTATCACATTATAGAGTGAGTCAATAATTCATGAATTGAAATGGATAAATGCTCCAGTGTAGAGTGTAGTTCTTTCAATGGTTCTAATGTAATTCAAGGCTCAAAGTGTTCACACACAAACTTTGATCCTACACTACACAAACATTTAGCTCGGTCCATAATGTGATAAGAGACACGCACTTAGTCAAGTTGCTACATTCTGGGAAAAAGTTGTTACGTTTTGGTCTCGGCATTTTGTTACATTTATATATATGAAATGGCACACATATATATATATATATATATATATGTGTGCCATTTCACTGGAGACTCTTACCGCTGATGCACTGGCAGACAGAACATAATTGCGAGGCCTTGTCTCCTGAAAATCAGGTGCAGCCTACAAACAAGAGCAGGGAGGAGGAAACACATGTTGGCACAGTCATGCAGTTACAATCATTGAGCAGTACAAACAAAACCAGTTAGCCAGTTAGCGTAGCAGCAGACAGAAAAACAGATCAGAAGCAGCACAAGGAAGGATCATTTTTGGAACATGTTCAAAGCAGGGTGCACTGTAGAGAGTTCAAATTCATCTATGATGGCCCCTACTCTTAATTGACCTCTCATACAAAGAGCTCTGAGGTATGTTCACTCCGTAAGATTTGTTTGCCAGCTGTTATTACCCCATATCTATCAATATTCAATAATGTACTGAGAACTTCTAAAGCGTTATAAAGTTGGAGTCAAATGACATTCTTATTACAATCATATGAAAAAGTTTGGGAACCCCTCTCAGCCGGCATTATAATTGACTCTGCTTCCACAAAAAAAATATAAAAGTGGTATGTCTTTAATTTACCAGGAACAGCTAAGTACTGGGATGTTTTCCAAACAAAGATTTTTTGAAAAGCAGTATTTGGTTGTATGAAATAAAATAAAATGTGAAAAACTGGCTGTGCAAAAATATGGGTACCCTTGTGGTTTTGTTGATTTTAATGCCTGTAACAGCATGTAAAACTGATGACTTTAAACACAAAGTTGGTTGGATTATGTTGTTAAGCCTTGAACCTCATATAATTGTCTGTTTAATCATGAGAAAATGTATTTTAGGTGCCTAAATGCAAGTTGCTCTTCTCTTTGACTCTCTGCTGAAGTGAGACAGAATGGGATCATCAAAACAGCTCCCAAAAGATCTTAAAAACAAAGATTATTCATTGTCATGGTTTAGGGGAAGGCTACAAGAAGCTTTCCCAAAGGTTTCAATTGTCAATTTCTACTGTAAGGAACGTTGTCAGGGAATGGAAGGACACAGGCACAGTTGCAGTTAAACCCAGGTCTAGCAGACCAAGAAAAGTACAAGAGCAGCATATGCGGCGGATTGTGAGAATGGTTGCACACAACCCAAAGATCACCTCCAAAGACCTGCAAGAACATCTGGCTGCAGATTGTGTATCTGTACATGGTTCTAAAATTCAGTGCAATACTGCCGGCTGAGAGGGGTTCCCAAACTTTTTCATATGATTGTATGTTGATGGACCTACCCTTGTGTTGGGGCATTATATTATGAGCTTGTAAATGGCCCTTCCTCAACATTTGATTTAAACATTTTGTATTTCTTCATCAACTACTCAAAGGCCCATTGCATCATTTTGATTTGGGTTCTGCAATGTAAGTCCAGCAGCTGACTCCACCCTGCTGTATCTGAAAGGTCTCCACCCTGGATTGAGCAGAATACCTGTGTATGTGTATATATACTGTGTATTACATCTATAGCCAGAATAGAGTGACATCCAGCTAGCCTGGCGCTAAGTTGGGTATGATGTTACAAAGCTGGCTCCCTTTTACCCTGAACAGATCACCTGGGCTTACACGGCCAACAGCAGTTTAGTAACCCTATACAGTAGTACTAGGACTTTGATCTGCGATTATCTTCAATGCATGGAACCACTATAAAAGAATGGACAGAGGATGAACAAGCCTATGTTATTGAGATACATGCAACAGGCACAGCAGGCACAGTCACTGGCAGCCAGCAGAACATCTGAAAAGCCTTTAGAAAAAGTTCATGTTAAATTTGGTCAGTGCAGCCGAGGCCATCTGATGAAGAAACCGTCTTGTGTTCAATACAAGAGGAACAAAAGGAATTCAATAATGATTAGGCTTCTCTTTAAGAGAGCAGGATGACTCTCAGGTGGAAGTGTTGTCTGCGCAAACTCATCCGCCAAAACTCCTTTTAAATAAGTGGCAAAAAATCATTCTATCACCACTTTCAGAGGTTGCAGATTCCCACAGTTAAAAATGCAGTTACAGTGCCACCACCTGGACATTCACTAAAGTTACTGTATCAAAGTGGAAGGCATCTTAAATCTGTTAAAAATATATTTACAGCATTCCAACCCTAATCCTAACCCTAACCCTTACCCTTCAAATGATATAACAGAGGAGGGGGGAGGGAGAGGAACAATTAAGAGTAGAGTGACGTGTCATCTCACCGATGCCTTGGCTTCGGCCATCTTGGCTTTCTTCACACGCGCTTTGCAGATGTCCAGATCCAGACGCCGGTTCTCCAGGAGTCGCCTCTCTTTCTGCAGAGGAGGGATGGATGGGATCGTTCAGAACAAACCTGGCAACACAAGGTTGTCTAATGTCTATACAGCTAACACAATGAGACAACTAGCTAGCTATGCAGAACAAAGATATCTCCTAGAAGACAACACAAAAACAGCTTCAGTGTCAATAATGGGTGGTGTTAACATGAATACAAATGTCATACACCGCAGTTGAATTGGGTAGAATGTTTAACTTATAGGTATCACCATGACACGTTGCCAGTTTTTTTCTTGCATTACAACAGTCCTTTATATTATTATAATTTTTTTTCAGAAATGTTTGAATAAATATGCAAGTCAATATCTAACTAATTATATGTAAATTAGCATCTCCTTTAAAAGCCTAAAAGTTGGATACAGCTAGTTAACACATTTGAGTTATTACTGTAAAGATACAGCCTTTTTGCACATCATGAATCATACAGTTAACAACGTATGAACATACTTCTGTTATAACCTTCAGAATAGTGCTAAGAATAATTGTGGAAAATTTAGTGGATGTAAGTGCTTTAGAAGCTGTACAATCAGTCAGCCAATCAGACTGCGTTCCAAATCACATACTTTCTTTTTTTTCTATTCTACATACTACATTTGACCATAAAAATAATCTAATTAGGATGCAGTAGGCATTCACTTGGGACATACTTTTACTTATTTATTTCATCATAACATTGCGCCTTGCTTCTTGCTTTCATATCCGTCGCGTCCCCATTTGTTTTCATATGGAAGCTCCGTCGATGTGACAACACTTCCAGTGCGCACTGGATTGTGAGTCAGAACAAATACCATGCTGTTTTCGACACTAAAAATCTCGGCCGGATGTAGTAGACATCCGGGTATTTCTAACCATACTAAATCTAGCCACAAGAATCGGGACAACCTAAATCTTTTTTTCTACCATACTAAATAGTAGATAGTATGGGGATTGGATGCAGCCTTACTGATATAGTCCTCCAGTCTCCTTCCAGGAAGTTGCGTAGAGGAGTGAGGAAGGTGGTGACGGAGGTATGGAGCAGCTCCCGCTCTGCTCCTCCCAGTCTCTTCTGGTATTCTCCCACAGTGATCAGGGTGCTGCCTCACACGGGACAACACACATGTACCCTCATATTACACACCAAGTCAATCCGCACTGATTTTTTTGCACAATATATATATATAATATATAGGGGAGATCTGCTAGGCCTTGTTTAAGAAAATTGACCTTCAATCTTTGTCAAATATTTACTTTATTTACTTTAAATAAACCTTAAATAAGTAATTGTCTTGTGGATTTGTCTTACATTACAGTTTATGAGATATATATCAATGGCACAATTTACCCCATGGTATTCTCTCTTGTGGCACAACTTACACCCCAACGGGGGCAAGTTGTGCCACAAGACAACTTTTTTTCCGAAAGCTATATTTCTAAAACAGTTTATTCCAGATCCAAAGTTTTTATTGCCAGGAATGCACAACATCCTGAAATATATGTATATATTTGAGTTGGAGACATAACTGTCAAGGCCTCACTTTAAAATCACTTTGAGTAAAAAGTTGCACAACTTAGGCCACTCTCCCTATATACAAATAATATATTATATATTTTGCACAAAATATATACATATATATATTGTGCAAAAAAAAGTAAAAGAGAAATAAAATAATATTAATAATAATAATAAAAAAATGAGAAAAAAGTAATATACCTACTGTATATACTGTACATATATACAAATAAGGAGAGGAGAAATAAATAAATAAATACATTTACATGGGTACATTCACATACAAAAAGCAACTGCTTAGTTTGATGACAAACAAAGCAGGCAAACATCTGAGGTATGTAGCAGTGTGTGTGTGTGTGTGTGTGTGTGTGTGTGTGTGTGTGTGTGTGTGTGTGTGTGTGGTGTGCGTGTGTGTGTGGCTTAGTATGTATTCACAGACTTCTACATCAACTGTTTAAATACTTTTATTAATCAACAACTACGTATATGAACTGAGTGTACATGCTCACCTCCTTGGGAAGATTTGTTTCTTAATGTTATTTGTGTGCACACTTGTTGTGTCTTGTACATTATCACCAATGAAAAAAACAAAAAGGAATAACCATAAAGAGCTCTGCACTGACCGTATGGCGTCTCTGTACCAAACTCAGTGGCAGCATCCAGCATGTGTTGACCCAGCAGCTCTGCGTTAGTGATCCTGGATGGGAGCTTCTTATCCAGCTTGTCATAGATGAACTCTTCTATCCGAGCGCCTACATGACAGGTGGTGAAGACATCCTTTACAAACCCAAGACTCAACTCAATAGACTTATGACATCTATTGCAGCATGTCCGTCCTGGGAGAGGGATCCCTTACTCTGTCAACTCTCCATGAGATTTCTCAATTTTTTTAAAATCCCGATAAAGGGTTTTTTACTGGGAGTTTTTTCTCAGCCGAGCTAAGGGTTAGGGTGTCGTACTGTATGGAATGTAAAGCCCACTGAGGCAAATGTTTATTTGTGATATTGGGCGATACAAATAAAACTGATTTGATTTGATTTCCACAATTTTTCCTTTCCTGAGACGTTTGTGGCGATTACAAAACCAGCTATCAACATATACTGCATATAGAATATTTACACATACATAATGTCAAATCCATCCTATATAACTGAGGTACAGCTAGACAAATGAAAAAGGTGCAGTCAGTGATTCTGGAGAATGGCTGTGTTCAAAAAGCCCATACTAACGTCATTCCTCCTACATACTCAACATGTACTATATACAACTCTCTACCGAATGATGGATTGTGTATGCAAGGTTTGAATGTTGAAGAATTAAAATAAATAAATGTCTGTGTCGTTTGAAAAGACGCAATGCATTGTGGGGGCGGTTTGAGTAGGAAAAGTAAGCTATCGATCCATACACAGAATATTTCCCGGAAGTAAGTACTCATCCGGGCATTCATTCTCGCCTACACAAACTCGCATACACAACCACAACATACTCAAATTGACGTCAAAATGAGTATGAGTAGGATGTCAGTATGGCTTTTAAATGTTTGTTGTCAGCCTTTCCTCACACAGCATTCTGGGTAAGTGACTTACCTGTGTGGTCGACTGCAGCATGGAGGGTAAGAGATCAAGAGTTAGACATTGTTACTACAAAGATCCATTCTTTTATTCTGGCATTTCTATGGTCTAGTCTAAGACATTACAGATGCTAGAATAGAAGAAGTTATAAAGGACCTTAAGAATCTCTTGGTGTCATAGGCTACTTAAAGTAGCTTGTTAGCAAAAGGTGTAAAACAACAGCAATTCAAATGTAAAATGCTTACGCGCTAATATACTGTAGTTCACATAGAGGTCACATGCATTTTCACTTCTTACTTGGGTTGGGCTGCAGCAGAGCCTCCGTCTGTCTTAAGATCTTCTCGGTCCAGTTCTTGGTGCCGTCTGCCCGGGTGAGGAGGTTCTCCAGATGAGGGTCCAGCTCTGTCTTCTCAGCCTGGCCCAGCTTCTCCTCTGTGAACTGGGGGAAAGAGTCACAGTAAAACGGGTGGCTGTCAAGTTGCTCCATAAAGGTGACGTGATTTATACAATATTTGAGTGAAAGCACAGAGGGTGAACGGATCAGTTCAAAATAACTAAAAACCAAACTGTTCATTCTACATTCAGAATGTATAGACACGTTTGCGGTGACAAGTAGCCTATTATTTATTTTTTACATTATTATTATTTATTTCTATTTATACAGGTGTTTTTTTTGTTTTTTTTACACATAGGGTGGGTGCTAGGATGGTAGGTGTAGAGGACATATATTGATAGAGTAGGCTATGTATGCGGATGTATAAATGTGCATATGTTGTAGGCTATGTATATCTACAGTTCTGCATCCCACACATTGGATTAAAAAAAAAGGAAAAAATAAATAAAAAAGGAAGCTACGGTCGTATGGACACTTATAAGAAGGTAGCCTAGCCTAAATATCGTTAGTTTTTCTCGAATACGGTGTGATTGCATTCCAGGAGTTATTGAGTGCAGAGAGCAGTCATCTGTTTGCTGTCCCTCAGTGTGTCTCGCTCACTTCCTCTGCAGTCAATGGTTTCCTGTGTTTCCCACAATGCCTTTGGACAACCTCCAGAGAAGAAACATCGGAACTTGTTGAGTGAATCCAAGGCTTGAATGTTATCGCCATGTATTTCAATTGAAGTAGGCCTATGTCTGTATCTGCTAGGTCGCCTACTATGTTCACAATACAAGCATCATTAATGATTAGACATCACATGATTAAATTGCCACTTTTTTTCGGGGTTTGTTATGTCTATTTGGTGTTTATATCCGATTGCCTAAAAAAAACGTCAGATTCTGGGGCAGGTGGCCGTGGGCATGAATAATATGATATCGGCGATATGATAGAATAAAACGGGCAGTCTCCTGATGTCACATGAGTGATGAGGCTACACTCGACCACACAGCCTTCAATAATAGATGGAGGCTTGAAGAGCCTTTATCGGCTTACAGCGCCGGGGGCCGTTGCCTACGTGTTCATCACGACACACGACGAAAACCCCGTTTATTTCATCTTTATTATACTATGCTAGCCTACTATATAACCCACCAACACATTAAAGGTGCATTAATCCATCCAGCACCATGGCCCAGAGCTAGTAGCCTACTGCATCCACGCAGGACGCAGTTCCAGTCTGACGGTATAGATCCACACACTGCTCTCTCTGTCTGCTCCAGCTGATCTGTCTCCCCTCGCCTCTCTCTTACCTGCACGGCCCGGGTGAAGAACACCCCCGCGTCTGAAGCCAGTTTTTTCACGTTGAAATCCATGGTGCCTCCTCCGTGTCGAGCTGAGCATACGGGCGGACTGGGCGCGTTACACCGGTGGGTTTCCTCCGAATCAGCTGGGAGGAGGATGGAGCAGAGAGGCAGACGCGCACAACAACTCAAGGCGTAATCCGCTTCAGGGACGATCGGAAATCTGTTCCCTGCCCTGCGTTTAAAGAGACCGTCCACAGCACCGGGGCTGCATGTCACGACCCACTCCCCCCTGCAGCCTAGAGAGCCATGACCTCTGCGCACATAACCACACAGGCCTACAGTAGCGTAGCCTACAACATCTGCACCGTTTTTATATAGATCTATGTTTACTGTGAGTTCATTCAATGCATTCAGCTCCACTGAAGTGGTTGGAGAAGGACATATCTGTCTGCCTAGTTGGACACTAATAGACGAAAGTGATAACATAAGTAGGCCTATTTATTGTGTTGTCCTTAACCCCCATTAAATCAAATAACTACTTTAAATTAACACACTATAATAATATATGCACATATCTATGCCTACATAGCCTAAGCCTACTATAGCCTATTTTTAGACAACATGTAAGAAAAATAAATAATATGAAAAAGGTTATTAATCAAAAATATTATTTATTTATTCATACACACATTACACATCCATGGTCTGCTGTATTGGTGTCATTTGGGTGAAATGCTCCTTTAATACAGAGGGAGCATTTCACATACAACTATTTAAGATTCAATCATTTAGATTGTAACGAACATTATCAACCTAGATTTGAAAGGCAAATGTTGGAATGTCCTTTTTGTGGCAGAAATGACCACTTCATTGACCCTGCGTTCCAATTCCCATACTTCCCTGCTATATAGTATGCCAAAAAAAGATTTAGGATGTCCCAATACATGCACTTCAATTGTAGTATGCTGAAAATACATAAATGCCCCACTAACTCCAATAGTATTTTGGAGTACTCGTCTTTATTCTTGACATTTCTCAACATAATAAAAACCAATCTTCCTTATCTGATTTTTCTCTCTTGTGGCCCTTAAACTCTAGTATGTAGTGTAGTAAAAAGAAAGAGTATGTGATTTGGAACGCAGGGTTAATCTGAAGGGGCACCGTGTTGGGACGCTACCAAGTTCCTCTGTTGTCTCTAAGGGGCATTTGATTGGCTGTGAGTGTCACCCCATTTCTCCAAAACTATTATTCACCCCAATATCTGAGGGCTGTTGCCATGCACGGCCCCGGTTGTTTACATGGAGGCGGTGCCCTTTTTTCATTTTTCTCCCCTGTCCCTTAGAGTCTGTGCACACCACTGCAGTGTAGCATGTATGTATGCATACAGCATAATGCATACAAGTGATGCTTAGGCTTAAACAGTTATGCAGGGAAAATACAGCATGTAAATCATGTAAAATGTACAAATACATTATTTATTCCTACAGTACAGCATACACTCACCGGCCACTTTATTACACCTTACCGGGTTGGACCTCCTTTTGAACTTCCTAACTGTCTTAATTCTTCCTGGCATACTTTCAACAAGGTGTTGAAACATTCCTCAGAGGTTTTGGTCCATATTGACATGATAGCATCACACAGTAGCTGCAGATCTGGCGGCTGCACATCCCTGATGTGAATCTCTGGTCCACCACATCCCAAAGGGGCTCTATTGGGTTGAGATCTGGTGACTGTGCAGGCCATTGGAGTACAGCCAACTCATTATCATGTTCAAGAAAGCAGTTTGAGATGATTTGAGCTTTGTGACATGGTGCATTATCCTGCTGGAAGTAGCCATAAGAAGATGGGTACACTGTGGTCATAAAGGGATGGACATGGTCAGCAACAATACTCAGGTAGGCTGTGGTGTTTAAACAATGCTCAATTGGTAGGGGACCAAAGTGTGCCAAGAAAATATCCCCCACACCATTACACCACCACCACCACAGCCTGAACCGTTGATACAAGGCAGGATGAATCCATGCTTCCATGTTGTTTACAATTAATTCTGACCCTACCATCTGAATGTCGCAACTGAAATCGAGACTCATCAGACCAGGCATGATTTTTCTAATCTTATGTTGTCCAATTTTGGTGAACCTGTGAGAATTGTAGCCTCATTTTCCTGTACTTAGCTGACAGGAGTGGCATCCGGTGGGGTCTTCTGCTGCTGTAGCCAATCTGCTTCAAGGTCGGTCGAGATGGTATTCTGCATACCCTGGTTGTAACGAGTAGTTATTTGAGTTACTGTTGCCTTTCTATCATCTCAAACTAGTATGCCCATCCTTCACTGACCTCTGACTTCAACAAGGCATTTTACGTCCACACAAATGCCGCTCACTGGGTATTTTTTCTTTTTCGGACCGTTCTCTGTAAACCCTAGAGATGGTTGTGCGTGAAAATCCCAGTAGATCAGCAGTTTCTGAAATACTCAGACCAGCCCTCCTGGCACCATGAACCATGCCACGTTCAAAGTCCCTTACCTTTCTTCCCCATTCTGTTGCTTCAACAAGTTGTCCTGCCCAGGTCTACATGCGTAAATACATTGAGTTGCTGCCATGTGATTGGCTGATCAGATTGAACTGGTGTACCTAATAAATTGGCCGGTGAGTGTATGTTATTTCAATAAAAAAATATTTAGTGAAAAGCTTGTATCATAAAATGTAAGTATGCATAATTTATTTAAACAGGGCACATGTAATATACATGTGGGGTGGGTTTTTTTATGTCTTTTATGTTTTGTGTGTTCTTTTTATGGACCTTGAGTCTGACAATAAAGATGATGATGATGATGATGATGATACCATTTGATACATTTAAAGTAAGTTGTATGAATGATAATGTGCTACTTTGTCACTTTCTAGGTAGTTTGGAGGTTTCTGTATTTATTATGTTTTCAGGTTAAAAAAAATTGTAATTTGGGTTTCTACTAAAAAGTGTTTTGTCGTTGTAGTGTCCCTTTGGTATGGGGAGAGAAATCTGACCGGCTTTTTGTAGACAGGTTCTCAGATATGTGGAGGTGGAGAAAAAGAGAGAGGGTTTTTTTTTTCTCTCAAACATTAGGAAAAAATATACATTTAAAAAAAAAAAAAACAATATGTGCATTTTGCCTAAAGGTGTTCTTAAAGTTTGAATGGTGAAATAGGATACATGCAACTGTTTAGATGGCTAACTGAATACGCTCTACATGCACGTATACAGTGCTGCTTGAAAGTATGTGAACCCCTTGAGCCATTTGGAATTTTATTGAGTCTAACCATTATTAATTCATTTTCATCAATACCAGCCTAGTCATCTAGTGCCGTCTAATTTCTTCCCTAAAGATCTCTCATTACATTGGTCCATTTCATCACTCAATTTGGCCCACCTGATTGTGTTTACCTGCTCGATTTAAGCAATGCAGCTCAGGGTTCACAAACTTTAACACATACAAAAGTTGACAAATCATTTGTTTTATTTGTTTTAACAATTGATTTCCGGAAAAGAAAAATGTGGACTTGATAAACACACACCTGTTATTTAATATAAAAATGCTGGTATTGATGAAAATGAATTAATAATGGTTAAACTAAATAAAATCCCAAAATGCTCAAGGGGTTCACATACTTTCAAGCAGCACTGTATGTATTATTTTTTTGGGTTCAGTTATGTATTTAACTGCAAAGGTGTCATGTGTTGTAACAATGAGCCCCCTGGTTTTCTTCATAGCAGATAGTTCTCACCACTGGTTCAATAAGTGATCACAACAACACCAATGTTTACCACTCCATCTTTATTGCTTATTCATCTCTTTACATGAATGGCCTGGTACTATTTATAGATCAGAAATATTGGATATTCATTAACGTTTGGATCAAATAATCTTTACTCCATTTTGGATTACACTCATCAGCACCTAAAAAAAAAAAAAAAAAAAACGTGTCGACAGACTTCAGAAACATTATGAAATTAGTAGATGAATTTTTAGAAATTTCAAAACAGTTTGTGACACAGCACTCTCCCAGAGCAATATGGAACTTCATTTTTTTTTTTTTTTTTTAACATTTTCAGCATACATCTTTATAAATAACAACCAACCCCCCCAACAACAGTAGCTACCTGCTGTCACTGACATCCACATGGGGATTTTTTCAGCTCTAGACATTATTTCTTTCCTGGATAAAGCATATAAATTGAAACATTCAATGACTTCCAAACTAGAGAGAAATAGGTGGTGAGAGATGTATGATCAGCGATACCTTCCCTAGAGAGAGAGTTCACACCTCTTTACTAGAATCTTGTAATAAAACACTGTGTGATTCTCAACTAAAAATCCATCGATCGAGCGCTTGTAAATCCTCTGTAAATATGCACACATCTGAATTCCAGACAGAAACATTAAGTTTCGATAATAAAGCTTCTCCTCTCAACACCGCTGCCTATACTTGAACATTGTCCATTTCCACCATGACTGTGATAGTGATAGAAAACAGCTGTACCAATCCAGAAATCACACAAAGAAAAAATAAACTGTACATGAGAACCAGGAAAATCAAGTCATTGGGGTTAAACCTGACACATCTGAAAAAAACAAGCTTAAAACCATCAGTTAGGCATCACCCATGATCATAATCCTTTTTACTGTATATATGTAGAGACTCCTATTGATACAATGTACAGACTGGAACTAGCTTGAGCAACACACACACACACACACACACACACACACACACACACACACACACACACACACACACACACACACACACACACACACCACACACACACACACACACACACACACACACACAGTTGCCAGTGTCCTACAATGTTACGAACCAATGTACCTGGTTCACCTGAACACATTTGAAAAGTTATGTAATACAACTCATTGGTGCATGGTTCCTTCACAGTGGCATGAATGTTAAGGTCCTGGAAGTCCCTGGTTTAGGAGCACGATTAATTAAATGTATGTTGAATGAAGGGATTTTTTCCACTTCTACCGACCATCCAAAATCCTATTGTCAGAATCAGCCAAAAAATGCTCTTGAGAATCAATTCGAGGTGGAATCGTACTTTTAGCACGGACCCTGAACACAACATTTGCGTCAATTAAACTGTGTTCAAGTGTGGATTTTACAGACATGTAAACCTGCAACCATTTTGAGAATGACTCAACTCTTGTTTCTATTTGATATGATTGTAAATTGGATATCTTTGTGATGTGGAAAGTTGGTCAGACAAAACATGAAACATTAGGATTAACTATGAGTTTGATCAATGATGGTACTGAGGCCTACGCCAACACAAAAAAAATAAATGATAGTAGAATTAAACAGACTCCATATTGTTATATGAATGGTATACGTAAATGCATTTTATTGGAACTTCACACTTTTTTCTAAATCAAAAATCCAACTTCCACTGACCCATTCCCAAAGAAACCTGCCTTATTTTGATTTTTATTAACTGTGAATCCATTTATGGAGTCATAACTCCAAATCTGCCGTGTGTTACTGCTGGCCGGCTTATGGTGAACAATGCAAAAAAAAAAAGACTTTCATCTTAACTAAACTAAGACTAATTAAAGTATTAAAAGCAGGGAAATTAAAATATACACTTCTGTGTGCTCCCCATTGCCCTGCTGGCATTCAAATAAATATAATGCATTTGTAATCATTTCTACTTCAGACAGCTTTTATTGAGAATTGCAATTGTTTTAGTTTTGAATACTTCAATATTATATATATTTTTTTTAACCACAAAGTATTGATGGGCTGGTCCCTGTGTTTTGTAGTTGCACCTTGAACAAACTTTAAAGGACCCTGATACTAGAGCATTTGGGCAGAGCGATATATATATATATATATATATGTATAGGGTTACAAAGGGGTGGAAAGTTTCCGGTAAATTACCGGAAACTTTCCGGAAACTTTCCACGGGAACTTTTGGGAATATTCAAAATTGGAAATTATAGGAATTAACTAAATGTCGGTAATTTAAATGATAAATCTAAACATTCAAACACTATGTTTGGTCATAGGCAGACAGACATCCATGCAAAATAATACAATTAAAAAACATTACATTTGAACAGATTTATTTGTATGAAGAACTTAGTTCTGAAGTTTTGATTATTTTTTGAACAATCAATAATTTCACTGAATAACAAAAAGATGAATGTTGAGTTAAATATTACTCATCTGTCTGACCCACCCATTCAATAAATAAAGTCAAATGCCCCCCATGTGATGGAGGAATGCACAGTGCATGTAGGGGGCGTGGCCTCAGTACCCCTGCAGTAGGATGTGTGCTATGGTGCAATTTGCATAAAATCTGGTTGTTTTAGTCAAGATTATGCTAAAATATATTTCCCCCCCCATATTTAAAATCACAGTTTAAGCCTCTGTAAACCTGGTCTAGTAAAAATCAATATATGATATCAAGTTGGGTGTCGGAATAAACTTTAAAAAAAATCTGATCTGAAATTAAATGTTCATAAATATATTAAAACTTGGTTGAAAAAAACTGCTTTTTACTCTCTAGAACGTTTGCCTGGACTGAAATAATATAGTTAGGAGAATTTAGTGCATTTGGTTTGCTTTAAATTTTGTAAATTCACGTTTATTCCCAAAATTCCCGTTAATTCCCATAAATTCCCATGGAAAGTTTCCAACTTTGAAAATTCCCCGAATTTTGCAACCCTATATACGTATATATATTTGTGCTGAAAGTTTGACACTATTTCCTCTTATCGACAGGCGTTTGCATTGAAACATAGAGATGTGCCAGCAAAGACTGAGCCTGAAAATAATGCATGAGAAAATGCATTCAACACAATTGTCAGGCCTCATGCACACACACACACACACACACACCATGTTTTGGTGAGAAAACATCAAATCTTAATATGAGTACTGTTTACAAGATCAAATTCCACAGGGCCCCTCTAAAAGGCACAACAGCACTCGGAGTGAATCAAATCGAGATTTTTATTTAGAACAAACGGGAGCAGTGAGAATGAGCCAGTACAAACTGGTTAAAGCGAGGGTTTAGAGAGGACGTTTAACCTTAAAGGTGCAGTGTGTAGAATTTATTGGCATTTTTCAGAACAGACTTGTTAGAAATGGAATATAAAATGCATAAGAAGGTTTTAATGACAGTTGTTGTTTATTTTAATGACCTAAGAATGAGCCTTTTTTATTTGACCATGAGAGGGGCGTGCCGCCATGTTGTTTTTACAGGATCACAGAATGGACCAACTTAATGGCCTTACGCATTTTATATATAGTGGGCGTCCTGGGGGAAGCAAGGGAGAGATGCTATCTGGAATCTCACCACTAGATGTCACTAAATATTCCACTATTACACACTGCACCTTTATTCTTCATTACAAGTAGGGAACCTTTAGTCAAAGTTGATTCTTCCGTATTAACAGGCAAAGCACAGAGGCAGTCGGTCACACTGCCAGTGAGGACGATACCATGTTCTCCCATCAGTTATTGCTTCACGAGCTGTTTAATGTTAGCTTAGTACCGTGGGACACTACAACTGACAACTTGACTTGAATGAAGCAGTTACTTAGCAGCATGTTGACCAACCAGTCAAAATGATGGGCCTCAGGTGTCAACAAAGGAGAATCTTTTTGATTATCTGGCATCAACCTTAACCACTGGAGGCACTGTTAAGCTTGTAAGCCAAACGCCGGACACAGCCTTAAAGGGATAGTTCAGTATAACCGAAGTGGGGTTGTAAGAGGTATTTATGCATAGTGAATAAGCTGTGGGAGCTCTGAGTCTTTTTTGCGTCGACCAGCTAATTGGCGGAGTGATACGCTGCACTGCACAGGCGTGAGTTGTCTTAAGTAATACATTGGCTGGAGCGCCGTAGCTCAGTGGGTAGGGCGTCCCCTGCCCCGCCCCGGGCCAAGGCCCTGCAGCAGACCAGGGTTCAAATCCCGCCCGGGTCAGTTCTCTGAATGTCCTCTACATTTGCCCCATTTCAACTCTGTCACTCCAATTTGTCTAATAAAGCAAAACAATGCCCAAAAATTATCTTAAAAAAGAGTAATACATTGGCTAACTACGCTCAAAAAGGAAAAGTGCAAAAACAGCTGTCTGGCGAAACTAAAGCAGTGAAAAAATCCTCCATTTAGTGTACAATTAATTAAATGGATATTTATTTTTTAAGTTGTTTTTTCAGCGTCATCTTCCCAGAAACTCCTTATAGTGACTGCGTTGACAGTCATCAGCCAGAAGTCAACACACTAACAAAGCATAAGTAACCCCGTACAACCCCACTTCAAGCATACTAAAGTATCCCTTTACATTCCAGATTCTGCTTGAACTGTTCACATAACAACTATGCTGCCTTCAAGTTCATGTCACTCCACTGGGCTTCAGTTGGGGCTGAATACTACAAGTTTGTAAATGAAAAATATGTGGAGGTTTGGAGTTGGAGCCTCTGTGACCCCGCTCCTCCTCTCTGCTTGAAGGGCTATAGAGGCTCCAGGTTACATTAGCAGCTACTAGATAACAATGCCCAATCCCATTCAGAGCAGCTATCAGCTATCATGGTCTAGTTGCATTGTTGGTAATGTAGGCACCAGTTTTTTTTGAGAAGGTTGACAAATGCATGGAATAAATAACATAACATCTCTTGTTGTTGAATTTGGATCCCGTCTATCGAGTGTGAGAATGTTATAGGAGGGCAATGCTGAATCAGTAACCCATGAACTTTATATGACGATAGTTCAACAGGCCATTCCAAAACCATAGGCCATGAGGGAATTAGGGACAGAAGCAGGTTAAAATGCCAGATAGTTAAAAAAAACAATAACTAACTAACCCTAGAGGATCCTTTAAATAAATACAGTTTGCAAGATTGCAAGACTACATTAAAAGGTGGAGTCAGCAATTCTGGAAAATGCTTGTTGTCAAAATAATTTTTGTCAAACAAAGGGAATCCGCTACCTGTCCGTACAGTGTGTACAATTAAAAAAAATATGATGTTAATGCACACAGCCTAGGCTCTGTAAACTGGTATGTATACAAAGGAGCTCCGACTGACCCACTGTGGCTAGCAGCAATGCTATCACTAAACGCTAATATTCATAGCTATGAAAATACAGGTAGCATCTGTTTTTAGTAGTACTGTAGCAAGTGTGACAATAAGCCCGCCTGACAATATGGAAATAGGTGTGGAAGCAGATGCTTATCAAAGCCAAAAACAAGTCGATCAGTAGCCTAGCCTATATTGATAGCATTGTTGCTAGCTATGGTGGGTTGGTCCGAGCCACTTTGTTTGCATACCCGTTTACAGAGCCTAGGCTAGATTTTCTTTGTCCAGCACACACACACAGTATAGATAGATAGTGGATTGTGAGGAGATATTCACTGATTTTTTTTTCTTCTTTTAAAGTAATTTTTACAACAAGCATTCTTCTGAATCTCTGACTGCACCTTTAAATAATTGGGTATTTCTTAAGTTTCTTAGCGCTGACAATATAGTCAGTAAAACCTAAACAAATTTTAAATAGAGAGTAAATCATGAGTGTTTACAGTTATATTATAAAACATACACACAGTAAAAGGATGAGACGAGAAGAAGAATATTTACATATATAAACAAAGGAGTCCATCGTTGTGCCACAAGGTTCTGGGGGTGGACTTCCCTCCCGTTAGCATCTGTGTGATGCTAGCCTTTAGCTACACACACACACACACACACACACACACACACACACACAACTGAATGGCTAGTATTCACTGTGAGAGCTGAGACAGGAAAACTTACTCAGCCTTTTTGTTCAACGTTACACACTTAAACTGTAGTGAGCTGTGGGGTGCTTTTTCTGTTTGCTCCCACTGAGAACCAAGCATCACTCCCAACTGCTTTGTTCTGTTGTTAAATCTTAAATCATAAAACACACACACACACACACACACACACACACACACACACACACACACACACACACACACACACACACACACACACACACACACACACACACACACACACACACACACAGGGAGATAACAGTCGACCAACCCGACAAACCCATCCCCACAGAAGAGATGCTTATGTGCAGCAAAGGGTAAAGCACCCTCACAACTAAACACCATGCACACACGCCATCTTAAGTCCTATGTGTCAGATATATTGAAGGGTTTCCTCCAAACTGCTGTGTGAATTGGGCCACAGACACATTTCTGCTCTACAAAATAAGAAGAATGATGATAAGAAGAAGAAGAAGAATGCACACAATTGACCCTTTGTGGTGGTGACAGTAGGAGGAACCTTAAGGTTTGCTTTGCTTGATGTTGATGCTGGGAGTTCCTGGCTCCATGTTGGTGTCAACCTCTCTGTCCAATGTTTACCTCCTGTCCCTGATTGGTTTCCATGGGATCGTCTTTAAAGGTTTCACACTGCTCCATTACTTTGCTGAAGGAAAAAAAAAGAATAATGAATGACATTTTAGCTTAAAAGGTAGGTCAAGTCCTAAAGCTTCTTTAAATGGTTCAATTGTTACAAACAGCATTTTTGGTTGCATTCACACCAAACCTATTTGATATGATTGAATCAGAATCTAGTTTGGGCCTTCCTGTGGGTCTTGCTCAGCTTTGGGTGAGAAAACAAAGCAGAGCAGCCACGGGAAAGTGGAATAGAATATATGCAATTTTAGCATTTATTTATTTATTATAACTTCATTATTATTAAAGGTTCAGTAAGCGGAATGGTTCTTTTAGCTAACTTCCTGTCAGTGACTGCAGTTAGCAGTCCCCTCGCTCGTCGACCATATAGCATTAATGCGCTGCGGTCTTCAAGCAGCGAGTTATCTAGCATCATCTCAGATCCATAAGTGTGATAAAACATGTTAAAAACCATCAAAACAGACATTGGGAAGGATTTTTACCTGCTCCGCCATTGTAGGCGCATACACATTCACCCCTCTGTCACTCTGCACATGCACTGGCAGTGAGACGGGTGCCGGTTTGTAGCGTTCTCTCTTCTGATGTTTATCAGTAGCCTAGTGGCATCCCGAAAAGTTTATTTGCCGATTACATGCAGAGCGAGTGACTGAGAGATCGGCTTTATAAAACGCGCACACTATATAAGTGATCACTGTACGAATAAAGAGCGATTTAACACTTATATTAACATAAATAAATCGCTTCAATAATAATAATAATAATAATATTTTTCTTATTATCAAGGTGCCATGCAGTGTTTTATAGGCAAGGCAAGGCAAGGCAAGGCAAGGCAAGTTTATTTATATAGCACAATTTAAACACAAGGCCACTCAAAGTGCTTTACAGGGGCAAGATTAAAATACATAAAACACATTAGAAGACATTTAAAAGCGAATGAAAAGAAGTAAAACATTTAAATTAAATAAAAAGTACAGGTTAAAATAGAAACAGAAAAGTCTTCAGACTCGATTTAAAAGAACTGAGGGTTGCAGCAGACCTCAAGTTTTCTGGGAGTTTGTTCCAGATATTTGGTGCATAAAAACTAAAAGCTGCTTCTCCTCGTTTAGTCCTAACTCTTGGGACTGTAAGTAAACCTGTCCCAGACGACCTAAGGGCTCTGGACGGTTCATAACGTATCAGCAGATCAGTAATGTATTGTGGCGCTAAACCATTTAGTGCTTTATAAACCAACATCAGTATTTTGAAATCAATTCTTTGAGTGACAGGAAGCCAGTGTAAAGACCTCAGAACTGGGGTAATGTGATCCACTTTTTTGGTCCTAGTGAGGACTCGAGCAGCAGCGTTCTGAATTAGCTGAAGCTGTCTGATAGATTTTTTTGGAAGGCCTGCAAGGACACTGTTACAGTAGTCAAGTCTACTAAAGATAAATGCATGGACAAGTTTTTCTAAATCTTGCTGAGACATAAGTCCTTTAATTCTTGATATGTTTTTAAGGTGGTAGTATGCTGACTTATTAATTGATTTAATGTGTTTCTTGAAATTCAAGTCGGAGTCTATGACAACACCAAGATTTCTGGCTTGGTGTGTGGTTTCTAGCATAACAGATGTAAGCTGTGCGCTAACTTTTAATTGTTCATCTTTGGCACCAAAGACAATTACTTCAGTTTTGTCGCTGTTCAATTGAAGGACATTTTGGCACATCCAATCATTGATTTGTTCAATGCACTTACTCAGTGCTTGTATCGGACTGTAGTGAAGGCTGCCTGCCCCTCTAACTAACTTCACTGACCTCAGACTTAATGATTACAGATTTTGAAATGTAGGTTTAGAAGTGATATAGAGAGAAAAGATGCAGTGCACTAAAGTACACATCGTTTCAAATGATTGTCTTTACTACATTCAACAGAAGGAATCTTAAAGCAGGACAGCTGGGTATTGTGGCTGCTGATCAGCTTGGTACTAAATAATTGCTGTAGAATGTATCTTTGCAAACAGAACCCTCCAAACCAAAGCCCCTATCTCACTGGGCTGCGACAGTTGGAGACACAAAAAAAAAAGAAAATATGCAAATTAGCGACAATTTTCACTTGCAGTCTCACTGAGTTGGTACATACGACACGTTTGCGAATGTCCTTGCTGAGAGCTCGCATTTATGTCTTGCGAACGTCTGGCGAGCATTGCACGAACGGAATGTCTCATTTGTGTCTCAAATCAGTCACAATTTAGTTTCATATGTCGCCAAACCCTCAAAGTTATCTCACTTCTCACACTTTTTCGCGGAGACTAAATTGAGAAGGGTTTGTGATGCGTGCGACACACCTGCAACGACTCTGAGACTGTTTTGAGAGAAGATTTGTCGCACAAATTTTTTGAACATGTTTAAAATTCAAGCGACAGGACTGCGAGGCTCTGCGACTCATGCGAGGAAATTGAGACCTCCGCGAACGTTTCAAGACAGTTTAGAAACTCCCTTGCGAATGCAGTCTCCAACTTGTTGCAAACAGTCGCAGCCCAGTGAGATAGGGCTTAAGGAGTATATGACACTTAGAGAAAGATATGGTTACAGAGTGTTCTTTAATTGCGTTGTGCTTCAGCCTTTACCTGGCCATGTCCTTGGTCTCTGGCTTTGAGCTATCCAGTTCCAGGACTTTCTCTAGAAGAACTATTCCTCCCTCCTTTATCAGCAGGGGACAATACTTGCTTGCTGCGGGCAACAAAATAAAAAGGAGAGAGAAAGATTGTGAAAACTCTATTAATACTGAGCACAGGTGAGCCGTATCAGCAGTAAAGAAAGGTACATGATTAAAAGTTAAAGAGAACAGGTAAAAACACAGTCCAAAAAGTCATTTATAAAAAAATGATCATGTCACAGGAACGTTTACCATCTTAATGTTATTCTGCTCTATAAGCTGGAACAATGGGAAGGAAAAGTATGGGCAGAGATATGTGTCAGTAGAACTTGAATTCGAATTGATCGACTTGAATATGAATTGATCAACTTGCATTTGAATTATTGATACTATCATATATTAAAATGTATGACTTTATATTACACTAGAAATGCATGGGTCAATTTGACCCGCGTGGCGGTTATATGTATAAATAGAGCGCTAGTGTTCTAGTTAGGAAAAGTATAGTTATGGCCAATTTGTTCAAGTGTTAAACTGCAGCCAGTTGGAATTCCGGAACGTTAAATAACGGTCTCCCGCCGGACGCTGTACTATCAGAGATCTGCACTCGATTGCTCTTCCTCAAAGAAACTGGATGTGCACATCTCTACTTGAATCTGAATGTTCTCTACTTGAATTTGAAAACTTGAATTTTAGAACTTTTATTTGAATGTGCCATTTCGAATATTAACTGATTCAGATTGAAGTATAATTAATTCAAATTCATATTGATGAATTCATATTCAAGTGTATAAATTCAAATTTCAATAATTCAAATGCAAGTTGATCAATTCATATTCAAGTTGATCAATCGAATTCAAGTACTACTGACACATATCTCTGCCCATAGAAAAGTTACCAAGTGCTAGTGTTTGTGCTGATGGTGCACTATGCAGCTTCAGAGGACGGGGTCTTTGTTTATGTTTGCAGTGCCTGCAGGTAGCTTACAAAACATATTTTCTCTACATGTAATGTATTGAATACATTATATCATCATAAATCAACACAAAATGATTTTGGGGGGCACCTGGAACTAAATGGAAGACTAGTATATATGTTATATGCTGTAAACAACAACAGTCAAACAGTAACTCTTCAGGTAGCTTTTTAACTTAAAATGTGTTCCAGGGATCCATTTCTCTGTGACAAAAAAGTTTGTTTCTTTAGTTATATGAATATACCTTAGAAAAATGTTCACTTCTCTAAAATAAAAGCCAGAGTTACATAGTGCACCTTTAACGTTGTTGGTTTAAAAGAGGAGCAGATACTCACGGTAAACTGACACCAGGTTGAAGAGGGCCCATGTGGCCCAGTGCTGACTGACAGGAGCGATGCCCTGGGGCAGCAGTCTCAGGATGGGCTCAAATGACCTGAGAGAGAGCCAAGGCAATTTAAAGTCAAGTCAACTTTATTTATACAGCACATTTATAACAGCCGAGGCGGACCAAAGTGCTGTACAGTAAAAATAAGTAAAATACATACACATAAAAAATTAAAATTAAAACACAAAACAATAGTAAAATCTTCTAGTAGACACTGCTGGGATAGAACACTCTCTACTAGAGATGAAAGTAGAGGAAAACAAGTGGGTTTTTAACAAGGATTTAAACTGATCAGTTTGTGGCAGCAGATCTTATTTCAAATGACAATGTGTTCCACAGTGTTGGGGGAACAGAGAAGGCTCCATCGGCCCTAGTTTTGAGCCTTGTTTTGGGCACGTCCAGGAGCAGCTGGTTGGTGGACCTTAATGCTCTGGATGGAGCGTGAACATGGAGAAGTTCACTTCAATGATTAGGTGTTGGTTGAGCCATTTAATGATTTAAAAGCCAAAAGTAAAGGAAAGGCCGCAGACAGCTGCTAGACCACGGCTCCAAACCCAGCATTACAGTACACTGAGATCCTATTACTCAGAGCTGCACGATAACATGACACAGTACTATCATTGTCTTTTCTGTCACCTGCACCATAAAAGAAGGGCTTAACCCATCTCCCAAGGTGCCACAATATTTTTTCTATCCAAATAGTTATTTGTATTAAAAAACTAAATAATAGTATACAATTGTATGACTTGCGTAGGCATAGCACTGCCAGGCGCTAGTTCTAGCTTTATATTCTTTAAAACATATATTTTTTATATGCATGTTATATATTATAGTGACGTAATAAATGACGTATGACGTATGACGCATATACGTTCCCTAAAGCATGATGCCAAACCACAACACAGCGAGGGCGGCGTATCAGCGCGTGCAGCAACACTACTGACAGTGTTCTCTACTAGTGCATTCAATGCAGTGTCACACACACACACACACACACACACACACACACACACACACACACGGCCTCAGCAGTGTTTATTTTTTATAATTGATCCTCAGAGATCTTCTATTCTCAAAGAACGGACTTGATTGAAACAGTAAAACACTATAATCCACCGTGTGGCAAAAGACACTTAGAAATAGGTAGTCTGTCATATGGTTGGGAAAGAAGGATGGGGAATGCCCTTTCATTTGTGTCTAATAAGAAACGCTGCCGGCTGCAATCACCAATCAAAGGTTATTCATTATTTTCTTTCAATGTCGTCATAAATATCGCTATCGCAAATTTCCTATCAATATCATGATATCATTTTTAAGCTGTATATCACCCACCCCTACTGACATCATAATACAAAAATGTCATGTACATGTACATCAAAAAGTCAAGGGGGAACAACAAAGAGAAAGCCACCTGTAGTTGATGTTGCGTCGCGAGGTGACGTCCCAGCTCTGGATAGCGTCCCACATCTTGTCCATGACGGCGTCTCTCTTGGGCTCCTCCATGGACCAAGCGTCTGGCCCGTCGAACATGATGTGAGACAGCACGCCACACGCGTTGTACGACACCTCGATCCCATCCGCCTTACTGTCCAGCAGGTTACTGTCAGGAGCAGCAAACGAGTCAATGAACTGATACCCAGTCTACTATGTATGAAACAATGACAAATAAAAAATTTGCTTTTGGACTATAAATGCAACAGTCAGGCAAAGTTTTGTTGTTCAAAAACTTCCGTGAAGTTTTTAGCAGTTAAGCTCCCTTTAGTTTGTTTTTTTGTGTGACTGCTCCAATCATGTGACTAATGCAGCACAGTTCTGCTGGGCACGGTACAGAACAATAACACCTAGATCTGTCTTGTATTGTAATACACTGTAGTAGGAAAATAGGTCATTTGACCTCAAGCAATTTTGCCTGGTTAAATAAAGGTTAAATAAAAAAAAATAAAAAAAATATGATGCATCAGACACAGCCTATCGACATTCACACGAGGCAAGGTGGGTGAAGTGTCTTGCCTAAGGACCCAACAACCATGACACAAGTGGCAGGGGGCGGGGGGGATCGAACCGCCAACCCTTTGATCATTGGCCGACCCGCTCTACCACCTGAGCCACAGTCGCCCCTGTTTGACCACTGTTCTCTCTCACCTGAACACAGTGATGAACTGTGGTGTGAGCAGCTGTGGCCTCAGCGCTCTGACCTCAGCCACATTTCCCAGAAGCCCCAGCATGTTGCGGTGAAGCTCCTGCTTGTCTGGAAACTCCTAGAGAAAAAGATCACACAGCCGGAGAGGTGAGTTGAGCCAGAGTGTCCTATTCATATGTTCTAACAAAGATTACTATCTTCTGCCATTTTGAATTGATTCATAATTTGCAAAAATAATAAATACATTATTATTATTTATTTTTTTATTATGTATTTTGCTGATGCCGGGGAATGTTGACTTGCCTTTAAAATGACATGCATTACAAGCTTCACATTAAATTAAGACATGAACTTTAATTTGCTTTTGTGCCATAATTTTGCCACAACGCCTCTTAGCACACAGTAGACTGGAGTAGATCCTGAAATCCTCCTTTAAACTGAATCAAGAAAAATCGACTTTGAATGGAATCGTGACCCCAGGAATGGTATCAAATGGTGGGATTCAAAAAGATTCAACACCCCTAGCAACCAGGTGAATTCTAACGGTCTCACTAAAGACACTATACTGTCTTCTAACCTGTAGACACTCCAGAAAGAGACTCATGCCCCGACAGTTGAGGAACATCTGACAGTTGTCTGGCGTCTCATCAGTGATGTTCCACAGAGCGCTCCAGGAGAACTCCATCACCTGGTCACACTGAGAGGACACACACACACACACACACACACACACACACACACACACACACACACACACACACACACACACACACACACACACACACACACACACGATATGGCAACAGAGCACAACAGTGAACGCACACTTTCTCGGCGGCTCTGGTTCCAAAAGTAAAATGTCCACCATTCAAAACATTTTAAACAATTCCTTATATCATTGTTATTTTAAACTTTTAACCAAACCAACCAGCTACCCAAATTCAGTGGTCTCCAGCGGGCTCCACCAATCAAGAGACGTCACTGTGACACTCTAGGATTGTGGGTAGTGTAGTTATTTTTTCCCGAGATCTGGAACTAACTATGTTCTTTTTTTAAAAACAAGGTTGAAGGTTTCGAACTGTCATTATAGAGGAACTAGTGCTGTCAAACTATTAAAATATTAAAATCGCAATTAATCGCATTAATATCATAGTTAACTCGCGATTAATCGCATTTTTATCTATTCTAGCCTAAGTGTCCCATGATTTATTTTTGTCCCATTATTTTTTTTCTCATTTTAATGCTCTTATCACACCCATTCTCTACACCCTTGTAATTCAGTGTATTTCTTCTAAATATCATAATTTGCAATTCAGTGCAAATAGCCCACAATGTAGATCCCCCCCACCCCTAGAACAGCATACACAAACACAATTGGAACTTCTTTTTTTATTTAAAAACCAAACCATAAAACAACATAGGCTATATCAAACATATTAGTATTTAGGCTAAATTAAATTGGTAGTTGTAGGCCTAAATGTTTTGGGAGTCTTTCATCCACGGCTTATTTCAGACTGTGTGTGGAGTGGACACACTATACGCTTGTGTGCCGGTGGTTGCCATGGCGCTGCTGCAGCCGAGGCTCGAGTCGCCCTTCGTAGCGAAAATTAAAGTGAAAATGAATGACTGCCGGCTGCCACTAACATTCATGGAGGTTTTGGTGTGCGTGCAGGGTTATAAGTAAGACTTTTGCAAATGACAAGCTTTCTTTTCTGTTCTTTTTCCGCAAAGTCCCTGTAGAAAAGGCCCCAAAGTTATAGGTTACAGTGTGTTGGGTTGTGTTCTGTTTAGTGTGGGTAGCTGTCAGTTGGGGCCGTGACGTCAGTCGGCGGGAGAGTCTTTTTGTAGTTCCTTTTTCTCCTCTCGCTCAGTCAGATGTCCGAGCGTGTATGTTGCCGCAGTGAGCGATCATTCTACAGTTTTAACATGTTTATTGGACTTATTGGAATCGCCCGTGTGTGAGTGGGGACATGCAGTCACGATCGCTTTTATAATTTATAGTTTATGCAAGTTTAACGGCCCGATACGAGGGTCGCAATAACAGCTGTTGTAACGGCTCGTCGCGAGGGAAGCCTTTGTTCTTTCCCGCGATCTGTGTGCTGCTGTGTCTGTAAAAGAGAAGAAAATAAAGAGCGGATAAACCCTACTCCTCCTCTCCGAGTCTCATGCTTATAATTTGATGCTTTGGCCATAAGTGGTGTTCTGGCCGACACCTCTGAAGTGAAACTAGTGATACAAGCAAATCAGCGCGGTAGGCTACATCCACCAGTTTCCTCCGCTACATTTAATGGTCCTTCGAGCCGGATTCACAGGATTTACTTCAAGTATGGAAGCCTTTTCAGATTATAATGCTTGTGGTGCACGCCCAAGAAGACACCTTCGTCCCCCTGCTCGCTATGCAGATTATGAGGTGGATCATCTAGGCTACATGAGTGAGAGATACAGAGAGGATATGGAGACTACTCACAAGGAGGGTAAGGCCAGGATGACCCCCCTCACCTCCACCTATGACTCTCCCCAGCTGAGCCAACTGCAGATGAGGGATGCTGTTCTTCAAGAGATGGATATGGGCTGTGGAGCTGAAAGCCAACAGCGCATCTATGAGAATCAGCTAGCCCCCTGCTGTATTCAGAGAGAGAGCCTGTGGAGCGGCTACGTGATCACATTACTCCTCTACCTCCAGCAATGCACCCTAGACCACATCGTGAGGATCTCAGAGCAGAGATGGATGATATTCGCCAAGAGAGGCACCTTCTTCAGCAAGCACAGCAACGCATGTCATCGGATATGGTTGAACTCAGAGCATTACGAGCAGACATGAAACAGCTAGTGGATGCTGTCCGTAACCTACAGAGCCCATCTCCTCTTCATACCAGTAAGCCGGAGCCGATGGTGAAGCAACCACCACCGCCGGTTAAGTGTGAACCTCAGGACGTCGGAGAGGATGATTGGCCAGCACCACCCCCTTGGCCAGAGCCACTGCTACAGGACCTTAACATTAAGACGGATGAGCCTCCATGCATTAAAGAGGAGATAGTGCCAGCACCAGCTGCTAGGCAGTCCATGGATCAGTCACAGGTTTTACCCTCGGCAGGTGGGCGCCCCGCTGCTATGAGACCATGGCATACCACTGCCTTTTATCCACCTCCTCAGTTCAAGCCTGTCCAGCCTCCACCTCAGCCACACGGTTTAACACCAGCCGAAACCATGTATGCTGCAGACCACGCTCGTATGGGGGGTGAACCCGGCAGTAATCCAGCTTTCCCACCACAGCATCCAGGCATGTTATGGACTCAGCCATCACCATCTGGATTGCTTCAATACACAAAGCCCATCGTCTCAGAGCCTTTTTACCGTGGGCCACGCCCCACAATCAGCAAGTTCTCTAGCCGGGACCCAAGTGAGTTTGCGCGGCTCAAGATCTCACTGGAGAACCTATTGCCACATAACGCAACCGAGCTGTTCAAGTACCAAGTCTTGGTTGACCATCTGCACCTGGAAGAGGCTAAGCTAATCGCAGATGCTTACCTTAACTCCCCAACGCCGTTCACAGATACGATGGCTGCTCTCAACGACAAGTTCGGCCAACCACATCAGATAGCGCTGAGGCGTATCGCCGCTGTGATGGACGCTGCAGACGTCCACCGAGGAGACGTCGTCGCCTTCGAGAAGTTTGCACTCCACATACAGTCGCTGGTTGGTATGCTGAGAACATTGGGTCCAGAGGGAGAAGTGGAACTACAGTGTGGCTCGCATGTTGCTCGTCTGCTAAGTAAGCTGCCACCAGAGCAGAGAGCCGAGTTTCGCCGCTGCATGTTCCATCAGGGCACTAGAACCCACACATTAACCGATCTCTCCGACTGGCTGAAGTACGAGTCATGGTGCCAGGACGCAGAAGGACATTTGGCAGCCAGAGGGGCTAAGGAGAAGCCAGCTTCCAGACCGGACGGACGGCAAGCTAAGCACCACCTCACTGTTCTCCACAGTGGTAATGAGGAAGCCGAGGAACCAGATGTGCCCGTGTCTGGTGGCTTCACAAAGGGGACCAAGAGCAAGCCATACTGTCCATTCTGCAACAATGAAGATCATTACCTCAGTCAGTGTACTGCAGTGTCCAAGCTCACCAAGGATCAGTTGACGGAATGGATTAAGGCTAACAAAAGGTGTTGGCGGTGTGCACGGCCGCACCAGGCAGCCCAGTGCAACCTAAAGAAGACATGTAACCTCTGCCAAGGGAAGCACCTGCTGGTGCTTCATGAGGTCAATGTCAGGCCACCTAGAAGGTCCGTGGAGACCCCTGCAGCTGTGAGCCAAGGCACGAGGGCCGCGACGGAGATTCTGTACCTCGACAGGCCAAGTGAAGGTTGTAGGGTCCTACTCAAAGTGGTCAAGATACGCATTCACCACGGTGGCCAAGCACTCAACACCTACGCTATACTCGACGACGGTGCTGAGAGAACCATGTTGTTGCCAGATGCGGCCGAGAAGCTAGGGATGAAAGGGACCCCAGAGGACCTACTACTTCGCACCATTCGGCAGGACGTGCAGAGCCTGAGTGGAGCATCAGTGTCATTCTCCATATCTTGCCCTGCAAAGCCAAAGACCAAGTTTAAGATCAGAGGCGCATTCACTACTGCTCACATCGGGCTAGCGAGTCATACCTACCCCATGGAGCAACTCCGCAAGAAGTACAAGCACCTTTCTGGCCTGCCCATACGGACCCTGACAAGTGTCAAACCCTTGCTTCTCATTGGGAGTGATTACCCCCATCTCATCACCCCCACTGAACCTGTAAGGCTGGGACCACCAGGAGGACCTGCGGCCATCCGCACAAGGCTGGGCTGGACGCTTCAGGGCCCAGCCGGGGTTGTTTGTAACCACGCCCGACCACAGCAGTGCCTATTCACAGCAGTAGCGCCCCATGTGAGTGAGCCGATGAGGCATGTTGATACGGCGAGGAACCCGGCTGAGGACGTGACACGTGGGAAGAAGCTCAGAGAGCTAGCGGAGCCAAACAGATGGAGCCAGGGTCCTGCGTTTCTCCTGATGGGTCCAGATTCATGGCCAAGGGACCCTGTTGCTGACCAAGCAGAGGATGCGTCAGAGCTGCGCAAGGCGACATTCTGTGGAGTCACTACAGTTGCATCGAGTCAGTCTACACCAGACCTGAGCCAGTACAGCTCTTGGAAGGACCTGCTGGAGGCAACCGTTCAGGAGCTGCACGGGGCGGCCAGTGCCGATGGCCAACCTACAGCAGAGGATTATCGTCAGGCTGAGCGTCTGATCCTACGGAGAGCTCAGTTGGACAGTTTCGAGCAGGAGTACAGCCTCCTGAAAGCCAGTAAGCCAGTCCTTCGAAGCAGTCGACTTCTCACTCTGTCTCCGGAGCTGGATGAAAGAGGAGAGCTCATAGTGGTCGGAGGAAGGCTCCGTCGAGCAGAAGACTTGGAGCTGTCAACCCTTCATCCGGTCATCCTAGACTCACGTCATCAAGTGACCAAGCTCCTGATTCAAGACTTTGACAGCCGTCTACGCCACCCGGGCCCAGAGCGTGTTTTTGCGGAATTTCGACGCTCGTTCTGGATGCTGCGAGGGCGTGAAGCTGTTCGTCGCTACCAGCACGGCTGTGCTGACTGTCAACGATGGAGAGCCAGGCCGGCGGTACCAAAGATGGCAGACCTACCAGCAGCCCGTCTGCGCCTGTTTAAGCCTCCTTTCTACTCCACGGGGATGGACTGCTTCGGTCCTTTCGAGGTTAAGGTTGGCCGGCGCCGGGAAAAGAGATGGGGGATCATCTTCAAGTGCCTCACAACCAGGGCGGTGCACTTGGATCTCCTCACCACTATCGATACCGACGCTTTCCTGATGGCCCTACGCCGGTTTGTTGCCCGTAGAGGAACGCCTGCAGAGCTGTTGTCCAACCAGGGGACAAATTTCAAGGGGGGTGAAAGAGAACTCCGTGAGGCCTTCATGGAGATGGCTCCCGAGGTGCAGCAGCTCCTCGCCCCCCAGAAGATTGCCTTTCGTTTCAATCCTCCAGCAGCTCCCCACTTCGGGGGAGTGTGGGAGAGGGAGACACGCTCAGTCAAGA
The DNA here is from genome assembly GCA_026122265.1 of Ammodytes dubius. NCBI lineage: Eukaryota > Metazoa > Chordata > Actinopteri > Uranoscopiformes > Ammodytidae > Ammodytes > Ammodytes dubius. Next base: position 989,645 of record CM047524.1, read on the forward strand.
CCGCACTCTACGCCACAGTGGGTGCTCAACCAGTCCCAGGAGAAGTGCTTCATACTGTACTTATCGAGGTGGAAGGGATCCTCAACAGTAAGCCACTCGGTTATGTGTCCTCCGATGCCAGCGACCCAGATCCAGTGACCCCTAATGTTCTTCTGATGGGGCGGCCAGATGGTTCTCTACCTCAAGTCATCTACCCCGAGCATGAGCTCATCGGTCGCCGCCGCTGGAAGCACACTCAAGTTTTGGCGGACCACTTCTGGGCCCGTTTCATTCGGCTTTATGTGCCAAGCCTTCAAGCTCGCCAGGAGTGGCAGGCTTCGCCAGCTGACATCGTGGAGGGCTGTGTTGCCATGATCGCGGACCCACATTTCCCCAGAGCCCTCTGGCCTATTGGAAGGGTGGTCAAGACACATCCCAGCCCGGACGGGCACATCCGATCTGCTGACGTGAAGGTGAAGGGGAGAATCTACACTCGGCCAGTTGCCAGGCTGGTTGTACTTCCTGCACTTCCTTCTGATGAAGATGAGGACACTACTACCACTGCATCCCAACAGTAGAACTTTGTTGCCTTTATTGATGTGCAAATGTACTACATACATTTGGGGGCGGCTGTAGAAAAGGCCCCAAAGTTATAGGTTACAGTGTGTTGGGTTGTGTTCTGTTTAGTGTGGGTAGCTGTCAGTTGGGGCCGTGACGTCAGTCGGCGGGAGAGTCTTTTTGTAGTTCCTTTTTCTCCTCTCGCTCAGTCAGATGTCCGAGCGTGTATGTTGCCGCAGTGAGCGATCATTCTACAGTTTTAACATGTTTATTGGACTTATTGGAATCGCCCGTGTGTGAGTGGGGACATGCAGTCACGATCGCTTTTATAATTTATAGTTTATGCAAGTTTAACGGCCCGATACGAGGGTCGCAATAACAGCTGTTGTAACGGCTCGTCGCGAGGGAAGCCTTTGTTCTTTCCCGCGATCTGTGTGCTGCTGTGTCTGTAAAAGAGAAGAAAATAAAGAGCGGATAAACCCTACTCCTCCTCTCCGAGTCTCATGCTTATAATTTGATGCTTTGGCCATAAGTGGTGTTCTGGCCGACACCTCTGAAGTGAAACTAGTGATACAAGCAAATCAGCGCGGTAGGCTACATCCACCAGTTTCCTCCGCTACAGTCCCAGAGTCACACACGGAAGAAGCTACTAGTGAAGCAGCTGAGCTAGGAAGTTCTAGGTTCCGGTTTCTGCTTCAAAATAAAAGTCAGAATCGACTTGACGTTTAGCCGTTTTGCCAGTTAAATGATTTTAATGTGAAATTACGCTGTAGGACATGTTCCGTTTTGAATTAACAGTAACTCAACTGCGAGCCATATGTATAGTTTGTGGTGTTTCAGTTGTTCTAACATTACTAATTGATGCAACAGCATGAGAAAAAACCACAACGTTTGCTAGGCCATGAAGAGCGTTAATCGTGCGATAAAAAAATTAACGCTGTTAAAATGGGTTTGCGATAACGCCGTTAATAACGCGTTAAACTGACAGCACTTATAGGAACATATACAATCGTTTCACATGTGGGTAGCTCTTGGTAAGTCTGCCTTGGATGGTTATTACATTATGGCTAATAATCAAACTATGGAGAAAATGAATGGGATTCTCTAACTGTACTGTTGAGCCCTATTGTTGTCTTTATTTGACAATCAGCGCGTGAGAGAGGTCAAACTAAGGGCACCCAGCCAGGAAGACCACAAGCTATTTTTTACATTTTCAAAAATTCACTTCTCAATTGAATCTGGAACACCATGTTACGGGATAAATGATTCCATGAAATAATACACCTGAGTCAGGCTTCAATCTGACACTCACCATTCTGTCCTGCAGCTTCTTCTGGATCAGATTCAACATGGTCTGTGAAGGAAGGACACAGGAAATATGAACACAGTCAGCTGACAGTAAATAGATTTCATACCGACACCAGTACTACGGCAAAACAAAGTATAGCGCTTTTCCCTGGTTTTTCACAGACTCAAAGCGCTTTACATTGTTTCGTACACATTCACCCAATCACACACACATTCATACACCGATAGCAGCAGCAGCCACCACGCAGGGTGCAAGCTAACTATCGGGAGCAATTTGGGGTTCAATGTCTTGCCCAGGGACACTTCGACATGTGGCAGGTAGGCGGGGGATCGAACCTCACAAATTATTCTAGCTGTGCCCCTAGAGTGGAAAACCTGCCCCAACCCAGTGTTTACGCAGCCGGGTATGACCATTCACCATCAGTATCGCCATATTTAGATGAATCGATATTTTCTAACAACCACTCACCCCGTACACTACGAGCGCCTCGCCCCTAAACGTCCAGCGAATAGGGAAGATGATTGCATATTGTAAAATATTTTTTTAATCACATTGCACATTTCATTTTCCACTTTCTATTCTATTTTATATATACTGTTTTATATTGCACAGAAAATTCCTTTGCACTAATCAGTATTTAGAATTGATTTTATCTAAATATTGTTTATGCTTATCTTGTTTATCTTATTTAATTCTATATTTTTTATTTTAATCGTTCTAACTGCACATAGTCCAGAGATAAAACGCCATTTTGATTCTGATGTATGTCTTGCATATATCAGAACGGACAATAACAGACTTTGACTTAATGACTGTGACTTACCTTGACAAAGCCCATCTTGCCCACAGCCTCCTTGTGGTGGTTGTCCACCTGACAGACCAGAGCGTTGCAGAGGTGCACAGCGATCCTCTGGATGGACTCGTCCTGTCGGGCGGGCTCCAGGATCTTCAGCAGCAGCTGGTTGACCCGACTGTACTGGAACTCCAGCTCCTCTGGGATACTGAAGTTACACAGAGTCAGGCAGCAGTTCCTCTGGACCTGGGTTGGGACACAAGAGGAGCACAGGACAGCTTTTACAACTCAAGACCTTTTAAGGCCAGGACACACCGGCCAGATAATCGCCGTCGTAGTGTCGGTAGGGGGTCGGGACACGAATCCGTTTGGTGTGTGCCGTGACGTCGGCCGACGTAGAGGTCGTCGGGCTTGTTTTGAGCCCGACCGTCTTTCATTTGGAGCAATTTGATTGGTGGAGGGCTAGCGAATCAGTGAAGCCCGGAAGTGAGGCGGGTAGCACAAACAGCTAACAACAGCTAGCCATCGTTTTAATGTGTTTGTTCGTTTCGTTTTGAGAGTACTCACATGCATCAACCCTTGTTGACTGCTCGACACCATGCTCGACACTCTCTGCTAAAAATTGTGCTCTTATGGTCCATAAATATAAATACGTATTTCTATCTATGTTTATGCTCTAGAGAGCTGTCCCATCATTTCCGGCTTTCGTATTTTTTCGGGCCCACAATACAGATTAGCGCCGCCTGCTGTTATGGAGACATTACGTCCCGCGCAAGCAACAGAGTGTACGGAAAGTCAGCAGTCAGTTTGGTGTGTTCTCTGGCCGCGACGGGAAGCCTGGAGCTTCCTGAAACGGCCGACTCCATTTTTTGCGTAGTCGGAACAAGTAGAAACAAGTCGGACTGGTGTGTCCTGGCCTTTACATTCACTCTCCCTGCGTTCCAATCCCCATACTTCCCTGCTATTTAGTATGCCAGAAAAAAAAGATTTAGGATGTCCCAATACATGCACGTCAATTGTAGTATGCTGAAAATACATAAATGCCCCTCTAATTCCAATAGCATTTTGGAGAATTCCGTCTTTATTCTTGACATTTCTTGACATAATGAAAAAAAAAATCTCTCCTGTGGCCCTAAAACTCTTCTGTACTTTAGTATGTAGTGTAGTAAAAATAAAGAGTATGTGAATTGGAATGTAGGGTCTATATGTTCATGAAAAGTAGAACAATTTAGACAGCTATGGCAGCCTTTCTTGGACTATATAGCAGCGCTGAAGTGACCTTCATGACACCCTTTTTGACTTCTTATTTTTTTTGTTTCACATTTACCTTTAGTTTAAACAATGTCTGAGAAACCTGTTAAGTAGAGTACGCCATGTTAGTTGTTTTAATTTAACATCCAAAAATAAAGTAAAAGAACAAAAAAAACATTAAATATTTAAATTGTCATTTACATTTATCTATTTTTTTTTTAAACCTTTATTTATACAGGTAAATCCCCTTGAGTCCGAAGACTCTTTTGCAAGGGAGACCTGTTCCCATTTACACGTTACCATTCACACACACATTCATACACCGATAGCAGGCTAACGGCCCCCACACACATCCTACCTCTACTGCGCGTCTACCTCGCGTCTGCGTCTGACTTTTTGTCACTGACCGTGTAATCAACCTAGAGCGGGCACACATCCAACCTCAGACGCACTGCTGATGCACGTCGGAGGCACGTCTGCAGCGACACTCCCCTTTACCTCAGGAGGCTCGCCTATTTTTTTCTGAGAGCCGCGCGTCTCTCTCGGGTCTCTCTGCTTTAACTGATAGAGAAATACTCTGCTGAGAGTCATATTGACTTCACACCGGCAGCTTTCGCTGTAGTTTCACCATTTCCTGGTGTGTTCCTTTCAAAATAAAACTTCCAACAAGCGAAAATGTGACAAAAAAAATAAAAAATAAAAAAGGCAATGGGGCGCACGGATTACTGTCCAGACTCAATATAAATCATATGCATCATAAATTACACGAAAGAACTTCATTTTTAATGGGAATTATCTATGAAAACACTATTTAGAAAGATAGGGCTTTTGGAAGCAGCGCTGCAGCAGCAGCAGCTGCTGAGACGTTCCATGTGTGTCCGAGAAAAGTCCGAGAGAGGCAGCAGTAAGGTAAGGCCACGCGCTCCAGAGGCAGACGCAGGATGTGTGTGGGGGTCGTTACTATCGATGCAAGGTGGGTGATGTGTCTTGCCCAAGGACCCAACAACTATGACACAGGTGGCAGGGCGGGGATCGAACCTCCAACCCTTTGATCATCGGCCGACCCGCTCTACCACCTGAGACACAGTCGCCCCTATAGCACCTTTCTAAACACTGTTACAAAGTGCTTATTAACAACGAAAAATAAAGCAGAACCTTTTTCCATGCAGACCTAAGCACAGAAACATTAGATTATCATTTTAAGTGATTTATATTTATACTCAGTCTGCACATTGTCATGCCCTTATAGTGTTCATTGAAATGTCTGAGTGTAATGTATATTGTACACATTGTAAATAGCGTTATACCATTTAGTTTTCTCCCTTACTTTTGCTCTAGACTTATTTATTGAATATATTAGTTCTATTTTTTTATTCTTTTGTACTTATTCAATGGCAAAGTGACGGTTTAGAATACTTTGATACGCTCTATTTGTTTGTATGAGGAGTGTGAGAGAACAAGTTTATTGATCTTTAATAATATAATGTAATATAAATATGAATGAGTGATTCAATTAACGTCGTCATGAATTTGTGCGTCATCTATTTTCAGCACTAATTATTATTAATTAATTATCTGCATTCATTATTTGCACAATATTTTTTTTATAGGAAGCTGTAAACGTGAACAATAACATTACGATGACCTATTTTTTTCTCCTACAATGAAGTATGAAAATAAATGGATTTTTGTTTCAGTACATCCAACCACACAGTAAAGTACAGCACAGGCATGCTGTCCTTTTTTCTACTGCCATAGAATAATATCATGAGCACAAAATATATTTCAGAAATATCTACTTACTTATAATCTTTTTTTTTAAATCCACTTTTCAAAACAGAACTTTCACATACAGTATAAAGTAGAAGCCGAAATGGAATGGTAAATGGTAAATGGACTTGACTTGTATAGCACTTTTTAGCCCATTTTCTCAGCCCTAAAGCGCTTAACATTTCTTACCACATTCACCCATTCATACACACACTCATACACCGATGGCAGTAGCTGCCATGCAAGGCACTCTAAGGGTGTATTCACACATGCCGTGTTTAGTTCGGTTGAAACAAACTCAGATGCACTTCTGCCTTCGGTGCGCATCTTTCAGGCAGGTGTGAATACAGCAATCGCACTCGGGGGCGGACCAAACAAACGCTCCGAGACCCAGCTGAAGAGGTAGTCTCGGTGCGTTTCCAAACGCACTCTGCTGCAGTTCGTTTGTGGTGTGAATTTGTCCGAACTCGATCCGACCCAAATGCAGGACGCACTGTGCCTTTTCTTTCTTTTCTTTTTTAATAAATTGCAGTCAGCTTCACATTATGGGAAAGTGTTGTTGTCGCCATTGTTAGGACGATAAGTTGTGGTTTGGGGAGCCCAGAACAATATACATTGATTGAGAGGACGCGTAAAAATGCTGAATGTGTTCAGCGATCAGATGAAGGAGAGGGGAGTGTCTCCCGCACAGTGCCAACAGGTTCACGCTGCGCAAGAAGTGTGTTTTTATTTTGCTTCCCATGTACGGGACCTCAATACTATCCCCGTGTCAGTTTGGAGCTGAACTGCGCCGACCCAGCTGATACACAGCTTAATCAGCTGAGTGTCAGCTTGAGCCTATTCTTCTCGTGTGACGCGCGTCCAGCACCAAAAATACAGTAAAAATGATGTTTCATATCGTAGGCTACAAGCCACATAACGTGGCATTGACATAGGGCTACATATTATAACCATATGAAACAACAATAATTTGATGTTTTTCCTTTTTATTTATAGGTTAGATGTAGGCCTTTTTATTATTTGTAACCCCATATTATATCAATGGTATATTTCGCAGTTTTAACTCCGTGCTTCCTGCTTCTCTCCACCCCAGAATGTCTGTCCAATGAATGAATGACCTCAGATCACGTGTGGTTTTGCTTCGTAATGCTGGTTCACTTGCAAAAGGGGCAATGTGAAAGTGGACCACACCAAACAAAAAAAATCAAAACTCAATTTGGTCTGGACCAAAGCAAGTGAACTAGCGGACTTTCCCAGTGTGAATACACCCTTAGAACCATGGGGACCTATTTGGGCTTCAGTGTCTTGCCCAGGGACACTTCGACATGAGGCGGGTAGGCAAGGAATTGAACCTCCGACCCTGCAATCCTGTGAACTACCACACGACCCACTTCACCACTGCCGCCCCAAGCCATTTTATTTGTCAGAGAAGGGGGGGTCAGACTTACAGTGACCTCCTGGTACTGCTCCATTCCGTTGAGCACCACTTGAATGACCTCTCGACGCAGCCGTACGCTCTGGTCACTGCGGTACTCTGTGTTGGTCAGGTAGAACAGAGCAGCACTGCCTGTCACCTGGATGCTCTTATCGTATTTATGGCACTTTAACGCTGCTATGACCAGCTGCGAAGAGGACAGAGGGAGAGAGGGAGAGTGTGTCACATGGCATGCCACGCAGAGTCACTCAACAAATATTTAATTAGAACAACAAGCAAAAAAATAAAAAAATGTGGAGTCAGCGATTCTGGAGAACGTTTGTTGTCCAAATAGTTTTTGCTCAAAATCAGTGAATTTCTCCTCATGTTTCTGCTGCCTGTCTGTACTGTGCTTGTGCACAACAAAAAATAATTCCAGTGTTTATACACAGCCTGGACTCTGTAAACTTGCATGTGGCTAGCCACAATGGCCCCCTTAGTTTTACATTATTTTTGTTGGATACCAGTTTACAGAGCCAAGGCAATGTATTACCACGTGATGTATTTTTTCAGCGCGCACACACAGTATGGACAAGGTAGCGGATTATTTGTAGATATTCCCTGGTTTTGACCAAAAAGTGATTTTGTACAACAAGCTTTTTCTCCAGAATGGCTGACTCCACCTTTATCCCGATTTTATGTCAATATTTTAAATGAGGCAAGAGGCAACATTAAATTGATATGGGAAAATATTGATGATCTCACAAGGAGAAACCATAAATCTATTGGAGATCTTATATTAAAAGTACAGGGAGAGTTAATTGAAGATAATCGTGTTGTTGCTTCTGCTCTTAATAATTTTTTTCTTGAATCTGTATGTGAACTTGGGAAAAAATTTCCAACAAGAAAACTGGATGTTGCTCCACTAGATAAAACAGCCCCAGTCTTTGAACTGGTAGAAACAAATGTGTCACAAGTACAAAAAATCATCAGCTCTCTGAAAAGCTCAAAATCTAGAGATGCTTTTCACTTTGACACCAAGTTTGTTAAGTCACATAAGGATATTTTATCCTGTCCTGTCACTCACCTAATTAATCTCTCTTTTAAACGTAGTCTTTTTCCTGAAGACTGGAAATGTGCCATTGTCACACCTGTTTTTAAATCTGGAGACCGCCTTGAAGCTAGTAACTATCGACCTATAAGCATACTGCCAGTATTTTCAAAAATTGCTGAAAAGGTTGTCATTGAACAACTGACCTCATTTCTTAACACCAGCAATTTTGGTCTACATTGTATGCAATTTGGTTTTAGAGCGAACCATTCAACCGAGACTGCCTCCTTACATTTAATAGAGCAAATTAAATCACGGCTCGATAAAGGCGGAGTAGTTGGTGCTGTATTTTTAGACCTGCGTAAAGCATTTGATACAGTTAACCACAGTGTCTTAATATCAAAACTTTCTAAATTTAATTTTTCGCCTAGAGCTCTGGCTTGGATGTCGTCATATTTATCAAACAGGAGGCAATGTGTTAAAGTCTGTGATGCACAGTCCAGTTACAGGACATGTACTATGGGAGTCCCACAAGGCTCGGTATTAGGTCCTTTATTATTTAGTCTTTATATTAATGATCTTGCTGAACAGTGTGCTGACGTCGATCTGCAGATGTATGCAGATGACACTGTTGTTCATGTACATGCTAAAACAGCTGACTTAGCAGCTGCTAAGTTAACAACTGCACTGGAGAGAATCACTCTTTGGCTTGATCAATCATGTTTGAGTTTAAATGTAAACAAAACAAAATGTATGTTTTTTTCTAAAACCATGGTACAAATCCCTGATGTTGAGATTCTCATTAAAGGTGAACGAATTGATATAGTTACTGAATTTAAATATCTTGGCCTGTTTCTGGATCCAAATTTAAAATTTAAGAAACATGTCAAAAAAATGGTTAAAACCATAAAATACAATTTAGTTAATTTTAAACACATCAGAAATTGTCTCTCTCTGGATGCAGCCAAGATATTTATGCACGCCATGATTTTGTCCCGCATGTCATATTGTATCACCTGCTGGGGGCAGGCTGGTGAATCTACTTTGAGACCTCTGGAGTCTTTATACAAACAAACCTTAAAAACACTGGACAAAAAGCCAATTCGTTATCATCATTGTAGGATACTTGAGAAACATGAGTTATTGAGCTTTGAGAATTTTAGGTTATTCGTCAATTTGTGTATGGTCTATAAAATTTTAAATGGTTTGGCCCCACAGCCATTATGTGTTTTTGTCCACGCTCGCTCGTCAAATTCCATCAGATCCACTAGAATATCCTCCATACGAGATTGTACCATACCATTTCGCCGCACTGTAGCGGGGCAATCTGCTTTTTCTGTAAGAGCCACAAACCAGTGGAATACCTTACCTGACGCCGTAAGGGGCAGTAGCTCTCTCAGAGTCTTCAAATCTAACCTAAAAAATCTGTTAAAAGCTGCTCAGCTCTGCAACCACTAATTCGGTCCTTAGACTTGTTTTTGTGTGTGTGGGCGTGGGTGGGATGAGGAAAGTGGGGGGAGTTGCACGCAGACGTGTGTAGCCATGTTGTTGTGGTGTTTTATCCCTGTATACTAATAATCTGTCTTGTTACTGTGTTGTATTTTTGTGACCTGCCAAGGGACTACAGATGCAAATTAGCTTAAAGCTATAATCTGGTATAGTGCATCAAATGGCAACATTTATGTTCTAACTGTACATTGTCCCTTTTAAATAAAGATTTTAAATAAATAAATAAGAAAGTCTTCCTACTTGTAAAGCGCGGAGCAGTTGGCTGCAGTGTTGTATCCTGGCGATGTCAAACAGCTGATTGATGGCTCTGTGGGCCAGCTCCGGGCGGAACTCTGTGTAGGCCTCAATAGCATTCAGGACCTGCTCTTCATTCTTGGATCCAGTCACCTGAAAAAAGGGCCCGGCAAAACACAGAATTTAACTCACAAAATCAAGTCTGTTAACAAGCATTATTGATATGGGCAAATTACCTACTGTATTTTAAATTATTTATTTTCCCACTTCAATCACAGGATGCTCAAACCAGTTTACATTGTAATAATGGATAGGATTTATATAGCGCTTTATTCCCTAAAGGTGCCAACACACTGCACATCGCCGCGAATCGGCGGCCGGTGGCGAGCGGTTCACGCGGTGCGGCCAGGGGCGGCGCGGCGCGAACGGGGCGGCGCGGCGCGGCTGCAGCAGAAGTTGAAAATATTGAACTTTTCGCCGCCGGCCGCACCGCGATAGCCAATCAGCGTTGAGCTCCTCCTGACGTCACTCACTTCGGGACCACGTGCACATTCAATGAGTCATCGGGCGGCGGCCGGCGGCGGACACAAATGAGCCAAATGAGCCAAAATGATCACGCGGCGCGGAACCTGCGATTCGCGCGGCCAACCGCCGCGCCGCGTGGTGCAGTGTGTTGGCACCTTAAGGACTTACAGGGTTCCAGGTTCCATTCGTTCACACACAGTCATACCGGTGGTGGTAAACTACGATAGTAGCCACAACTGCCCTGGGGCAGACTGACGGAAGCGTGGCTGCCATTCCGCGCCAACGGCCCCTCCGACCACCACCTCAAACATACAGCAGTTCACACCAGGCAAGGTGGTTGAAGTGTCTTGCCCAAGGACACAACAACCATGACACAGGTGGCCGGGCGGGGATCGAACCGCCAACCCTTGGATCATTGGCCAACCCGCTCTACCAACTGAGCCACGGTCGCCCTTTATCGTAGTGGGAGGTAACTAGCTATATTTTTTTTTTTATGTGCATCAGCTATTTTAAAGATCCTTCATTATGTTATTTTTCGGGTTGAGACTTTTATTTTGGGACTCTTCTAGAAGCTTGTGTGAACACGCCTTAGATCCCACCAGTAGTACCTTATACGCGGGGATGTGCGTCACATTACAGAGGGTGGTGTCATACAAGCCCAGAAACTGCAGGGGCCTCTTTAGCTCCTGGAACGGATAGATGCTGCTCTTGCACGGCTCCATGCTGAAAGAGAGAGAGAGAGAGAGAGAGAGAGAGAGAGAGAGAGAGATAGAGAGATCGTTAGAGGGAATGATCTTCTACACCAGGCCTCACTGTATTATTTTCATGACTACTAATTTTTAATATAATGCGTAGCTTTATATCTTCTTAAATTTTTATTATAAAAAAAAGTTATTTGTAATAATTCAGGTGAACAATTTTATATGTAATATAATATATGTACATTTTTACTCATCATGTTGTTATGAGTACATATTGATCTGATTGTTCTCTTTTGCTATTACTTGTATTGTCGATAATGTTTTAGCAATACTGTTTACCACAATAGTCATGCCAATAAAACTTTTTTTTTTTTTATTAATTTGTTCAGCGTTCATCTTAAAGTGAATCCCTGCGTTCCAATACCCATTCTTCCCTACTATTTAGTATGCCAGAAAAAGATCTAGGATGTCCCAATACATGCACGTCAATTGCAGTATGCTGAAAATACATAAATGCCCCACTAACTCTTATAGCATTTTGGAGTATTCGTCTTTATTCTTGACATTTCTCGAAAACATTTAATTCTGAATTTTTCCTTCTCTCCTGTGGTCCTAAAACTCTACAGTACGTAAAAAGTAAAAAGAAAAAGTATGTGATTTGGAACGCAGGGAAAGAATCTTTTTTTTAAATGTTATATCCAAATCAACATGTTAAAGAGTGTGTAAACCCACCTTGGCCGACCCATAGCCTCTTCAAAGTGTGGCACGGTGCAGTTGTCCAGCATGACGTGTCCCGAGATGTCCAGGGACACCAGGTTGACCAGGCGCTGGACAATAGCTGTCAAGATCTTCCTGGTCATCTTGAACTTAGACGTCCGCCTGCTCTCCCGCGAGATGTCCAGATGCCTGAGAGGAGCAATGTTCAATCAATGGCCTCCACTTATATAGCGCTTTTCCCTGGTTTTTCACAGACTCAAAGCGCTTTACATTGTTTTGTACACATTCACCCAATCAAACACAGCAGCTACCACGCAGGGTGCAAGCTAACTATCGGGAGCAATTTGGGGTTCAGTGTCTTGCCCAAGGACATTCGGCATGTGGCGGGAGAGGATGGGATGGGAGTGCATATTATATAGGGAGAGACTTGGAAAATTCCAAAGCGATCTATTTTTTTTTAAGTATGTAGTGTTTATAATGGAAAAGTGGTGGGTTGATACAAACAGTATTCTAATATGATCCCCCTAAGGCTGCAACATATCTCCATCCCTTTTTCAATCATGCACAGAGATTATATCAGATAATGCATTTATTTACAAGACAACATTATCATTCATTTGTGCACATGTCCACCTGTCTGATGAATGCATGTCTAACTGTATCTCTCTCTTTTAGCTTTGTTTTTTGGATTTCTAACAACTCCAGAGGGGTATACTACAAAGTAAGCTCAAGCACAAGCTCATAATCTAAACCCTCGCTCAGAGCTAACTGGTATCTCCAAGGAGGTTATCAACTCCATATGTTAACCTGGGGGTTCAGCTTCAGGCTCTGTGAGTGTTCCTCATGAAAGGGGATGCTTTGGATGCGTCATGCGACTCTGCTTCCGCACAAAATGGAACCATGTCGCGCCGCTAACTTTACTCAAACGGAATGAAAAAAGAAGTGTGTCTCTGACTTCACTCAAGAGGAAGAGTTTGTCAGTCTGAATAATCATAGGACAGCAGAAAAACAGAGAGCTGTAAGAAAAACTGTTACTGCAAATAAGGAGAGAGTGGAATGCTGTCAGAAAAAATTAATTAATCGATTCATTTATTTTACCGATCGTTCATTCAGTGCTGAACGAGACATTTGTAAAGCAATTAAACGTCAAACTTGAGTCAGCAGATTTAAACACACTAAGCCATTTAATTGACTTGAACACTATACGCCTATAGGCTATAGATATTTTGCTATATTACACTGTAGACCCACTCAATAATGCTCTCCATACTGTGATATTACGGTCGTGAACTTTAAATAAATGAAAATTAAAATATATATAGCTCAGTGGGTAGGGTGGTTGACCCTCAACTGCATGGTCGGTGGTTCAATTCCCCGTCTCCCTGCCACATGTCCAAGTGTCCCTGGGCAAGACACTGAACCCTAAATTGCTCCGGATAGTTAGCTTGCTCCCTGCGTGGCAGCATCTGCTATCATTGTATGAATGTGTGCTCCAGTTGTAAGTCGCTTTGGATAAAAGCGTCTGCTAAATGTAATGTGTATAAATACGTACAGATGCAATAATAATAATTGAAATGTGTACATGATTAGTATACATTCCTGCCTTACCTGAGATTATTAATCTCCACCACTGTAGTGACCAGCTCCTCTGACAGGTCCACGTTGTAGAGAACCAGAGAAGCCAGCCTGTCTTTCCACTGGGTGAGGAAGGCCGTGCCCACCAGCTGTACATTGGACAGGTCCAGCGAGGTGATGGCCTTGAGGGGCTTGAGCAGGGTCTCTGCGTCCAGCTCGTCAGGAAGGCCTCCCAGGTTGAGCAGCCGGAGGCGGTTGAAGCCCTGGAAGTTAAAGTCAGTCTCTAGGGCCTGCCTGGAAGCGGGGCTCTCCTCTTCCTCGTCCTCCTCCGTGTCTTCGTTGCAGGCCAGTGGAGCGCCGCCCTTCCTGTAGAAGATGTGACTGCAGCCGAACAGACAGAGAGACACCAGGGTCTCGCGGAAGCTGCTCAGTGTTTTTAGGCTGCGCGACGACAGGCTGTTACAGTAGGTGAGGTGGAGCTCAATCAGGTCCTGGACACACACACACAAATACACACACACAGGAAATCATTACTCCACATACATTTTGGTATTTTGACCCCACTGGCCTAAGTGTGCACTGCTGCAATCATTATTGACCAGGTCATCCTTTACGGATTGCAGTACAAACAACAACTATAAGGATGGAATCCACAGGTTTAATAGTTGAGTCAGCGATTCTGCAGAATGCTTGTTGTCGAAATCACTATTTGTCGAAATCACTACATTTCTAATCAAGCATGTCGCTTGCTACGGTGGGCACCTTTGATTACCTAACCTTAATGCTTATTAAGCCTTAATTAAGCGTTAACTAACAGTGAATTAAGGTACCCTTATTGTAAAGTGTTACCCTACAATATGTTTTCAGAAAATCCTCTACACTTCATGACAGACTCAAAGTTAGATTCAGGGGCATATGGAGGTGTGGTTTATCACAGGTGAAGGTAGTGCTACGTTCGGTCGGTAATGAGGGCCACGGTTTCTCACTTATGACGTCATGAGGAGCGAGAAGTCAGACTGGGGTTTTTGAAACACAGGTTTTCAGAAAGGTGGAGGTGGAGAAAATGAGAGGGCAGTTTTTTTTTCGGTTACACCGGGGGACCCATGTTAAAGTTTAAGAAAAATTAAAAAGAGCATTTTGTACACAAGGGGACCATAAATTTCCCTTTAAAATGTGAATATTTAGAGGTACTTTTAATTGAATATGTTTTTAAAGTCAAGAGGCAAGTTGGAAAATGCTATACTACAGATGTTATCAGCTTATTATTCTAAAAGACTATAGTATTCTGCTCCCACCACATGGAACTGGCTACAAAAAGATTTTAAATAACCGAAATGATTTCTTTGAACGCTTTTAAATCTAAGCTGAGAGCATTTCAGACCACCTCTTTTACTTGTAGTTGTTTTTTTTGATTTTTAATTTACTTTACTAACCCTTTATTTTAATCGATAACAGTTTTTTCTGATTTTATTTGATAACAGCTTTTTATCATTTTAATTTTTGTCTATATGTTGTGAGTGTATTATTGTGAGTGAACATGTAACTTGTTGCTGCCTCTTGGCCAGGACTCCCTCGAAAAAGAGGTTTTTAATCTCAATGGGACTTTCCTGGTTAAATAAAGGTTAAATAAAAAATAAAGTATTCCACCAACTCCCAGAAGCCCACCTGTTTCCTGATGGCCTCCAGGTCTCTGTCTCGTACAAAGTCTTCTCTCAGCTGGACCCGGGTCAGTCTGGTGCTGCGAGGGTCAGAGAAGAGCTGGAAGAAGCTCTCCTCTGGTTCAAAGTTACTGTCTGTGTGGACCAACTCCATATATCTGTTTGAAAAAAACAACAACATAAAAACAAGGAATCTGTCTTACTGAGACAAACACTGAGGCATAACTTAGAGATGCAGCGGTCCACTATCTATCAGTACGATCTGATTCTGATATCTGGGTAATGGATATCAGCCGATACCGATTCTGTCGGATATCAACTTTTTGTATTGCTGAATTCTTTTAAACTTGTGTTCACAAAGCTATGGTCTTAAAATGTCCTTTTTCTTTCATAGTTAAATATTTAAAAACAGAGAGACTGAAACTTCAGAAATTGGGTTAACATCAAAAGACCTGTGTCCTGTTTGCATACTTACGTGTTGACCAGCTTGTCGCAGATTTCACTGGGCAGGAAGATGTCGGAGCGCAGGCAGAGCTTGTTCCTGAAGCCCTGGTAGCACATGGTCTTGCGGAGGTTCTTCAGGCAGAAGACGGTGGCCAGAGTCATGAGGCTGTCCGGGTTGTCTCCCGTTTTGGCTGCCATTTTTTTAGCCTCTTCTTCTTCTCCGGCTACGATCACAGACAGGGTGCTAGGGGAACCTGGGTGGGCGTGCCGAGCATTGAAACATAGGAAAGGGTAAGGAGGCAATTTATTTACACAAGATGCTGCATGGGTTGTTGACATGCTAAGGTTGAATGATTAATATTTCCAATGGGAAGATGAAATGGAAGTGATGATTCGTTGAGTAACTGCAAATTCAAGTTATGAAAACAAATGTACATGTACAGTCACTTTAATTAGTACAATAAACTAATCTGCCAAAATTCTTATGATTTCAACTATAATTGGCGTTTGCATTTTAATATGGTAACATTTATTTTTCTTTTGTGAATTGGACTGTGTGGTGCATTTTTGGCCATAGCCAAATAAAATAAACTGATTTCACTGAGGTTTACACACTGACTAACTTCTACTCCTAATCCAAACTAAACATTTTAATTAATTCATTTAATAAAATAATAAATAAATGGCTTGGCCATGTCAGCCGTCATACTGTATGTATGACTGCCAACTAAGGTTGGCGACTTTGAAACAGCCTGTTCTACTACATAATTATCTTGTTTTTTTTAAAACAATGCTAAATAAACTCACTAAAAATCTGCAGCTAGTAACCTAGCTTGCCCTGTTTTGTGGTTGGTAATAATAGTTTGTCAGTTAACCCACACATAGCAATGAATCCTGGGAGAAACACAGCAGACTGTTACTAAGTTAGCTAGTTAGCTAGCTATCGACAATAGAGAATAATTGACTTGTAAACTGACGCCAGACAGCTACTGACGAACAGACAACAACTGTTACTATCCTCGCTCGCAACAACCCTGAATACCAAAGGGCGACACTTGTTATTACAAGTTAAGGCTTAACTTGCCGATACGGTGTCATCAGTGCATCCCAGCGTCTCTCATTTAGCTGGTGGCTAGCGATGACTTTACCTGCTATGATGTTAGCTGACTTAGCCAGTGGGGCTAGCGCTAGCTAATAGCTGTTGTGTGGAAACAACAGGTTACAAACAGTGGTCACCGGTGTTTGAGTGCACGGCTCCTCTGACAGTACTGTACCTTAGCTCTCGCCAAGGTTATTTGTCCCGATGACGGCGAGAAATGGAGTTAATAGCACCAGTCTTCACTCATCTGATTTTGCTTTTCGTCCGATGTCAACAAACAGACTCCTCCTCCTCTTACCTCTACTCCTCCTTCTCCTCCTCCTCCTCCTTTTCCCCATCTCTCTCTCTCCTGATCTTCCTCCTGCTCTGCTCCATCTCTCGGCCTTCCACTTCCTTCTTTTATTCTCTGTAATACAGTCTTATTATTATTCGTTCAAGTTTCTTTCTTTTTAAAAAAATGATATGCACATTAAATACATGAAGAGTCGTTGGCAATGACATTCTTATGGGCTCCCTCCAACAATGGAACCATAGATAGTAAATAGGAATGTATGCTTCATAAAGGAGATAGAAGAATACACAAGAAAATCTACAGACAGAAAACAGCCAGGCAATATGTAAGTGAAATCTAGAATAGAAATAGAATGTAGCCTAGGGCCTACTGTATTCCACTGTACAGGACATTCTAATAATGTAAGTTTGCCATGTAGGGCCTATGCCTAATGCTTTTTTTTATTAATTATTGACACGATAATGTAGCCTGAGCAGCTTTGTTAAAAATGTACATTTGCCATGTGCCATGCTCTTATGTTGAATTAATAATTGCCTAACACATAGGCCTAATGCATAGGCCTATGGAGGAATTTTGTCTCCTATGTTATTTAATGTGTACATGGATTAATTATCAAATCAGTTACATTGGTTAAAAACTGTCCGTCTTGTTGGCAACACTATTGATAATCATCTTATGTACACAGATGACTTGGTCATGCTCTGTCCATATAGTGCTGGGCTGCAGCAGATGCTGAAGATGTGCTCTCAGTAGGCCTATGGCCTTGATCATGACATAAAGTAGGCTATAACGCTAAGAAAAGTCATATAGTAATGATAGTTAGAAGCGCAGAGGACAGGAAATCAACTTTTGCAACCTTTTATTTGTCAGACAGTCCTCTTGCTGTGTGTAAGGAAATCAAATACCTAATGTCATATCCAATGACTGGACGGATGACATGGACCTCTACCGACAGCGCTGTAAAATGTAGGCTATTGTCAAGCTCACATGCTTATGAGGAAGTGTTCTATGTGTTCTTCTGACTATATTAAATGCTCTCAGTTTAGTTTAGAACCTACATCACACCGTTGTATACTGCCCAATTGTGGTCTAAAATATAAGAAAAAGAGTATGCAGAGGCTCAAGGTAGCATACAATGATGCACTGAGGTTGCTGCTTCGTGTCCCTAGGTGGCATAGTGCCAGTCATGTGTATGTGTCCAATAGAGTGACAACCTGTGAGGCACTCTAAGACAACTGATGTTTAGTTTTATGTGTCGCCTGGACAAGTCAGAGAACAACATAATTGAAGTCAGCCCTCTGAAAGCTGCTATAGACACACGTCTAGGTAAAGACGGCATTGGTGCAATAGCCTGTATATCCTGTAGGCCAATATGTAATGTATTAATTTCTATGTATTTTTTATCTCCTTTTTTTGTTATATGGACCTGTGTCTGCAATAAAGATTTTTTATACAGATAGGCCAACATAAAAAAGGACTGTTTTTATATGCATTAATTAATAAACAAAAATTGGGTTTAAAAAACTGTATTATTGTGGGGATCAAAATGTTAGCTGTACAGATGTTAGTTTGTGCACAACAGATAATAAATACATTTATGTAAAAGAACAAACCATATAGTTCTGTGGGCAATTCCTTAAACTATTTGCCATTGTTTTTAACCAAAGTCTAAAGACTAAATCATAAAAGGATTCCTGAAATGCATTAGAGGCGTTTGGTATTCGTGTGCCACCCCTAAGATTTACACCCCTAGGACAAAATCTCTGGAGGCACCAGGTGCTGATGAGGTAATGGAATGTGTATATAAATAGGCTACATGAACAACTGAACTAAAAACCCATGTGACATAAAGCTATAAATAGGTGATATGAGTATAGATGTGCATACATGTAAATATATAAACAGATGTAAACTATACACAGATATACAGTATCTCACAAAAGTGAGTAACACCCTCACATTTCTTCACATTTTTCTTTATATCTTTCCATGGGACAACACTGAATAAATGACACTTTGATACAATGTAAAGTAGTCAGTGTACAGCTTGTATAACAGTGCAAATTTTTGTCCCCTCAAAATAACTCGACACACAGCCATTAATGTCTAAACTGCTGGCAACAAAAGTGAGTACACCCCTTAGAAAAAATTTACAAATTGGGCCCAAAGTGTAAATATTTTGTGTGGCCACCATTATTTTCCAGCACTGCCTTAACCCTCTTGGGCATGGAGTTCACTAGAGCTTCACAGGTTGCAACTGGAACCCTCTTCCACCCATTTATGACAGCATCACAGAGCTGGTGGATATTAAAGACCTTGCGCTCCTCCACCTTCCGTTTGAGGATGCCCCAAAGATGCTCAATAGGGTTTAGGTCTGGAGACATGCTTGGCCAGGCCATAACCTTTACCCTCAGCTTTTTTAGCAAGCCACTGGTCGTCTTGGAGGTGTGTTTGGGGTCGTTATCATGTTGCAATATCACCCTGCGGCCCAGTTTACGAAGGTTGAGTGCACATGGTCAGCGTCGTACACAGAGGTTGGCTTTGGAAAATAGACGTATGAGTGCTGCCAGCATTGCTGAAGGGCTTGAAGGGGTGGGGGGTCAACATGTCAGTGCTCAGACCATACGCCACACTCTGCATCATACTGGTCTGCATGGCTGTCATACCAGAAGGAAGCCTATTCTAAAGATGATGCACAAGAAACCCCACAAAAAGTTTGCTGAAGACAAACAGACTACGGACATGGATCACTGCAACCATGTCCTGTGGTCTGATGAGACCAAAATACATTTATTTGGTTCAGATGGTGTTAAGAGTGTGGAGCGGCAACCAGGTGAGGAGTACAAAGACAAGTGTGTCTTGCCTAGAGTCAAGCATGGTGGTTGGAGTGTCATGGTCTGGGGCTGCATGAGTGCTGCCAGCACTGGGGATCTACAGTTCATTGAATTCTAACATGTACTGTGACATACTGAAGCAGAGCATGATCCCCTCCCTTCATAAACTGGGCTGCAGGGCAGTACTGCAACATGATAACGACCCCAAACACCCCTCCGAACGACCACTGGCTTGCTAAAGAAGCTGAGGGTAAAGGTTATGGACTGGCCAAGCATGTCTCCAGTCTTACACCCTATTGAGCATCTTTGGGGCATCCTAAAACGGGAGATGGAGGAGCGCAAGGACTCTAATATCCACCAGCTCCTTGATGTCGTCATGAATGGGTAGAAGAGGGTTCCAGTTGCAACCTGTGAAGCTCTAGTGAACTACATGCCCAAGAGGGTTAAGGCAGTGCTAGGAAATAATGATGGCAAAACAAAATATTTACACTTTGGGCCCAATTTGGAAATTTTTTCTTAGGGGTGTACTCACTTTTGTTGCCAGCAGTTTAGACATTAATGGCTGTGTGTCGAGTTATTTTGAGGGGACAGTAAATTTACACTGTTATACAAGCTGTACACTGACTACTTGACATTGTATCAAAGTGTCATTTATTCAGTGTTGTCGCATGGAAAGATATAATGAAATATTTGAAGAAATGTTAGGGGTGTACTCACTTTTGTGAGATACTGTATACATGGTGGTGTTAACACGTGAGTATAAATGGTAAATGGACTCCACTTATACATCACTTTTCCCTGGTTTTTCACAGACTCAAAGCGCTTTACATTGTTTCATACACATTCACCCAATCACACACACATTCATACACCGATAGCAGCAGCTACCACGCAGGGTGCAAGCTAACTATCGGGAGCAATTCGGGGTTCAATGTTTTGCCCAGGGACACTTTGACATGTGGCGGGGAGGCGGGGGATCGAACCTCCAACCCTGCACTCCAGAGGCGAACTCCACCCACCTCGCCACTACCGCCCACTATAAACATGAACGTATGCATTCATTTGCACAGGTAGTTGGTCTTCCTGCATGGCACTAGACCTGCCACACCTCCAACGGTGCCTACTTTGGTTAGCTGCAGGGTCATCATCAGCTGGGGACCAGGGCTCATAGATGTCTGGCCCCTTGGCCCAGAACAGCTCCTGGTGGCGGGGGCAGTGAACAGGGACGTCACCCTGACACTCCCTTCAGCTATAACCTTTCTGAGGAGTGTCTTGCTCCCCATGCCTTGTAACGTCTTCTCAGCCAGAGACAGAACCCTTGCCTTTTCAGCCTCCTCAGACAGCTCCCTGGTTGTCTTGTGCAGTCTGGCTCCCAGAAATCCCAAGTGGGGTGTCTGGGGTGCCAATACACAGCCATACCCTGCAGGCACACAGAGTTCCAGACTTCTCACACTGCAATAAGAAAAACACCACAGTCATATTATCAAATATAGTCTAAGTATGCGTATTAATAACTGTGCTTCAGTCAGCATGTCATTGTGCAGTCATTGTGTGTGACTAAGATTTGACTAAGATTTGGTTCACTGCAAATCATTTCAACAACTCATTTCCAGATTTCCTTGGAGTGTGGTATCAATATAGGGCCTACAATGATAACGTCCTGATCTTAAATAGCAACACCATCATGCTGAACTCTCCAATTGTCCTCCAATGGTAAGACTGCAATGTACAGTAAACTTTGCATTCAAATTGGCAAACCTACAGTGAGCCTCAACATCTAGCTTCTACCATGACGAGACAAGGCCAGAGATAGCTCAACTCACAAAAACACTTAAATATGATCACAAAGACAAATTGAAATTGTGCATGCCTTTTAAATCTTTAAGCACAACTAAATGGGCTAAATCAGTCAATTCAAGCAACATGCATGCATCCAGACAGTATCTCACTCACGTGTTACTTCTCAATTTTTTCTTCATACATTCAATGAATCATCATACATGCTGTATTTACTTTCTTGCATGTTCTACTCATTCAATAGGTGCACAAAGCCTTTACTCCCTCTAGTGGCTGTCAGAAGGCATGTCAACAGCAGTGAAGCAAATGTCTGAGAGAGCAACTATTCAAACTGAAATTTTAACGACAATAATACACCAATACATAGTTACATTTAGCTGTTTTTATTTAGTTGTAAGTCTATCTATATACAAATGCACATTTATTAAAATTCTGCATCGACAAGTAAAATGTAGCCTATACAGCCTACTGTATGTATATCAACATTTATACAATCTTTGAAACGAAAAATAGGTCCATGTTTGAGTCCCTATTGGGTATAGAAATGTTCAACACCTTATTTGAAAACACAGGGGGGAAGTATTACCAATCCACTCAATGTTGTATGTATTTGTTGTCTCCCCCTCACATTCCCTATATATCCTCTTCTATGAAAGACATTTTGACCTTTACCACTCTTCTAGCCGGAAGACTCATTAAGCTAGAAAATCTTCCTCCTACCCTTCCCTTTTCTTACTGGATCAGAGATATTTCTTTTTTATTTCATAAAGGTTCGTTCTTAAAACAATTTTTTGGAAAATATGGGGGCCACTTATCTCCAGTTGTAAGACTATTATAGGCTTCACTGTTCATTTGGGACTGACCTTTTCCCTCCAAGTGGTTTTATGTATTTTATGTTTGTTGTACAATAAAGATGATTATAAAGAAGTTTTCATTATATTGTTTTGTAATATTATTGTATTTAATTTACTCCATGAACTTGTTCTTCATATAATTCTCCCTTTTCCTTATATAGCCTACATATTGTCCTTAAAAATGTATCCATGTTATTTAGGTTACCTATTTTATTTTGTTAGCGAAAGTGTCTTGTAGGCCTGTGTCATGTTTGTTGAATCTTATAGTTTCTAGGAAAAAAGAGAACCAGTTGCATAATGTTAGTGTCAATTGTATGTAGGTCTGCTAACCTGCAAAACTCTAATAATCAAGTGCGGAGGGAAAAAAAAACCATGTACCTATAAAGAAAAAAACGAGAAGAAACCTGAAATACACCAACGTAACAATGGGGATGGGATGAATGGATAGCCTACGGAAGGAGTGTTAGGACAATCCCAGCACGTGATCCCACTCACTGACACGGCGTGGTGTGTTGCCCACAGTGTTATTGTGAAGACGGAAGTGAAAGGAGGAGGACTTCCCTCAGGCCAATATAATTCATTCCTATTTGGAAACAGTTAGAGGAATACCCTGTCACCGCCAGCCTAGACATGTCTACTGCGTACAAGAACAGGTGAGTACGCTTCTAAATCTTTATTCTGGAGCGAGCATGCAGGACGCACGGACAGTCAAAACAATGGTCGTACTGTTATCTACAGTAGCAGCTAGCATGCTAACCATAATAACTTCAGTGTTCAGCTAGCAACCAGTAGCATCATTATCAGCTTAACCAAACATAAGGCTAATTTTAGTGTGCGTGCCAATTTGCAATGCTCCGTTTAAAACGTCACGTTTAATGTCACAACACAGCGAACCTCTGGAGTGCGTCATAACTGAACTGACGTTATAAAGAAGCTATTCTAGATGTAGCTACGGTCATGGACATATAGCTACGGTCCCTGTTTGCTCATCAGCTGACACATCACACTTCCTGACATGGCTAACCATTAGCTAACCTTATCATCCAGCTAGCTTTGTCTGCTGACCCATGGTGCTGACACTGTCCCTGCGTTCCAAATCACATAGCCTACCTTTTCTTTTTACTACACTACTAAAGTAAGAGTTTAAGGGCCACAGGAGAGAAAAACAATCAGAAAAGGAAGTTTTTGTTTTCATTATGTCAAGAAATGTCAAGAATAAAGACGAATACTCCAAAATGCTGTTGGAGTTAGTGGGGCATATATGTATTTTCAGCATACTACAATTGACTTGCATTTTATTGGGACATCCTAAATCTTTTTCTGGCATACTAAATAGTATGGAAGTATGGGTATTGGAACGCAGGGTGTGTTTCTGTTGGGACTTAATTCCAACTAAATTAAAACTCAAGTGTTAATTACATTTAAGAACTAGCTACTAAAATGGGTTGATTGTAGACAGTTTGCATCTCATCTCATTCTTATTTTACAAGTGTGATTTTACCCCAAAATACATAGCCTACCACCTCATCCATAAGAGCTTTCGGAATGGTCGGAATACATAGGATTAGTTCTGGACGAAACTCAGACAAAGAAGGTTTTTCAACAATGTTCTTGAATATTGATGAGCTTATAGGGAAGTGAATGCACACGTCCAGGGGCCTCATTTATCAACCATGGTTGCGTTCCGAATCGCATACTTTCTGCTATATAGTATGGTAGAAAAAAGATTTAGGATGTCCCGATTCTTGTGGCCAGATTTAGGATGGTTAGAAGTACCCGGATGTCCTACTTCATGCGGCCAAGATTGTTAGTGTTGAAAAGTGCATCCTATTTGGGCGATTCTGACCCACAATCCAGTGCGCACGTGAAGTGACGTAACATCGACGAAGCCTCCATATGAAAACAAACGGGGATGCGACGGATATAAAAGCAAGAGGCAAGATCAAGGCGCAATGTTATGATGAAATAAGAGAGAAAAGTATGTCCCACTAGTATGCCTACTGCATCCTAACTAGATTCTTTTTATCGTAGTATGTAGAATAGAAAAAAGAAAGAGTATGCGATTCGGAACGCAACCCATGTGTACGCATAGATGTGTGCTAAGGAGTGCGTAAGAACATTGCCATGCAAAGTGTGGCATTTACCAACATGTACTCATACTTGGGAAAGTGTGTAAATATAAGCACAGCTCTGGCAATGCTTACGAACAGAATCTAGTGGTAGAAAAGTGATACTACACACAAAAAGTATTTAATAGTATCGCATCATGCATTAAGCCAGGGGTTTTCAAAGTGTGAGAGAGTGAGCCCCCCCCTCAGAGAAAAAATTTCAGCCCCCCCCCCTAAAAATTATTTAATATGTTTTTGTAACATTCTAAAAAAAAGTGTGCGTTTTTAAAACACATTTTTTAATACATTTTAGCATCTTAATCCAGTGTTTTAATCCTGCTTCCTTTAAGCATGGATAGTAGTGACTGAGTGTGCAGTGGAGTGAGAAAGATAGGCAGACAGACTTGCCCAAATTATTGACTAGTCAAATGTCATTCACACACCCAGTGTTTTTCGCTAGAGCCTCCAATGTCCTGATGGAGGAAAATAGTAGCCAGTGCAGAACCAGACCCTCCTAGGGGGTCCGGGGGTATTCCCCCCGTGAGATTTTTTTTTCACCTTTTTTGAAGTGAAATGCATGAATCTGGTGCACTTTCAGAGGAAAATTAAGAGGCTAAATATGAGGAATTTTGTGAACAAATAATTTGGAGACACTGGGTCTGGTGAATTAGTAGCTATTGAAGAAAGACACATGGATTTTCCATAAAAATAAAAATATAAATTTAAAATAAAAAAATGCATGCAGGCTCCTCTGGGATGGGCTTGGTGGTCTTTTCTTTAATGAGACTTATTTCTCTGTAATATAATGAATGCATTTAAATGCAGTAAGAGGAACGAAGCAGAAGAACTCCTGTCCAGCTATGCCGTGATCTTCATGTTTTTTCAGTTTGAAAACCACTGCATTAAGCAATCTCAACATCCACATGGTTCCTGTGTTTCCTTTCATTAGAAAACACTCCATTATTCACTTCACTTATGCACATTTTTTTCTTTATTTTTTGAACAACAACAATGCTGTACATCTTACTTTTCTTTTTTCTTTTGTTTAAATTTTCTTTACAAAAGTTTCTTTTTACGACTAAAATTTGACATCGATCTGTCCAAAAAAAAAAAAAAAAAATTGTAGCAATTCAAAATCTCACCTATTTGTCTTAGGACAGGCTGTTTTGAGAACTTTTCCAGTAGCCTACTTTCAAGCTTCCACTGTCTCCTGGTATGTGAAGTCAGACACCTCTGGTCCATCGATTGAGATCCACATATGAAGTCTAGCAGCAGAGCTAACGTTAGCAGCCTCGTCTCGTGCTCATAAATAAGATAAATAACACAAGTGTTTCATTTATTTAATAAAATAGCACCTGATATATTTGAAAAGCGACCGTAGCTAGCTAGATGACTTCTGTTGTTATTTGACACAAAAGTAATGCAAAATGTACCCCCCCCTACCCGAGACAATAGGGTGAACACTCAACCTGGTTCTAACCTAGTCGTCTTGTGTTTCTTATTTCAGGATACAGGAATTCAAAGTTGCCTTGAGTGAAGAAAACGTCAACTTGAAGACACTTCGGGAGCTGTGCTTCAATGGTACATAACCCACCTTGGTTTGTGCTGATATTACATAGCATTAGTGTGGATATTGAATTGTTGGTGTATTTGACCATCCTTTCCTTTGGTCCACTCAGGAGTCCCGTTTGAGGGAGGCATACGCGCGCTCTGCTGGAAAGTGAGTTAACTTTTGTGTGCTTTTAGGAAACTGGGCCTCATGCGAACACATTTCAGTTGTCATGCTCAAAACCAAGACACTTCTGTCTTTGATTTTTTTGCTCATAAGTGTTCAAACTTCTTAGAAAGAGCTTGATTTATGCCACCCCCAAACTGCTGTATCAGATTACATTTAGATTAAATTAGATTGAACTTGATTGTCATTTGACAGTGGTTCTCCTAGACTTGATGCTTTGGAGAGGTGGGCCGCAGTCCGGGGTATTTTTCTTTGCAAAGTCATGTCTATTGAAAATCTCACCTATTTGTCTTAGGACAGGCTGTTTTGAGAACTTCTCCAGTAGCCTACTTTCAAGCTTCCACTGTCTCCTGGTATGTGAAGTCAGACTCCTCTGGTCCATTGATTGAGATCCACATAAGATGTCTAGCAGCAGAGCTAGCGTTAGCAGCCTCGTCCGCACGTCACAAAACAGCAGAGGAGAGAGCAGCAAAGCAACGCAAAAATAGACACTACGTGCACATTCATGAACATAAACAACAGAAGTGTTTATTTGTTTAAAGAAAAAAGCACCTGATTTCTAGGGATGGGATGATCCACTTTTTTTAGTTCCGATCCGATTCCGATACCTAGGGTTTGGATATCGGCCGATACCGATACTGACCGATACGATATCATAATTGTTATACATTTTTTTGTTGGTGGTGATTTTATGTATTAGGCTAGGAAGGCTTAAGCAATTCTAATTTAAAAGAGCAATAAATATATACAAATGCATATAGGTTTATCTTAAAGGCAGAATTATAGAGTCACACAAAAAAAATCCTTCTCAATGATCACTTCTGTCCCACTAGAATATGTGGTGGTGTGTTTGTCTGAACAGTCTTCCCCTCTCTGGCTGTATTTTACATAGTAGAATTTGTCACAGTGCAGAAGCCTCTCCACTTCCTTGACTTTGATTAGCTTTGGTTAGCTCACTGGCTAACAAACTGATATGTACTGTATGTCAAATTATAAAGTGATGTCCTGTCTCCCTCCACCGAACGTCGGCGCATGTTCGCTCTTACATAGTAAAAAAAAAAAAATCGGATTTTAATATCGGAGCTGTCAGTCCGATATCCGATACGCAGATTTCGGCCATATCGGACCCGATACCGGTACTGGATCGGATCGGCCCCATCCCTACTGATTTCTATGAAAAAAGACGAAGTAGATAGATTACTTCTGTTGTTATTTCGCCCAAAAATCGCGCAGAAATTAGAATTTCAAACACTGAGTAATAAGACTAGAGAATGCAGTTTGAAAACAAAGCTTTTTTTAGTGATGAGCTTTAATAAAAAGAAAACGTCTATTAATGTGTAAATGGAATCAGTCCATTCCATGTGGCTGTCTCACAGACTCTAATGGGCCAAGCAGCTGACATGTCACTGTCAGCTGTTCTAACTAAAGGATGGTCACCTGACCTGCATAAAGACAAACAGCTCCTGGAGCAACCACTCAATTCAAAGTCCATATCCGTGTTGGAATGTCAATGATTGGTTCCTGCATAGTTTAGTTTAGTTTTCAGTTCATTTAGTCAGGGACCAGGTACTAACATAACATTCCTCTCACATGAAATCACCATTTGCCTTTTTGTGTTGTTGGAATTATTATTGAAATAAAAACCAAATCAATAAAAAGAAGACTACGAAATGAGGCCAGCCTTTACTGAACTACTAATATGTCAGGACCAGTTGTCCTCCTGACAGGACTACGCGGATGATCAGCCTGCTCTCCAACAACGTGGAGCAAGCACAGGAACTCCTGAACAGAGTGGAGCTGGAGTGTGCCAAGGTTGGCCTTAGGCTAAACGCCAAGAAAACAAAGGTCATCACCTACAACATCTCACCAGAGCATCAACCGCTGACAACATCTGGTGGCTCTGTGCTGAAGGAAGTCGTGGACTTCAAGTATCTGGGCTCATGGGTCAACTCAACCGAGCAGGACCTAAAGGTGAGGAAGGCACTGGCATGGAGGGCCCTGAACGGCATGACCTGTGTGTGGAACTCTAACCTCCCCCGTCAAATCAAACTCAGTTTCTTCTATGTAACGGTAGAGTCTGTTCTCCTCTACGGCAGCGAATGCTGGTCCCTGAAGCCAACCTTGCAGAAGTCTCTAGACGGGTGCTACACCAGGATGCTGCGTGCAGTACTTAACATCAGCAAGAGTACTCATGTTACCAACAGTATCCTGTATGAAGGAATACCAAGGGTTAGCGAGAAAGTAGCTTCTAGAAGAATGAGACTGGCGGGATACTGCCAAAGACACCAAGAGCTGCCAGCCAGCAAACTGGTACTATGGGAACCAAATCACGGTCATCGGTCTCGAGGACGTCCTACACTAACATACCTGGATATACTCAAGAAGGATGCAGGAGCGCAAAGTCCCAATGAACTGGCCAGATGTATGGAGAATCAGGATGACTGGAAGCAACGATGGAGGACTCGTCTGAGGACGACCTAGAGAGACAAGGAGAGGAACCACAACCACTCATTCTGTTTGTATAATTAAAAAAATGTAATCGAAGTTGACACAGCGCCTTATACGAAGCACTTTATCACACACACACACACACACACACACACACACACACACACACACACATACACAAGGCAAAGGCCGGCTCAAGAGCTCCAAAGGTACAATAAAATGGTTCCACTCTTCTGAACACCACAAAGCTATATTCTGTTTCTACTAATTCCAACACTTCTTTGAGCATTATGTGATTCTTAGTATGAGGGATAACTTCAAACATTTCAAATGTCTATTATAGATATTAAAGATAGGTTCTGGAAATGTTTGATTTGTGAATATATTTACTCCGTATTTACCTATGTTCTCTCTGATCTTATTTTATACTCACTGTTTTTGTGCTTTGACATTCTGTTTTTATCAATTGTATATCTATTCTTTTCTTATGATATTCTAATGTTTCTGTGCTTATTTCTGTCTGCCTGTCTTCTTATTGGGAATAGCTCCTGCTTTATTTTTCATTGATAATTAGCACTTTGTAACAGTGTTAAGAAAGGTGCTATATAGATACTTGTCGAATGTGTCATGTCTCTGTCTCTGTCCAGATCCTCCTGAATTATCTACCTCTGGATCAGACACTATGGGAGTCTTCCCTGAAGAAGCAGAGGTAAGGACAAATCTGATCAGGGCTCCAGACTAGCCCTGCGTTCCAATTCACATACTCTTTCTTTTTACTACACTACATACTAAAGTACAGAAGAGTTTTAGGGTGCCACAGGAGAGCGAAAAAAATCAGATAAGGAAGATTTATTTTCATTATGTCGAGAAATGTCAAGAATAAAGACGAATACTGCAAAATGCTATTGGAGTTAGTGGGGCATTTATGTATTTTCAGCATACTACAATAGCTGTGCATGTATTGGGACATCCTAAATCTTTTTCTGGCATACTAAATAGTAGGGAAGTATGGGGATTGGAACGCAGTGTAACTTTTTCATTGGTTGCACCGGTGTGCCGAACTTTTCATCTACATGCACTAGCATATTATTTGGGTGCACCCAATATTACATTTCAGCCTTACCCATTTTGTCAGTCCGCATAGATAATTAGATATAGAGGTAATTCATTATCTTATTATATACATTTGTTAACAAGGAGAGTCATAGTACTAAGGGGCTTAGACAAATGTTTGTTTAAATCATAGGTAAGTCAACAAAAAAAATTGTGATTAAAATGTTTTCTAAAGCTGGTCCCCTCCCACGTCACCACATTAAGGCAATGCGATCTTCAAGCAGCAAGTTATCTAGCATCATCTCAGATCCATAAGTGTGATAAAACATGATTAAAAACCATCAAACAGACATTGGGAAGGATTTTTACCTGCTCCGTCATTGTAGGCGCATACACATTCACCCATCTGTCGCTCTGCACCGGCAGTGAGACGGGTGCCGGTTTGTAGAGTTCTCTCTTCTTATTGGTTATCAGTAGTGGGATCCCCAAAAAGTTTATTTGTCGATTACATGCAGAGCGAGTGACTGAGAAATCAGCTTTATGAAACGCTCACACTATATAAGTGATCAATGTATGAATAAAGAGCGATTTAACACTTATATTAACATAAATACATCACCTTTAAGTGTTTGAAAAACTCAGAAAACAAGCAAACAAAACAAATATACCTTTAAAGACTGTGCTGCGTCTTGGTACCGAGCATCAGCCTTATCCCGCACATGACCATACTATGATATGATGATAACGTCATATTATTGATTTGAAGAATACACATATAGCCTATGTTCTTGTTGAGTGGCACGCTCCACCTTCGTGTGGCCACTTAATATGTTGGCAGCACAAGAGGCGGCAGAAGATAATCTTACACTATTGTGTGGAAATGTCAGTTTTGTTGTATTTGTATTGTTTATTCTTTCCATGTCGTCCTTCATCCAAGATGTCTGCCTTTTTTTCAGTGGATTGTACTGAGAATGTAGCCTGGAAATCCAGACCCATATCTAGAACGATAGAGGGTCTGGCCACGATCAATAGTAATTCCCAACTCAAGGGACGGCTCCTATAGCCTGGTGCTACCAGACCATCATACTCCATTTCATTTGTACAGGAGGTCTGGAAGTGCTGTAATTGGCAAACGTTCACTCACTTGGAGGCGGGTGTCTGTTGAAGTTTAAAACTATTGGATCTGCCCAGTGCCACTCTGGATCAGCCAACCAATCGCATAACGTTTGGTCGGCTTCTGACCGGCTTCTATGGATCTACCGGTACCTGGCAACGGTAACTTGCTAGAGCCTAACGTTTAGTTATTTGAATGAGAAAGGTTGTAGGCGTCCATACTTTCCCGAGCAGATGCACTGGAACACAGACAGGTCGGAACTACCATGTCGGAAATTTCCGAGTTCTGAGTATAAAGGAACGCAGCATTCAACTGAAACTGGAGCGCGGCTTCGACGTCATCGTTCTCAGCCACTTCCTCTGTTCGCTGATTGGACACTCGGAAATTTGACTACTGAAGGGAAAATGAAATTTGGGCGGAAGTAGGTGGGCGGGCGGAGCTAGGCTACGGCTCCTTTGCGTGCATTTCAAATGCCACTGCACACAATTGGATAGCACTACAACCAATCAGAGCAGTGAACAATGTGACGTATTAAGCCCCGTTCGTTTAGCGAACAGCCATCTTTGATGTTTACCATCACGGCTTCGACGGCGCACTGTCGTCATCCGGTTACGTCCGCCCCAGAGCACCATACAAAGGGCTCTGGCCCGCCCATATCAGATAGAACCAATTGAAACGTAGCTCAGGATTTCGTGACATATTTAATGAGCTTCAATGGAGAGTGTCCAGACTTTAATTTGCCAGC
This sequence comes from Ammodytes dubius, assembly GCA_026122265.1. NCBI lineage: Eukaryota > Metazoa > Chordata > Actinopteri > Uranoscopiformes > Ammodytidae > Ammodytes > Ammodytes dubius. The sequence goes on from CM047524.1 coordinate 1,021,212, forward strand.
GCCTAGCGGCAGGTCTGGATTTCCAGGCTACTGAGAATGTGATAAACTGTCAAATTAAGCAATCCGTGATATGGAAATACGTCTTTTCTTCTTTTTTGTTTTTTTTGAGTCGGTAATCACTCTGATACACTGTGGGCAGTGGGCACTGTCGTTAGCGAATGTCGGCTTCACATTCAATCCCTTGTTATTCACAACAATGATCAATGATTTGAATCTAGTGAAGGGCAGCTTCCTTCACTGTTTGGTTTGTTGCTGAAGCACTGGGTGAGCAGAGCTGCTATAAAACAAGAAAATAAGTGTTGAGCTTCCCCGTCAGCCCTGCACATAGTACATGTGCTCACATTAAAGAATACTTCACCCATACGGAACCGGCGTTCCATTTTTATAAAATCGCTATTATAATATAATGAATGAGGTTTTTCTTCCCTCAGTCTTCCCTTGGCCCAGCTGTCCTGTTAATCCTAACCCCTACATTTGACCATGTGTGATGTCACACATGGTAAATATCAGGTGCACTGGTGTGACCAGTGAAAATATCTAGGCGCATTCCGTAGATATTTTAGGCGCATGTGGGCACAGAACAGGCGCACTCTGGAGCCCTAAAGACTAGATCAACACTGCTCTCTATTTTTATTATTTCTTTGGTATCACCAGGCAACCACGACATCAGCTGCTATCACTCAGTATAGCTGAAGACATTAGTTTATGTCGTTAGCTGACTTAAAAATAGAAAATAACACACTCATTTCAGCCCTGACTCAGCGGGCCTCATGCTGTTTATTATGGTGGGAAAAAAACAACCACCACACCATATTATTTCCTCCATTTTCCTTCTTTATACCAGACCTGACGGAGTAAGGCCCAATTCTGCGTTCACGTACTCTATTAAAGGACATTTGACTTCAAATATATATGTATGTTTTAGCTGTTCCCCCCCCCCCCCATTCCCCCTAATTAAATCAATTATTATTCCAGCGATGGTCTATAGAATGTCAGAAGATATACTGTATATATTTTTAATGACCATTACAATTTCCCAGCTTTTGTGAAAGCAGAAAATGATGTCTTGTTTTTTGTCTGACCAACAATCCAAAATAAATGAAAGAAGAATACAAAACTGCTAATCTAACTTTAGAGACGCTTTAAGTGGAGAATGCTTTGTGTTTGATAGATGTGTTAAAGATCAGATAAATTGTCTTTAACACTACTGCCAATGAATGTTTCAGATGAGTGCTTGTGTGAACCCAGTGTAAGCTTGGGATATGTCTTGTCAAGGTATATTTGAAGTTCCCTTCTCTCTTGACAGGGAGGTGTACTCCCAGTTCCTGAAAGAGATGATCATCCAGCCGGGTATCGCCAAAGCCAACATGGGTCTTTCCAGAGAAGACGTGACTATGGAGGACCATGTGAGTGTCAAGTTATGCGCTGTTTTAGTGTAGACCACAGCTGTGCCCAAACTTGAAAAGGGCTGAACAACTCTTGAAGGACACGATGGACAACTCAATTCTCTTCATCTTCAGTTTATTTTATTTTAGGCAAATGGAGATGAATGGGGTCGGACCGAATAGGTGACCCAATAGTGACCGAATAGGTGACAGAATAGGTTATTAACCTAGGGTACACAGAAAACAAAGTATTAATTACACATAAGTCCAGTACACATGGCAAAGAATAAATGATAATAATACTGTTAATTTTACTTGATAGTTAATTGCAGATCATTCCAGCACACATGTCTTATTGTAAAGAATAAATTATAATAATACTGTTAATTTTACTTCATAAATAAACTTATTCAGATTAATGTAACTCAAATCAACCCAAAAGGGTTAATAATTTAAGTAACAAAGTTACACCAAAAGGTTACAATCATTATCATCACTCATCATCATCATGATAAGAATAACATTAACAAACATGAGTACCAAAGTACAAATATACTGAATTAAAACATTGCATCCCCAAATATACATAATCAAACATTTGAGAAGCATGGCTTCTTTTTACTGGCAAGTCCATGAGAAGGTGGAAACTTGTACTTTACCAGTGGTGTCTTCAGTCATTGTTCATGAGCTGTGGCTGTGAGGTGTCTACAGGAGCAGGCAAGAGGGCTGACTGAGCTAGCTACAAACATTTATCACCATGCATCCTGCATGGGTGCACCGGTGATTGTGCTCCCTCAGGCACTTCCTTCCTCTTGCCTGGGGTTGTTTGCCCCCTGCAGGTTTGGAGTGTCAGTGTTGTGGCTCTTTCCACAGTGAAGCCGGTTTTTGACGAAACACCTCCCACTTGACCTCCTGGTTGTACAACCCAAGGAGGTCACACCAGCTCTGTGATGCATTGGATTCAGTTGTTCTCTTCCACACTTTGAGCTTCACTTTTTCCCTCACCTCATCCTTCACTTCATAGGGTCCAAATAAGTCCACTGTTGTGTACTCAAATGGATTGGCCGGTGTTATTCGCTCTGGCGAGAGGTCACTCATGATCTGGCGCCATCTTCTGGCCTTGGCTTTTCTGCATGCCACACAGTTGTCAACACTCTTTTGGGCTATCTTCCGGCCTTTTACCACCCAGGCTTTCCTTCTCATCCGGAGGAGTGTACCTGCCTTTTCTTCATGATTCACACTGTGAGCTTCTTGAGCAAGAAGAGTGGCTATCCATGATGTGTAAGGCAAGATTGGTACTGCACTTTTTCCATCATTAAAGATTTGGAATCTTCCTCCACAGAGCAAAAGTCCAGTGTTTCCATCTTTGACAACAGCAAGTCTGCTGAGAGTTGTGTCTGGAAAAGTTACCTCCTCTTGAGCTGAAGAAATCCTCTCCCTCTTTGGCTTATTTGTGACTGAAGTTCCGGCCAGCACTTTTTTCCACTCTGTGGCAGCTCTCCACACCCAGGCAATGATGCTGGTCAGCTTAGTTAAACTGCTGAATTTGCTGATGTCAGGGATTTTTCTCACTGCAAACCCAGCATGTGGTCTCCGGACCTGGATGTGTACACCTCCAGTGGGGCTCCTTTGCAGGTCCTTGGTTTGGTCAGTTTTACCTTGAGCAGAATTTGGAGCCAATGGAACTGCAGTGGCAGATGGGGCTTTTTGGTTTCTCCTCACCTGTGCTCGGGTCAGTGCTGCTGTAAAACATTTCCTTTGGAGCTTGTTTAAACTTTCTTTGGCGCATGCAGCGACATCTTTGGCTGACTTTGTCGGCCATTCATCCACAGGTTGTGTCAGATTTTTTTGCTTTTCGATGTATCTCCTGAGCGTTGCAGCAAAGACAGCACCACTTACCTCAGCTTTCACTGGTTCTCCTTTTTGGTCAAGTGGTGTGAGCTGAGTGGTTTTGCTTCTAGTCAGTGGGTTTGGAGTTTTTTTCTCTTGCCTCTTCTCCAGGAGGATTTTGGCTGATTCTCATCTTCTTTTTTCTCTTTGAAAAGTTGATTGAAGTCATGAGATACAGTTTGTCAGATTTGACCAGGTACCCAACTCCAAGGGCTTTGTTGTCTCCTTCTCTCACCTGTTTGGGAAGAATGAAGACTTGATTCAATGTTTCCGGATGTTGTGATGCTTGTGTCTGCCTCCCACTTTGGCCTGACCGGACCCACGGCTTGAGGAAGAATCCACCTGCTCTCAGGATCTCTTCGACTGCATTGGTGGTTTTGTCTAGCTTGTCCAGGTCATTATGGGATGCATTTCTGTTATTGGGCAGGGAATCTTCAATCCCGGGGTATTTTGCGTCCCAATGAGCCTCCTGACTGTGTGCATCTTTTTTCACGTAGGTGAGGCCTCGTCTGATAATCTCCAGTTCTTTCTCCTCACTCAGTGTCATGTCTTTACCTCCCGGTTGACAGTTACCACATCTGCATCCTCCACACATGGGTTCGCAGGCTGCTCCAGAAACCGTGCTTTTGGTTTCAGCCCTGATCTCTTGTATCTCAGCGATTTCTTGATACTTCACTGCTGTGGTCCTCATCGATCGTGCAAAGTGAGTCTCAGAGTTGTGTAGGGCCATGTCCACGACTTCAAAGAGGTCTGGATGTGCTCCGCCGACGGTCTTTCCTAAAGGGCTCTCCCACAGGACGAGATCTCCTACAACCTTTACTCTTTGTGGGGCCAGCCTTCCTTCACGGTGGCTGATGAGAAGCTCCACGTGCTCTGGTCTGTGAAGGTCCTCCAGGGCGGTGTCAGGGAAAAACTTCTTGAGTTGCTGCGGTTTGATGACTCTGTTCACTCTTGCAATTTCATCCAAACCATAACAGATCAGTTCATGAGCTCTCTCTGTGCCTCTTGGTGTCTTGACTCTTACTCTGAGTAAGTATCTTTTGGTCTTTACCTTCATGGCCATGCCTCCGACTCCATGGACGACAAGTGTGATCTTTTCACTTCGTAGTTGCAGTCTTCTGGCAGCTCTGTGAGTGATGTAGTTGGTGTCTGATGCTAAGTCAATGAGTGTTCCAATCTTCTGCCCCGCATTGGTGGTTACGTCAAGAAGCATTAGAATAACTGGTAACTCACATGTGTTTGAGTCCATCACTCCAGGTAGGTTTTTTCCAGTGCAGTGTGATTTTGCAGCCATGTTGGTGAAAGCTTGCCTGAATTTGTCTGCCAGGTCTGGGCGGAGCTCAGATATTAATTTATCTTGTTCCTCTGTGAGGGTTTGCCTTCTGGTGCTGGGCTTTCCCACCTTTCCAGATTCTTTCCCCTTAAATCCTCCTTTCAGGCAGAGAAAGAAATGGTGGTCTGAAGAGCTTCCTCTCTGGCAGTCTCTGTTCCTGCACAGGTAAGTGTCTGTACATTCCTCATCACCTTCATGACACATGAGGCATCTTCTGCATGCTCCTAGCTTTTCAACGCGTTTAGCTTTTCACCAGGCTTTAATTCTTTGAACTGCTTGCAAAAGAAAATCTTCTCACGGTGCCTTTCATCTCCACAGACAACACATCCTCCTCTTCTTGTGGACCTTGTGGAGGCAAACTTCTTCTCTAGGTAGGTAGGTTTCTTCTCCGGTCTTTCACCTACACCCAGTTGGTCTAGTCTCTCTAGAATGTCCTCTTGAGTCTTTAAGAATGTGAGGAGGCTATCGAAGTGATTGTCAGGTCTGACACTGTTTCCTGGATTGACCATGAATGTCAGCCAGTCCCTCTTCATATGGTCGGGCAGTTTGCTCTCTATGGATCTGACCACTAGGGGATGCTTGATGGCTCCAGTGCTTTCAAGCTCGGTGAGGTCGTTCAGGGCCTTTTCCACAGCTTGAATTAGGTCAATTACCTTCCTCGGCTGGTATGACTTCAAGGGAGGGATCCTCTCCAGGTCCTCGATTATTTCCAAGGCAATTGCTGTCTTGTTCCCGTACCTGTTTTGAAGCACTCTGAATATGTCTTCAGCAGTGTTGTATGTGGGCAGCCGCAGGTCTCTGCATATCCTCTCGTCCACACTGTCAAGGAGTTGGAACTTCTTTGCCTCCACTGAGCCAGTCGGCTCTCCCTGCTTTTGCAGGCTCTCCCAGTCTTTCCTCCACCTGTGGAAACCCCTCTTGAATCCAGTGAATGTCGGTAGACTGGTTGGCTTTATTCTCACCACTCTTTGTGGAACCGGCTGTGGAACTGCGATCAGTTGAGGCTCTGCTCCTCTTCTCTCCTCTTCTGCAATTATTTGTGCGGTGAGGAATTCTGCTCTTCTGGCCTCAAGGTTGCTGCCGCATGTTCTCAGGTCCTTTAATCTGCCTTTCAGGTCTGCCGTCTGATCATGTGGAATCCATTTTTCCCAGTCCTTCAGGCTCGCTTTTGCTTCATGGATTAGCCTCTCCACTCTTCTCAGCTGCAGATCATAAACTTCCCTATTGATGGCAGTGACGGGGCTTGCTTGGGCTCTTTGACAGGCTTTTTCAGCTTCTTCAATTGCAGAGTAAACCTCCTCTTGACCATATCTTGGCCAGAGGTTGGATTGGACTGCTTCACGGATGTCCCCCAGCCTTGCGTCACACTCTTCTATTGTCCTTTCAAGCTCAGCCTGCTGGTGCATGTCAAGCTTGACCTCTTCACCATCCTCAGTTCCTGCCTCAGCGTCTGCCAGTAGGCCGGCCCTGTAGTCATCATTCGTATCGCTGACACCCCTTGCCAGGGAACTGAGCTTGTAGAACTCCTCTCGTAGTTCATGTTCGACCAGGCTCTCTGCAGCTCTGCTCAGGTAGTTCGCCTGTTTGGTGAAGGCACTTTTGGCTGAGGTCCTCTCTTGCTTCAGTTGCTTGACTGATTTGCCAAGGGCCTCCTCCGCCATGGTGGAGAGTTTCCAGTCCTTCGCGTCGACAGCTTGACTTCAGGCTGTTAATCCTTGTCTTCACTGTCCACGTTGGTTAATAACTGTCAAGTTATGCGCTGTTTTAGTGTAGACCACAGCTGTGCCCAAACTTGAAAAGGGCTGAACAACTCTTGAAGGACACGATGGACAACTCAATTCTCTTCATCTTCAGTTTATTTTATTTTAGGCAAATGGAGATGAATGGGGTCGGACCGAATAGGTGACCCAATAGTGACCGAATAGGTGACAGAATAGGTTATTAACCTAGGGTACACAGAAAACAAAGTATTAATTACACATAAGTCCAGTACACATGGCAAAGAATAAATGATAATAATACTGTTAATTTTACTTGATAGTTAATTGCAGATCATTCCAGCACACATGTCTTATTGTAAAGAATAAATTATAATAATACTGTTAATTTTACTTCATAAATAAACTTATTCAGATTAATGTAACTCAAATCAACCCAAAAGGGTTAATAATTTAAGTAACAAAGTTACACCAAAAGGTTACAATCATTATCATCACTCATCATCATCATGATAAGAATAACATTAACAAAACATGAGTACCAAAGTACAAATATACTGAATTAAAACATTGCATCCCCAAATATACATAATCAAACATTTGAGAAGCATGGCTTCTTTTTACTGGCAAGTCCATGAGAAGGTGGAAACTTGTACTTTACCAGTGGTGTCTTCAGTCATTGTTCATGAGCTGTGGCTGTGAGGTGTCTACAGGAGCAGGCAAGAGGGCTGACTGAGCTAGCTACAAACATTTATCACCATGCATCCTGCATGGGTGCACCGGTGATTGTGCTCCCTCAGGCACTTCCTTCCTCTTGCCTGGGGTTGTTTGCCCCCTGCAGGTTTGGAGTGTCAGTGTTGTGGCTCTTTCCACAGTGAAGCCGGTTTTGACGAAACAGTGAGTCAAGTCTCCCCTTTGTTCTGCTGCTCTGTTTCCCCTGCAGTGTTGAACTAAGGAGAGGTCTGATGCAGTAAAGGCTACATGCTATGTCAAGTACAGTTCATTCATTCATTTCGTCTTTATTTAGAAAAAAATAATAAAAAATTAAATAAGAAAAGCAAATATGACACATCATCCAAATACACGTAACACTAAACAACAATAATTATAACGTATACATACATAAACAATATTTATAAAATAAATGTAGTGTCTATGTCCGAAAAGGAGGGAGAGGAAGCCGAAGCTTATGTTTTCCCACCCCTTGTTCAACTGCTCGTAATTATCTGCTATGCATTTATCAATTTTAAACAGCTATTTACATAATGTTAATTCAAATTATTCATATTATACAATACTCTTATATTAACAACATTTACAAAGCTTTACAAGAAAAAAAAAGACCAGCAATACAATCAAATGATAACAAAGAAGAAAACAACACCACAAAATACAACCAGTGTAGCTAATATCACACTCAAAATCACCCACCGTGGGTATGCCTATTAGAAAAGCCTTAGAGAGGGCATATGGGATTCTTTAGCTGTGCAGCACTCATGGAGCTCCAGTTTGATTTGCATCATTGGCATCCAGCTGTCACTAACATACAGAACAGCTGGAGGAGATGGGAAGACCAGCCAAAGGACTTAATGTTAAAATGTTGACTTTGGGTAAACCTTTATCTGTTTCTTGCAGGGCAGAGTGCAACAGTAAAAAGTGGAATGTACTGTATGTGTAACTGTTATGCAGTCCTGAAGCACATTCTTTGACACACTGACTGTCAAAAGAACAATCACTGCAACAAATTCCCCTGTGTCATTGCTTTAACTGAGGCAGCCCGATGTATGAAGCTCAAACGATGCCCTCCGTGGATGTGTGACGTATATGTTGTCATCTGCCCCATGTCCTTCAGGCACTTGAACATACAGACACCCAGTGCAATATGAAGTGAGCCGTGTGAGCTCCCATTGTCTGTGTTCACTTCCAGTGTGGAGTATATATCCTTATGAGTAAACTGAACTATCTGCCAAAGACTTAACGATACGATACGCATCACGATACATGGTTCACAATATGATACAACCCCAATGCCCAAAAAGTTGGGACGTTGTGTAAAACATATATAGAATAGAATATGATCATTTGTTAATCCTTTTTTCATATACAATCAAGTTGAAAACAATACAAAGGCAATATATTTAATGTTGTACCCTATCTATTTAATTGTTTGTTGTAAATTATATGCATATTCTGAATTTGCTGCCAGCAACACATTTCAGAAAAGTTGGGACATGGGCAATAGGAGATTGGGAAAGCTGTAGAATGTTAAATAAATAAAATACCTGTTTGGAACATTACTCACATAAACATGTTAACTGGTAACAGGTGATATGATCATGAATGGATATAAAGGGCCATCCCGTAAAGATTCAGTCTTCACAAGCAATAATGGGGTGAGGCTCACCACTTTGTGAAGAACTGCAGAGGAAAACAGCCCAACAGTTTAAAAACAACGTTCCTGCAAAGAATTGAAGGATTTCACCATCTACAATCCATAATATAATTAAAATATTTAGAGAATCTGGAGAAATCTCTGTACGTCAGGGGCAAGGTCCAAAATTAAAATGTGACGCTCATGACCTCAGGTGACACTGCATTAAAAAATGATGTTATAAAGGATATCACTACATGGAACACTTCAGAAAACCATTGTCTGTAAACACAGTTTGTCGCGACATCCACAAATGCAAGATGAGACTCTACTCTAAATCATGGACGTTGTGTCCTCCGGGCACGTCCCTTCTCATGCATGGCTTCATAGGAACAGGAGTGTGGGTACTAGACTGGCCTGTCTGCAGTCCATACCTGTCTCCCATTGAAAAGATTTGGTGCATTATGAAGCACAAAATATCACAATGGAGACCCCGGAATGTTGAGCATCTGAAGTTGTATTTCAAGCAAGAATGGGAAATCATCTTGCTTTCAAAATGTCAACAATGAATGTCCTCAGTTCCCAAACGCTTACTCAGTGTTGTTCAAAGAAAGGCTGATGTTACACAGTGGTAAACATGCCCGCGTCCCAACTATTTTGAAACATGTTGCAAGCACAACATTTAAAATGTGTGTATGTTTATTAAAAACTATAAAGTTGATTTAGTTTAAACAATTACACATGTGTTTTTATACGGTTTTATATTGGATAGTTACACGTCAAAAAAGGATTAGAAAATCATCACATTCTGTTTTATTGACATTTTAACGTAACGTCCCAACTTTTTGGGGAATTGGGGTTGTATACCGCGATACGATATAATGGCAATCAATTGATAATTTGCCACATGTCTCTTAACTAATTAACATGTAACCTGGGCACTAATAAATGTCTTCTGTTTTTATTTAAATTTTTTTAGCCTCTTAATCCAAACCCGGACAGCAGGTGGAATAACTACTTTAAAGACAACGAAATTCTGCTACAGATTGACAAGGACGTAAGGTAGGACTAATATGAACGTATTGTAATATCTATGACTTTGTCTTTTTATAGTATGTAGGTACAGAAGGGACAACAGCCTTTCCCTGTGTATACAGTCCCTGCGTTCCAAATCACATACTCTTTCTTTTGACTACACTACATACTTAAGTACAGAAGAGTTCAAGGGCCACAGGAGAGAAAAGAAATCAGATAAGGAAGTTTTTTTTTTCATTATGTCGAGAAATGTCAAGAATAAAGACGAATACTCCAAAATTCTATTGGAGTTAGTGGGGCATTTATATATTTTCAGCATACTACAATTGACGTGCATGTATTGGGACACCTAAATCTTTTTTCTGGCATACTAAATAGTAGGGAAGTATGGGTATTGGAACGCAGGGAGTGTATAAGAAATACAACTCCACCAACCTGTTTGAAGGATCATAATGAGCTTATGTAAATCAAGCTCTGTGTTTGCAGGCGGCTGTACCCAGACATGGCCTTCTTCCAGCGGCCCACAGAATACGCATGTCAACTCATCCTGGATCCTCAGAATGATTATGAGACGCTGCGTCGGAGAGTCGAGCAAACTACACTCAAAGCACAGACCGTAAACCGCAACCGCAGTGGAGTCACCAACGTATGAGACTGTGTGTGTGTGTGTGTGTGTGTGTATGGCCTGTACAGTTTTGGTTATGGTTACATATATTCAGCAAACATTATGTCTGTGTGAGCTCTCTGTGTCACCATAAGGACTGTGAATCTTCTTTTTCTGAAACAAACCTTATTGTGTCCTCCCCAGGTCAGCTCTCCTGGGAAGGCGTTCAACTTGTACCCCTCTAACGAGTACGAGGTCCTGCCCAGTGGCACTGAGGCACACTGGGAGGTGGTGGAGCGCATCCTCTTCATCTACGCCAAACTCAACCCGGGGATCGCCTACGTCCAGGGCATGAACGAGATCGTCGGGCCGCTTTACTACACCTTCGCCACAGACCCCAACAGCCAGTGGAAAGGTTGGTACACAGTGGAATTAAAAAAAGGTGAACATTTGGTGCCCAGGATGTCCTAGAGGAAAGAGGGGGACCGACCAGTAACCACGAGGTCTCTGGTTTGATCCCCGGCACAGGACAGGAGGGTGTTGGTAGTAAAACTAGTGGTGGCTGCTATTACATCTATGGTGCACCACCATCTCTACAATTGTTTCCTTGAGCAAGACACTTAACCCCAAAACAGCTGCTCTGCATGTAATCAGCAAATAAACTTTTTGGGGGATCCCGAAATTAATATCTAATCACAAGAGAGAACGCTACAAACCGACACCCATCTCACTCATGGTCTCACTGCCGGTGCACGCCAGAGCGACAGATGGGTGAATGTTTATGCGCCTACAATGGCGGAGCAGGTAAAAATCCTTCCCAATGTCTGTTTACATGGTTTTTATCATGTTTTTTATCACACTTATGGATCTGAGATGATGCTAGATAACTCGCTGCTTGAAGACCGCAGTGCATTAATGTGGTGACGTAGGGACGAGCAAGGGGACTGCTAACTGCAGTAACTGACATGAAGTTAGCTAAAAGAACCATAAACTTTATTCTGTTTGGATATGCATTTAGGCTTACAGTTTGATTAAGAGTTAGGCATTTCCATACCTTGCCAGTAGGTGGCTACATTAGTAGTTCATTGTTGTTTCAAGATACTGCAAGATACCATAGAAGAAGATGGTTTTCCTGAACTCGCTGTTTAGTGTCTCGTCTTGCTGCAAAGAAAATTTAAAGTAACTTTCATACACTACTAGTACCGTCGCTGTCTGAGTGGTGTAACATGTGCTTTGGTTGTCCAGAGCATGCGGAGGCCGACACATTCTTCTGTTTCACCAACCTGATGTCAGAGAACAGAGACATGTTCATAAAGAGCCTGGATGACTCTCAGTGTGGCATCACGTACAAGATGGAGAGCGTCTACTCCATGTTAAAGGACAAAGACCTGGAGCTATACCTCAAACTGGTAAGGTCAAGGGCTCATGTCCTTATCAGGGCATTTTCCTTACTGCTTTCATATAAATGACCACATTTGTTAGAAGTTGACTGTATTTCCAAATGAATGGCATATGAGGACACGTTTCAATTGTTACTAACTTTGTCATAACTTGGGGCTAGGAATTCTATACTTTCTTTTGTGCAGCGACCGAAATGCCTCCATACAGTTGTGTAGTAAAAAAAAAACGTCCTGTTGTTTAATACAAGATATCATAAAATTGCCATCGGGGAAAAAAAGTAGCGTTCGGGTACCAATATGGAATCTAGGTATCTGTATCCATATTGAAAATCCTTGAATGATATCCAGACCTAGTCATACCGAGAAAACACAGAAATAATGTCATTCATGAGGGAGAGGAGAAAGAAATAAAGCAGAAGATGGAGGGAGGGACACTGGGATTGTCTTCAGTAGAGTAAATATGATTTAGGTAATTATGCTATGAGGCTAACGATGTCTATCTTGAAATGACTTTGCTACTGCCATGTCCCTGTGTCCCGTGCAGGAGGAGCAGAGCATCAAGCCCCAGTACTTCACATTCCGCTGGCTCACCCTGTTGTTATCTCAGGAGTTCCTCCTGCCCGACGTCATCCGCATCTGGGACTCTCTCTTCTCTGACCAGGACCGCTTCCACTTCCTCATCCTGGTCTGCTGTGCCATGCTCATGTGAGCTCTTCACACGCTCTATTCCTATAGCTTTGAAAGCTGTCCCTTTCTACCTGCCTCATGCTTTGTGTTGACTGTGTGTTCACAGACTCATCAAAGACAGCTTGATGGCAGGAGACTTCACAGTCAACATGAGATCACTGCAGGTAAAGAAAACAAAACAAAGCTTCACATGTAGACATGCAGTAAAGCCTGGTTTCCACTGAGCTGCGCAGTTTCGGCACGCATTTATTTGCGTTTCCACTGTCAACAGTTGGAAAGGGGAACAAATTAAGTGAACCGTGCACTGGAAATGCAAGCCAGATCTAGGGTTAATGTTCCTTACCGTGCCCTGCCGAACCGTGCTGAACTGAACTGTGCTGCTCAGTGGAGACAAGGCATAAAGCTGACGTCCTTACTGTTACGGCCGGCCATACCAAGCTCGTTAACCGGCCAGTAAACATGAAATAAACCCAGACAAAACCATGAATCAATGTTTAAAACCATAAGGTACTTTAAGAAATCAATCTCACAACTCAACTCAACCGGAGGGCTGTAAAAGAAAAAGGGTAAACGGGAGGAAGCCTGGGACAGCCACAGTTGGACTGCATTATTGCCCAGGTCTTCCTCCAACTAAACTATACCCCGGCCCCTCTAAGCTACGAACAAAACAAAAGAACACAATCTAACAGCCCTCCATAAACTAAATCATAAGACAAAGCAAGAGCAGGAACACGCAGGTCCGCCGCTGGGAGCAGTTTGCGCTGAGTGAGAGACCCGGCACAGGCCACGCCTTTAAGCTCCACAGGAGCGCCTGCCCCCTAATCAGGACACCTGTGTGAGAGAGAGAGAGAGAAGGAGGGAACAGGAGGAGAGAAAACAAGGTGGGACTCACAAGCTCTCACATTTTTCTTCCTTTCTTCCAGGATTATCCCATCTCAGATGTCCACACCATCCTGGCCAAGGCCAAAGAGCTGCAGGACAACTCCTAACCTAACCCACTCTGTCCCCCCTCTGCCCTTCTCTGCTTTGAGCGTGGTAGGTGGGACTTTACACTTTAAAAACATGTACAGTAATGGTGAGAGGACTTGGATCAATGAAGAGCCTTGGACACGTGTGTTGGGGGGAAAACCCAGCCTTTAAACGCTTTTTTAAAATTGATGTCTGATGTTGTCTGGTCATTGTGGACTGCCATGGAACCTCGAAGGACATGCTGAAAGTGAGGAAGAGATGCCACTCGCTTTCTAAATGCATTATGGGAAAAAAGCTCCTCACAGCCATCTCTCCATGGAGACTCAAATAAATGATGTTTTGCACTGACTATCTAAGTAAGAGGAAGCCACATTAAATCAACACTACCGACCTTAGTCTATCATAAGAAGAAACCTCGTAGAACAAGGCCCAAGACCTTAACTCAAGTCCCCACTGCGACCATGTATGTATTCAGATTGAGCTAAGGTTCCATTGGGTTAAGCAATAGCGCATGTTTATTCTTTATTTTACATTTTTATTTTAAGAACTTGAATGTTTTTAATGTAAAAAAACATGAATGCCTTATCTTTTTAAAGGAGGTGGTGTTTCTAGGTATATTTTCTTTCTGGGTAAAATAAGTATGAAGTTGATAGGCGCTTGCTTGAACTTTGTTTAAGTAACCTTCTGAAATCATTATGTCTCAACAATGCCTTTGTGTCTCTATGGCGGAAACGTAGAGAGGAATTTGGAAAGTCATGTTACTCTAAACTATGGACAACCTCTTGAAAGAAGAGCAAGACAAATCAGCTGTTCACACTGAATATTATTAATCAAGCCTGTTCTCCAATATATAACTCTAATGTAGTTTCATTAGAGAACATGGCTTATGCTCTTACTAGCCCACAGTAATAGGGGCACAACAGTGACCGCCCCCCCCCCCTTTTTTTTTTTGGAGGCTCCAGGTCTGGAAGTAAATGTCCCCCTTCAAACCCCCTATTGACATTTTAAAAATTCCTTATATCAAACGTACATTTACCCCACACAATCCCTGTACACATTTTATTGGCGGAGCAAGAATAACTCATTATCTGACATTTTTTATAATTTACGATCTGCTGTTTGTTCTAATTCAAGAATACAACCATTATCTACTCGTTTTTTTTCTACTGTTTAATGGTGGTCACCGTAAGCCGAATTTCCTGCGGGTGTTAAACATTTCCATGGTTACGCGGGCTCCACCAATCAGAGACGTCGCTGTGAGCTCTAGGATCATGGAGTGTAGTTATTCTCTTGAGATCGCGAATTAACTATATTATTTACTATTTTCTTAAAACGAGGTTGATATCAAACAAACTTGTGTCATCTACCGGAGCATATACCGTCGTTTCGCGCTAGGTTAGCTTGCGGTAAGTCTGCCTTGGATGGTGGAGACATTGTGGTTAAAAATCAAATCCCCTATGGAGAAAATGAATGGGATGTTTACTTCTGGAAGCACACTGTTGAACCCTTATAAGGCTTTGGTATTACTATTGTTTGACATAAATAGACAGAAGTGCAATATGATACAGTGCGGATGTCAAAAGCCAACATTCTAAACATATGATGTTCATACACAATCAGCTGACTGAGGGTGTATTCACACCTGCTGTGTTTAGTTCAGTTGAAACGAACTCAGATGCACTTCCGCCTTCGGTGCGCATCTTTCAGGCAGGTGTGAATACAGCAATCGCACTCGGGGGCGGACCAAACAAGCGCTCCGAGACCCAGCTGAAGAGGTGGTCTCGGTGCGTTTCCAAACGCACTCTGCTGCAGTTCGTTTGTGGTGTGAATTTGTCCGGACTCGATCCGACCCAAATGCAGGAAGCACTGTGCCTTTTTTTTTCTTTTCTTTTTTAATAAATTGCCGTCAGCTTCACATTATGGGAAAGTGTTGTTGTCGCCATTGTTAGGACGATAAGTTGTGGTTTGACCGGGAGCCCAGAACAATATATTACATTTGATCGAGAGAACGCGTAAAAATGCTGAATGTGTTCAGCGATCAGATGAAGGAGAGGGGAGCATCTGTTGACCTAGCATCTGGGAATCAAACCCGGGTCCGCTGCTGGGCCCGGCCCGGAGGGGGACGCCCTACCAACTGAGCTAAGGGCGCCCCCAATGATCCATTCTAAAACAGCATGGCTGTTGACCTAGCATCTGGGAATCAAACCCGGGTCCGCTGCTGGGCCCGGCCCGGAGGGGGACGCCCTACCAACTGAGCTAAGGGCGCCCCCAATGATCCATTCTAAAACAGCCATGATAAGCATTAGGTGCCTATTCCAACTCTTTAAACTGTTACCTTTATCCATTAGCTTATGTAGCAACACGTTTACGAGTTGGAGTGACAAAGCAAGTTTTAACTAGAATTACTGAACAACATTGCAGTTCGCAAATGCAGCCTGTCTGGCAGTGGAAACAGGCCTGCAGTTTATTGTTTTATAAAAAGTAAAAATAAATTGTTAACTTTGAGTTAATATCTAAGCTTTAACGGTTCAGGTTAACCTTTGGTTTAGCCTCATAATAATGTCCAGTGTGAACACCAGCACAGCTATTGTCTAATTTGATCTCATGTTGTGCACAAACCATCATGCTCTGTGTGGCAGACTTGTAATGGCTTGATTCAAAGCAATACTTCAACATTTTTGATATATACATTTTCCCAATTTCTTCGTCAAAAATGCATGCACAGTTACAGGAACGGTTTCTGTCGCCTTTTGCTTGAGACGGAGATTGAGGCAAAAAGCTAAACATTTTTTAATGTTGAAATATTCCTTTAAGTCTAAATGATAATGTGTATCTGCAAGTTGAAACCTGCTACAACTGGAGTATCCACTCCCATTCATAAGGTTAATCAGTGCGGGGAAAGTAGTGATCTCAGAAAGCTGCCCAGATTGTACTGATTGGTTTGTTGAATCCAGTATTGAATACCCATATGAAGGCATTTATCAGTGATGAAATGCTTGTTCACCTTAATATGAACAAAGGATGGACCACCTGAAGTTGTTGCTGAGCAGGCCGTTGTTACTCACTCAGTGTCATATATCATTTTGTACAAAGTGTAGGATTTTCAAACATGAGCCTTCATATACAATGCCCAAACAATGGTAACAAACATCATTTCCAGGGCAACTGAAGTTTTTTTTCTGTAATATATAAAAAAAAAAATTAAATATATTATTTGTGCAGATACATTTCTTAAACATTGGACATGGGGCATTGCCTAACTCTTGATTTTTTTCTGTGTGTTTTTATTTTTCTTCTGCTACCCAAGATCAAATCAAGTCTTAGTTGATTGTTCTCAACAAACACACACTATTGAAATGTACTATTTAACATTCTTGGGGGGGCTGTGTGTGTGTGTGTGTGCATGCGTGCGTGCGTGCTCTGTTTACTTTACAAAATGGTGTCAATAAGCTGTGGCAGGTTTCTGTCAGAAGTGCTCTTTCACTAAACCTAAAAAAAGGACATTCTTTGAAATTGTGTCAAGTTTGTATGGATTCACATTTCAGGACAGATCAGAGTTGGTGTCATTGGCATTCCAGTCCTTTTTTTCTGAGCTGGGGAAAAATCCCCTTGCGTTTAAATCCCTGTGCAGTTGGTCTTCTTCTTAACAACACCTGGAAGAACCAGCTGTTTGTTTTTCAATGACTGCTTGTATTATTTCAAATAAGTTAAAACATATTATCCACCAGATCCACTCACATTAAAAATTGATAAACCGGCAGTGTTAATATTCAGCCATTTGGTGACAGCTTTACACTTAAGGTTATTTCTGTGCTCATCAAAAATTCCCATTCATAAGATGTTATAGTCCATCTCTACACTTTGTCGTATTCTTATTGTCTCTACGGCTCTCTGAAGAAAAAGCCAGCTCTTCTGGAGATGTCAATCTAACAAACGGCTCAGTACATTTTTACTGCTCACTGTAGTTTATTCAGTCTTCTTCTAAAACAAACACTAACAACTCTAGAACTGTATGTTACTACATGTTCTGAACTAGACTATTCTAGAAGGACTTCTAGGTTGGTACTGTCCTTTACTTTTAAACTACACTGAGACTTATCTCATTTGTGTTGAAAGGAGAACAGATTTGTCTTATAATTATTTAAAAAAAAATAATAATAAGTGGCTACAACCACAAATGACATTTCCGAGTTCCCCTTTACCAAGTGATGCCTGATGCTGCGCGACAGACAGGAGATACATGTTGCGTTGTGCAGCATCAGGCATCAATGGGTTAACTAGAAATGAATAAAAAGCAGTCCTAAACAACTTAAGCTACACGTATCAAACCACTTATATACATCCAGCAGTTCTGTTCAGCTTGAAAGAGCAAACATTAACATTTTGAGACCAAAACAAAGACATTTGGCATTTGACTTTTTTTTTGTCATGTGCTAAAGTGTTAGGGTGAATACCTTTTTAAGGGACTGTTACTAATTCATGACAACCGCATGCCCCTCTTAGTAATGTGTATTTATTTCTGTGTGTGGTGTGTGTGTGTGTGTGTGTGTGTTGTGTGTGTGTGTGTGTGTGTGCGTGCGTGCGCGCGCGCGCACGCTCGTGTTTTGGGGGTGAGGGGTCCCTATACTGTTTATGTCTTATGTCAGTTATTTGCATGGTCCCGATTTTGTAAGCAAATTTTTGTAATGTCTCCAGTGTTAAGACTTGTATATATTGTTTTTACATGTTTGCAGCTGTGCATTAAAATGAATGATGCTATAAATCAAATGTCCTTATTTGTGAAGTCGTGTCATGAAGTCAAATATTGCCAACCTGCAATTCCCTGAAGTTAAACTTTTTGAAAAGTGAAGTTGAATGAAAAGTTAGAATTCTCGGCCCTGCCTAAGTTATACTGCGTCGTGTGGCCACCAGTTTCAATTATATAGGCTTTATATAGGCTACACCTTTTGACCAGTTTGTTTGGGGCCTGTGTTACATTATGTTGTGTTACCAGGTTATCAAGTGATTACATATATTAGTAGGCTAATTGTAATTATACACATTTTGTACTGCAAACATTTTGACGCAGCATTAAAGGAAAACCACAAGTGTAACTTAACTATCCTATTTGGGTCAGTTGAATCAAAGTTAGTTGCACCTGTGCTTTAACAACTATGATAAATGAGAATGTCTTCCATATGAAAGGTATATTGTCAATAATAAAGTTACTACCATAACAAACTGGTTGTGACCACAAATGTTGACCTTTTAGTATTTTCTGGGATGCTATTGTGGGCCTGTTATAGAGTAGAGCCTCAACTCAATGTATACACTGCCCGGCCAAAAGAAAAGTCGCCAACTGGATTTACCTCAAGCAAATAGGTAAGAGCCCTCCATCGGTCAACAACTACAGTGATGAATATGTTTCAGATCGTTATTTAACCCTTACTGATGCAGTGAATAGCTTCTTATTTCTTAAACAACCATGTCAGAAGACATAGGCTGTGGTTTTGGAAAAGGTGTAACTCTATTTCAGAGGGGAGAAATTATTGGTCTCCATCCAGCAAAGAAGCTAGCCTACTAAAGAGATTGCTGAAACTACTAACATTGTGTTAAGAACTGTCCAACGCATTATTAAACCTTGAATATATATATATTGATATATATTGAGTGGTAAACCATCATCTTTGAGGAAGAAATGTGGTCAGAAATAATTATTTAATGATGGGGATGGGAGATCACTTCAAACATTTGGTGGAATCAAAATGTAAAATATGGACAGTAGAACTCACAGCTAGGTTTAATAGTGAAAGTAAGAGAATTTCCAAAAGCACAATGCTAAGAGAACATAAGGGATATGGACTATGCAGATAACCTTAAAGAAAACCACATATCGGTGAGGCTTATCAGGAAAAAATGCTTCAATTTGCCAGGGAGCATACAGACTGGACTCTGGAGCAATGGAAAAGGTTGTGTGGTCTGATGAGACCAGATTGACCCTGTTCCAGAGTGATGGGGCATCTGGGTAAGAAGAGAGGTGGATGAAGTGATGCTCCCATCATGCCTAGTGCCTACTGTACAAGCCTGTGTGTGGCAGTGTACAGTATGATCTCTTGGGTTCCTTCAGTTGGTCAGCTCTAGGTTCAGCAACCTTATGTGTCAAAAAAAAAAGCTTTATCAAAATGTGCTACGGCGAATGGCTGCCGTAATAAAAGATTAAGATGGTCTAACGAAAACTTTGAGTGTGTGTGACTTTTTCTTTGACCGGGCAGTGTATATTTTGATGCACGCAACCCAAGTCCCGCCCACAGCCTTCTGAGCCAATGGGAAGACGACTTGGTGGTGCACCGGTCCATGGCAGCCTACTCCTAGACCTAGTCACTTGCAACAGACCGTTGGAGGTAAGCGTTGCGAAAGTGAACACGATAATAGCCTACTGTAGAAGTGATAACATAGCCTGCTGTCTAACGGCCTCTAACCACAATTAAAAGCCCATTTAGCGTTTATTTTTTATAGAATGGTAGTCATTTACAAAAGTCACAAACTAACGTAAGTAAATAGCCTAGTGCCGTGGCTGGACTAGCTTTAGCCTGCGGTACAAGCTTAGGTTGCCCCACACACAAACACATGCTACTGTAGCAAGCAATACTATCACTATTTGTTTCAATTAACTCATTCTGGGAAGCACTGGGTTCTTAACTCAAATCTGCTTTTTGTGTAGCGTAACACACTGCTTATGTAGGCGAGTAACATTTTAGTGAGACTTGCAATCACAGTGCAATCAACTGAAAAGAGATCTAGATTTATTTTCAGTAAAAAAGGTCTAAACAAATAATATGCTTAATCTTTATTTAAAGCCAATAGGCTACATAAAAGCGCTAAAATGATCAAAATACCGGAAACCAAGAAGACATTTTATTATAAAGACATGAGATTAGATGACAATTATGACCGTGGACATAGATACATTCTTAGAGTTGCTTTATATGCTGCACGCCTCACGATACTGCAGAAGTGGCTTGATGAAGATCCACCGAGTCTGGCAATGTGGTATGAAAAATGTATGGCAGTCTTGCCATTGGAGAGACTGTCGCATGTTTTGCGAAATACACTTGATGTATTTGTGAGGGAATGGTCACCATTAGAGTTGTACCTGGGGGAGGAATGGGCTAGGGTGATGCGTTTAGGGACATGCATTTGAGGACTGACTGGAGGGACACACGAGATATTTATTTAGCTGTTTGTGTCTTGTGGTTTATATGTCTTGTGTCACTTTGTGTTTTTTTTTGTGTTGTCTCACTTAAAATAAAAAATAAACATAATGTAAAAAAATAAAAATAAAGACATGAGAAAGCTCTGTTAGGCTAGTTACTTATGGTTGAGTGAGAATGAGGGTAGGCCCTAATATATATTGCCCACTGTATCAAAGGAACATGTGGTTCAAAGTACAAGTTCAAGTTGTATCTCCTTTGGACAGTCCACATCTTGTCAACAGATACCCTCTTAGTGTAGAAAGTAAAGACGGGGGCCAAGCCATCTGGAAGTGTGTAGGAATTAGTTCCTTTGAAATCAACTGAGGAAAAAGCTTTATATCCAGTGTACTACAGAGTGGTGAGTATACTGTGTGCTGTCTTGACGTAGCCTATTACAAATAGAGTAGTAGCCTAAATGGTCTGTGCAGGGTGAGGGTATGATAGCTGTCAGAACATACGTAATTTCAACACATTTTAATCTATTGGAGTGGAAGTGGAAAGTAGCACAAGATAGAAAAAATAGGACCTTCAATATAACTGTTAATAAAAATATTGGAAATAACTCATGATCAGATTCAACAATGTTAATTCTCAGTCAGGGACACCCTGAATATTATATATATAATATATATATATATATATATATATATATATATATAAATGTATTGGAGAGGAATAGTAAAGTGGCACAAAATAAAAATACTTAAGTAGCCTACAAGCACTTGAAACTATGTAGTAACTTAACACCTGTGCCTACTAACCCCTCACCTACTACTAACCCTCTATTATCCGTGCATAAAATGTTCTGATGTGATGTAATGAAGAGAGATATGAAGCAAAATGTTTATACTGATTACCTGTTATTAAATAAATATTTTAAATAATGTGTTAATCCAAACCACAGAAACTGCAAGAAATATGCTAGAGTTGGACTGAACTAGAAACACATTTAAGAAGTTAAAGAGCTATTTTTAGTTTCAGTTTTGATCATTTTGGCGCGGGTTGCACTTTCCTTCAGTGCTGGGAAGAACCTCTTTGGTGTGGGGGTCAAAAATGTCACTATGCAGGAAAACCCTGTAACACTGCTATAACACAGAGCACAGATCATGACTGTGTGTAATACTGGGGGGGAGGGGGTGTAGCTCAGTGGGTAGAGTGGTTGACCCACAACTGTAGGGTCGGTGGTTTGGTCCCCCCTCTCCCGCCACATTTCCAAGTGTCCCTGGGCATAGAGACACTGAACCCTAAATGTCTCCTGGTAGTTAGCTTGCACCCTGCATGGTAGCTGCTGCTGCTGCTATCGGTGTATGAATGTGTGCTCCAGTTGTAAGTCGCTTTGGATAAAAGCGTCTGCTAAATGACATGTAATGTAATGCTGTAGTAGTCTCCACTGCCAGGCTTTCCTCATGCAGTACTGCAGTACTCGGGGTGGGGTCCATGGATGGAGCTTCCGGGATGTGTTGTTCTCAGGCTTCGCTCCAGACGGGGGGATGTTCATGCCTCAGCGCGTGCCTGTGCTCAGCCCGGACACAGTGAGGGGCTGGAGGGGTCTGTCCTACAGCCAGCTGGTGGTGGAGGTGGCCTCACTCTTCATCCCCACACATCTCATCCCCAGAGAGGACCTGCAGGGTGAGATGTTCTAACATTCACTGGATCATGGCCTTTCATATTAAGCTTTCCTACTTCATACAGATAAATGAAATGGAAAAAATGCTAAATGTATAACATGCATTCAAAAACAGGGTCTACAAAAAGCTACAAAAAACAATGTTTTTGCCTGCAGTGTCTCGGCTTAAGATTGAAAATAAACTAAACTAAGACATCAGGCAGGGAAAACACCTATTCTCTTACAACAGAGCTGCTAAGCACCACAACATGATTTCCTCTCTCCTCCATCCTTCACCTCTGCCCCAGTGCTGGTGGGTGAAGCCCTGGCTGGGTTCTCCGTGCCCGGGGTGGTGAGGGTGGCTCGGCTGAAGGACGGGCTGGCAGTCCTGGAGCTCTTCCATGGAGACACCTTGGCCTTCAAGGACCTGGCTATGACCTGCACCGTGCGCTTCCTCAACTACTTCCTCCAGAAAGAAAAGAGCAGAGTGACTGTTGTTGTGGGTAAGAAATAACACCTGTAAACTTGAGCCTTTTTACATCCGGTATGTGACATAATGGAGTGATTGTCAAAGGAAATATCTTGAACTGGTCTTTACGGGTTGATCTACTAAAAATCCGAAATAAAGAGTGCTGAAACTGGGTGAGCGTACTAAAAAATTGCACTTTCGGTCTGTGGGCGTTCAGTGTGTGATCAACTAAGATTAAATGCGCAAATGACAACAGGTTCAAAATGATAGAGGAAGTAGATCTAAATAAGGGTTTAGTGTGTTCACTGGTTTTCTGTGTTTGGACAGAGAGCAGAGTGACAGCAAGCGCTAAGAGAAATGTAATGCCATGGAGTTAGAGGTGTAGGAAGAGGAAAACACACTCACTGTTGAGCTACAGCCATTTAATATTAATATTACTCAAAGAAACACGATATGGGAGAATATCTGTGAGAAAATAAACGCTGTGGGGTAAAACAACAAGCACTGATGAAATGAAGAGAATATGGCAGGACAAAGAACCAATATCTTTTTTTTTAAAAAGCCTCTGCAAGTATAACAGGTTGAACATGAGTACAGGACTCTGGACAGTAGACAAACTACTGTGCAGAAATATTTACAGTGCGCTCATTGCGGTAGAATGACCCAGACGCAAAGACATGCCTATTGTCCAGGCAGGTATTCGTGAGACTGTTTCTTTTCAGTGGCTACAAATCAGCCCTTAACTCATCCAAAAGCTCCAGAAGGTCATTGCTTTGATGGGCGATATGTCTGGATTATTTTTGTGTCTGTCAATCCAAACATAACACTTGTGGTTGTTCCTCTCCAGGGACCTCAGGAGACACAGGGGGCTCAGCCATCCACAGTGCCAAAGGCCTGAGTGGGCTGGATGTGGTGGTGGTGTACCCCCGAGGACGAGTCACACCTGTCCAAGAGAAACACATGATCACCTGCCTGGAGGACAACGTGCATGTGTTTGCAGGTAAAGAACCTAAGGGACAATTGCTGTTCTTTAACCAAAAAAACACAATTTGGGGTGTAGTGGGTCGAGCCCCCATAGAGGCTCAGTCCTCTTTGCAGCAGACCCGGGTTAGAATCCGGCTGTGGTCGTTCTCTGCATGTCATTCCCCTCTCTGATCCATTTCATCTCTGTCTCTCCAAGACTAATAACTGTCTAATAAAAGCAAAACATGCCAAAATATAATCCTTTGAAAAAAAGCCACATTGATGAACCTTTTCTCCATCAAACACCTCCTCTTTGTGTCCATGCAGCGACGAGCTCAGCGACATAGACAGCCTCATGCCCGCTGTTGCAGACCAGCATGGTCAGCCACCACTCATGAGCCTCAACTCAGTCAACTGGTCCAGAGTGATGTGCAGCTGGTCACTTCATCTATGCCTACCTGGAGCTCATGGAGGGAGCAGGCCAGGGACAGTGCCCCGTGGAGATGTGTGCCCACTAGGGCCGGCAACATCGCTGGTGGTTCATACTGCACGAGAACTGGATCCAAATAAAATAATTAAACCTTTATATCAGGTTTGAGAAAGTTAAAAAAAAAACCATGTATTAAATAAACACAACAGATTAAAGCACCTACATATCAGGACATACTGTATGAACATTTACAACACTTGCTACACACCCCATGTATGCTTCAAATAAGAAGGTGATGAAATTTGTAACTCTCTGTCTGTGTTCTGTCTGTCTTACTGTCCTGTCTGTTGTCTGTCTGTCTGTCTTCTGTCTGTGCCGCTACTGTCTGTCTGTCTGTCTGTCTGTCTTCTGTCTGTCTGTCTGTCTGTCGTCTGTCTGTCATTCACTGGCTTCATTGTAAAACAGATGGTTTCCCCTAAGCTGGTTGCCATGGGATTCAATGACATTGTGCACAGACGGTAACCCTGGTGACTCTCCATGGCAGCTGAGTCACACAACCTGGCCCGTATAGACATCCAGGTAACACACCCTAACCCTAACCCTAACCCTGCCATAGACATCCAGGTAACACCCCGCTAGACCCACCCTAACCCTGCCATAGACATCCAGGTAACACAGCCTAACCCTAACCTGCCATAGACATCCAGGTAACACAGCCTAACCCTAACCCTCCATAGACATCCAGGTAACACAGCTAACCCTAACCCAACATCCATAACACACCTAACCCTAACCTGCCATAGACATCCAGGTAACACAGCCTAACCCTAACCTGCCATAGACATCCAGGTAACACAGCCTAACCCTAACCCTGCCATAGACATCCAGGTAACACAGTCTAACCCTAACCCTGCCATAGACATCCAGGTAACACAGTCTAACCCTAACCTGCCATAGACATCCAGGTAACACAGTCTAACCCTAACCCTGCCATAGACATCCAGGTACACAGTCTAACCCTACCCTGCCTAGACATCAGGTAACACACTCTACTAACCCTGCATAGACATCCAGGTAAATCTAACCTAACCCTGCCATAGACATCCAGGTAACACAGTCTAACCCTAACCCTGCCATAGACATCCAGGTAACACAGTCTAACCCTAACACCTGCCATAGACATCCAGGTAACACAGTCATAACCTAACCCTGCCATAGACATCCAGGTAACACACCCTAACCCTAACCCATGCATAGACATCCAGGTACACACCTACCCACCTGCCATAGACATCCAGGTAACACAGCTAACCCTACCTAACCCTGCCATAGACATCCAGGTAACACAGCTAACCCTAACCCTGCCATAGACATCCAGGTAACACAGCTCCTAACCCTAACCCTGCCATAGACATCCAGGTAACACAGCTAACCCTAACCCTGCCATAGAATCAGTAACCACAACCCTAACCTGCCATAGACATCCAGGTAACACACCTAACCTAACCTCATAGATCCAGTAACACCCTAACCCTAACCCTGCCATAGACATCCAGGTACCCACACCCTAACCCTAACCCTGCCATAGACATCAGTAACACACCCTAACCTAACTAACCCTGCCATAGACATCCAGGTAACCACACCTAACCCTAACCCTAACCCTGCCATAGACATCCAGGTAACACAGCCTAACCCTAACCCTGCCATAGACATCCAGGTAACACAGTCTAACCCTAACCCTGCCATAGACATCCAGGTAACACAGCTAACCCTAACCTGCCATAGACATCCAGGTAACACACTAACCCTAACCCTGCCATAGACATCCAGGTAACACAGCTAACCCTAACCCTGCCATAGACATCCAGGTAACATCACCTAACCCTAACCTAACCCTGCCATAGACATCCAGGTAACACAGTCCTACCCTAACACCATAACCCTAAACCCTGCCATAGACATCCAGGTAACACAGCCTACCCTAACCCTAACCCTGCCATAGACATCCAGGTAACACAGCCTAACCCTAACCTAACCCTGCCATAGACATCCAGGTAACACAGTCTACACCCTAACCCTGCCATAGACATCCAGGTAACACAGTCTAACCCTAACCCTGCCATAGACATCCAGGTAACACAGCTAACCCTAACCCTGCCATAGACATCCAGGTAACACACCTAACCCTAACCCTAACCCTGCCATAGACATCCAGGTAACACACCTAACCCTAACCCTAACCCTGCCATAGACATCCAGGTAACACAGCTAACCCTAACCCTGCCATAGACATCCAGGTAACACACTACTAACCCTAACCCTGCCATAGACATCCAGGTAACACAGCCTAACCCTAACCCTACCCTGCATAGACATCCAGGTAACACACCCTAACCCTAACCCTGCCATAGACATCCAGGTAACACACCCTAACCCTAACCCTGCCATAGACATCCAGGTAACACAGCCTAACCCTAACCCTGCCATAGACATCCAGGTAACACACCCTAACCCTAACCCTAACCCTGCCATAGACATCCAGGTAACACAGCCTAACCCTAACCCTAACCCTGCCATAGACATCCAGGTAACACACCCTAACCCTAACCCTGCCATAGACATCCAGGTAACACACCTAACCCTAACCCTGCCATAGACATCCAGGTAACACAGCCTAACCCTAACCCTAACCCTGCCATAGACATCCAGGTAACACAGCTAACCCTAACCCTAACCCTGCCATAGACATCCAGGTAACACAGTCAACCTAACCCTAACCCTAACCCTGCCATAGACATCCAGGTAACTACCTAACCCTAACCCTGCCATAGACATCCAGGTAACACACACCTAACCCTAACCCTGCCATAGACATCCAGGTAACACAGTCTAACCCTAACCCTAACCCTGCCATAGACATCCAGGTAACACAGCCTAACCCTAACCCTGCCATAGACATCCAGGTAACACACCCTAACCCTAACCCTGCCATAGACATCCAGGTAACACAGCCTAACCCTAACCTAACCTGCCATAGACATCCAGGTAACACACCTAACCCTAACCCTAACCCTGCCATAGACATCCAGGTAACACACCCTAACCCTAACCCTGCCATAGACATCCAGGTAACACCAACACCCTCACATCACACCTAACCCTAACCCTGCCATAGACATCCAGGTAAACACACCCTAACCCACCTCAACCCCCCCCACCAACCCTGCCATAGACATCCAGGTAACACAGCCAACCTAACCCTAACCCTGCCATAGACATCCAGGTAACACACACCTAACCCTGTTAAACACACCTAACCACCCTGCCATAGACATCCAGGTAACACAGCCCTAACCCTAACCCTGCCATAGACATCCAGGTAACACACCACACCCTAACCCTAACCCTGCCATAGACATCCAGGTAACACAGTCACACCCTAACCCTAACCCTGCCATAGACATCCAGGTAAACACATGCTACACAACCCAACCTACCCTGCCATAGACATCCAGTAACACAGCCACACACCCTAATTTATTTTATTTTCAGGTTAAAATATATATTTTTTTAAATAATAAAATTGAAATTTTGATTTGTACGTGGATCGTAGTTGAAAAATTTAGAGATGTCTGTAACACCTTACAATAAGCGTACATTAATGAACTGTTAATTAATGGTTCAGTTCATGCTTATTAAGCATTAAAAAGTTAATGGTTGGTTGTTAATGGTTAGTTAATGATAGGTTAGGCATTAACTCTGCTTAGTAAATAATGCCTAGCTAAGCATTAACTAAGCATAACAGTAAGTTAATGCTTATTTAATGCTTATTATGCATCACCTCAGCATTTTATCAATCGTAACTTAAGGACAAGGTAATGTTAAGTATGCATTTACTAAGCATTAACTAGAATTTAATTAATGTATCCTTATTGTAAAGTGTTACCGAGATCTCAACTTGACGATGGCTTTAAGATAAGATCAGGATGTTTTTCATCAACACATGGCAAAACACATGATGCAAACTATCCACAGGAGTATTCCCCTATTCAGTAATAAGACCAGGCAAGCAGAAGTTACATGGATGTAACTCCAGGTTCTATGAATGTGTGTAGCCCATCCCTCACTCTTTAAATGAGTCTTTAAAAGACAACTTTGTCATACTTCCATTAAATGATACTTTAATAAAAAAAAACTCAATAGAAAATGTAATTGTCAGTCAACTTACTGATGAATCAACTAATGTTTCATCATATTGTTGGCACACATACTGTTGTGTAATATACAATGTTTTGTAAACTTTTCATATGTTTCGTGTGCCAAAAATATGAAATTGTAAAGTAACTAGTAACTTTAAGTTATCAGTTAAATGTAGTGGAGTAAAGAGTAGAATGTTTCCCACTGAATTGAGTAGTAGTAGTAAGTAGCTTAAAAAGAAAATGTTCAAGTACAGTACAGATAAGTCAAACTTGTACTTTAGCAGGCCTCCAGTACTTGAGTAAAGGTTCTTAGTGACATGACAGCTCTGTTGCTCTGTGTACCTGTAGGACCCGTACAACATGGAGCGAGTCTTCTGGCTGCTGCTGGATAGAGACGGAGCGTCAGTCAAGAGCATGATGGAGGAGTTCCAACAATCACATAGACACGCTCTGTCTGAAAAACAACACAAACTGGTACCAAGCATTTACCACAGTTAACTACTGTATACATTAGCTGGCTTTCTATCTAAATGTTGAACCCAATCTTTTGAAAGTTCGCAAAAAAAAGCAATGCGAAATTAGGTGCATTTCCATCAAGCGGTCGGAGCAGATAAACTACATATGCACTCTCTCCAGCACCAAACACGATGCAAGAGGAGCGGCATTACACGCGGGCCTGTGTCCGCCTGTGAGGCACTTTTTTCAGACACTTTTACCTGGCAGACTCGGCTGGAGAACCATGCTGACAACTAACCATTAATAGCACTTTAGCTTCACATTTTGGGGATGGTGATAGAGTTATTAGGGGACAAGATCAGTAAATGTAGCGGGTCAAATACTGGCTCTACCCCATACACACCTCTGGGAATATTTTAACTTTTATTTATCCTCGAGAGACCAATTGAGGGGTGACCCTCATTTACAATGACGTCGAGTTCAAACAAATTCAAAGGAAAAACAACAATACATAAACAATATTCAACGCAAATACATCAAATACACAACAACAGGTGAAGAGAAAAACAATTGAAACATTTACACAGTGGTGAAGATTAAGTGGTAGCAATTAAAATTAAATGGGTGAAAGTACAATATAGCCTAATTAAAACAGTTACAGGTAGAGTTTGGCAGATTTAAAATAGTTTGTTTAAATTGGTTTAAGGATATGAAGTTATTTAGTTTAATTTGTTGCTGTAAGTTGTTCCAGGAGTCAGGGGCACTGAAGCTAAAAGCTGTCTTTCCTAGCGCAGACCGGGCTTGTGGGACATAAAGCATAAGCATGTCAGTGGAGCGGGTCTGATAAAGCCAATCTGAGATTTGCAGCAATTCAGTTAAATAACGAGGAAGCTTCCCGGTCAAGGCTTTGTAAATAAAAACATGCCAATGTGCCACCCCTGGCTCGGCTCTACAAGATGAATGAAAACGCTTTCCCTATGAATGATCAATATAGCGTTTACAGTTTATAATATGATCAGGCATGACATGTATGTGATTAAGGTATGTACTGTATATACTTTTTTAAATGTACGTGGTGACATATTACAGCCTGCCCAGTCCATTTTACCTGCAAAAAATACCTTTTTTTAATTGACTCAAATTGCTTTAAAGCCCCACAGCAGGATGGGAAATAATCATAATCTCCAAAAGGAATATAGTTATTCGAAAACTGTTCCATCTCACATTTTGCACATTTACCCATTTTTTTGCCAGAGTCAAACGCCACTTCAAGGGAGCATAACAACCTTTTTTACCCCTAGATTTTTTTGAATTGTGGTGT
Organism: Ammodytes dubius; assembly: GCA_026122265.1. Lineage (NCBI taxonomy): Eukaryota > Metazoa > Chordata > Actinopteri > Uranoscopiformes > Ammodytidae > Ammodytes > Ammodytes dubius. The sequence continues at coordinate 1,051,283 of CM047524.1, forward strand.
TTTTCTAGCACCGTTTTCTGATATGATATTTCAAAATGCGCATATGAACAGGGTGAAGGAAACCCAGCTATTGAGACATGCTTTCCCTCTATATCTCTTAGTCAGACCATAGCAAACCTACTACCACCATAACACTTCATCATCTTTCCCTTGTGTTTTACATGCTAGCTCAACCAGGTGTTGTCATCTGGAACAGTGAGTGATGAAGGTATCCTGGAGACCATGAGGAGATGCTGGGAGGAGAACCAGTATGTGCTGTGTCCACACACCGCTGTGGCTGTCTGGCATCACTACAACTGTCCACACAGCCCCACGCTCAACAGGTCAACAATACTCTATTCATCTACCTTTTTTTGGGGGGATGGAATCCATTGGTCCATGTCCATGTGAAAATCTAGAAAACTCTCATAATTGAGGCAGTATTTCTTGGGTCTATAAATTGCATGCAGTAGGGGGAGCACTCCTGGTGTAGTGGTGACAGCCCCTTTTTATTGAAAGAACAAAAAAGAAAGAAAAAATTGTGTGTGCAACCAATTCCGGTCCTGGCACGATTTTGAATTCCTATTAAATGTATAAATGATAAAACCTTTGGGCAGAAACAAATGTTGTCAGCTGCCTATACGTCCTCCGGGTGTACTTCTCACTCAACAATATTGTATTTAGAAGTTTATTGAGCGGGGACAAATACATTGTATATTGTTTCATATAAAATATAAAATAGATGCCAATGCATACAGGTTTCTAGACTAATGTGCAACCCCTGTCCCTGGTTAGGCCTTGACTAAAAAGTTACAAACAAATATGAAAACATTGGTCTTCACTGGACTCTACAGTTTTTAAAAGATCTTTATAAGTCATCACTGAAACTCTTGGTTGCAGGTGCTACATTGCGACAGCCTCTCCAGCCAAGTTCCAGGCAGCGGTGCAGAGGGCGGGCCTGACCTTTGACCTCCCCGAGGCCGTGTTGATGTTGGACACGTTGACCACGCGCTACCAGACCCTGGAACGCAGCCCTGACTGGTGCAAAGACTGGGAGGACACACTGAGAGACAAGATCCACTCTGTGAGCACAGTCAGGAAGAACAAAGGCACTTACTACAGCTGATTGTGAAAGATGCTTTTTTAATGCTGCAACAATATGGTGTGACTGGGTGAACAGGTGACTCGGGCAGCTTGTCCTTGATCTATGCACTTCCTTATCAGTGGGCCTCGGCCTTGTTGCGTCTTTGATCTGTAGTGTCATATGACTTTGTCTTTGTATTTGTGCCATGATGATGTCATAAACCACAAACCAACCGACTATATACAGTGTTCAATCTTCCTTCTGCAACTTTAACAAGGAACAAAAATAAAATCAAGCCCATTTGTTTTTTATGAACAGAAGGGTTGGGCGATATCCACTTTTTAATACCTTTAAGCCTTCCCCAAATTATGCCCCGGAATACGGTATTACCTTCTGGGGTATTTAGGCTTCCTATTGCTACATTTTAAAGTATTAACACACACTGAGAGACAGTGTCTAAGTTATACCTTAATACCTCCCAACCCATATAGCAGTGTTTGTACAGAGACAGCGGGGACAGTTTGGAGAATGATTATTGATTTTTAAATCTTGAGTTTTCAAGGTTTGAAATATGCTTGAAATCTAAAAAACTTAAAGGAATACTTCACCCAAACGGAACCAGCGCTCTATCATTATAAAATAACTATTATAATATAATGAATGAGGTTTTTCTTCCCTCAGTCTTCCCTCAGTCTTCCCTTGGCCCAGCTGTCCTGTTAATCCTAACCCTTACTGTGATGTCATGTCACAGTAAGGAAACTGTAGGGTTAGACAGTGAGACCATAAAACACTCTTTCTGCCTTTTCTCTGGCTAAGATGATCCGATTTCAATTTTTTTTGCACATTTATACTAAATAGGATCTCCGAGTTCAATACACCTTCATATTCCAACCGGTGAAGTAGGCCTTTAACTGGAAAATGATTTTCAATCATAAATAAAACACTTTCTAGTTTATACACATTTTTTCAATGAACTTAGTTTGTGGGAAGGAACCCCCTAGCTATCCAATATATAATATTTACATTATTCACCGCTGAAATGCAATGGAGTAGAAATAAAAAGCAGCAGGTAATGGACATACTCAAGTACAGTGCATCCAAATACTGAATGATCCCCACTCCTTTTATACATGTTCTTAGTTTACACCTGGGTTTATATTATTCCAGTATGACATGTCTACCGTTATTCAAAGTAATGGCATACTATGTGCCATTGCTATTGAATAAAGGTTGGCTATGTGTTAATTATAGGCTGTAAATGATGCAATTATACTATGCATTCAAAAGCGCCGGTTACCAATGTTTTCATATGTGAGGAAGTGATTTGGACAAAAAGCAGGCTCAATGATTTAAAGTATTGTTGCTGTTGAACTGCTGTGACCACAATCATTTGCAGTTTTGGTGAAGACAAATATCCTTCAATGAAACTACCAGTAGGACTTCAGACTGGACGGTTTTGGTGTCCATCGTTGAAAGTTAAAGTATAACCCTTCAAATAATAATTTAGTACTATTTTTTTGTTTTTCCTTACCTCAATATGTTGTAGTTTAACTTAATGTATTAACAAGTTTCTGCCTAGTGGTGGCGCCACAGCTCACATAAAGCTCTTCAAGCATTATAACATTAGTAGAGTGTAGATACTTAAAGCTGTAGTTTGGTCTGGCTGTGCGAAGGTCATTGCAATCCTTCTCCTGCATTGTAGCCTAAAATAGACCGAATACACTTTGTGTCATAATGATATCATTTTTGTTCCAGCACAAACACTTGTCTGTAAGTGATGCACAGAGAAAATACATTTTTAAATGCATATAATGAAAATATTAACAAAATTTTTATTACATTGTAATACATATTATTAGGTGTATATAGAGCGAATTGGTATGTGCTCACTGGTAAACATAATACTGTATACAAAGGGTTTAACTTTGGGTCCAACCATTGACCATGGATCCCAGACCGCCTTCTGTATTTTCCGAGGCGCCCTGAACGTAGCACGAGATTTTGACAGCTAGACAGCCAAACATGGCGACTGCTAGCTAAAGCAAACAGACAACACACTCGTCTTCTATTGTCATTGTCAGCGGAATAATAACGAGGGACGGTTAAAATTTTTGGAAAGGGCCTGTGAACGTTTGTCGTCGATTTTTTTCCCGCCTTTCCTGGTTGTTACCGAGCTGTGGTACGGGTATGTGACGGAGGTGTGTATGTGTGTGTGAGCCACAGCGGACACAGAGCAGTGAGTGAGGGCGGACTATTCTCGCTTGCGTTCTTCACCTGCCTGCCAATATGTTTCACAGGTAAGACGTGGCTTCAACTTTTGGACCTCTTTACTCGGTCATTGGTGTGTCTGTGTGTTTTATTTACGCCTGCGTGACTGTCAGTGTCAGCTAACACTTCGCTCTTGGTACAACTCAAAAGGGCACTTGGGGTTAATAAAGAGGAGAGAGTATCTATTTGTTGTAATAGAAGACGAGGCCATTAACTAGTTTAAATGTCGTCCTGCCTATACTGTAGCCCGAATGGACGGCCATAATACGGAGCTCATATCCTTTGCGTTCAGATGTTATAATGGAGTTACATGTTGTTTAGTCATAGATGTTAAACTGTGCTTTTAAACAATAAGCCAACCAGCTTGAATTATGTATGACTTAAATAATTGTCTATGCTATTAGCTATCAAGAGAAGAGACTTCTGTTTATAATGTAAAATACACAGTCAGCTGTCGGCCCTTCAGCATCCTTTGTTTATTCTCGTCACTCTAGTGTCACACACAAACTGCAATTAAGGCTCCACCCATGATGGGTAATATAATGCCCTTCTCCTAATAGTTATCCCCTAGGCACAGCAAGGGGACAGAATACTCAGAAACATGTCAAAAATCTATAAAAAAAAAAGCAGTGGCGTTTCCAGGACATTTTGACTGGGGCGGCCTATGTGGGTCAGATACCTAGAGTGTGGTGGCCATCGCAAAGCAAACCTGAAAGAAATGCATTATAACCAATGCAAAGATGATTCATAATCGTATTTGCCTACATTGAGACGTAAATAAAATAACGAGATTTCGATTTCTGTCATTATCTCGGGTCACGGGGGTGGACAGTAAGATTTCAGGGGGGGCCATGACCTCCCCAGGCCCCCCACCTTAAATCGGCACTAAAAGAAAAATCTAAAAATGTCAAAAACCTCACCCAGATATCTCTCTTATGATGTCATAAGATAAACTGCGTTTCCACCAAAACTAGCTGGAATTTAGAGTTCCAGGAACTTCTGGAGCAGTAACCTTTAGTTCCTGGGCTGTGTGTGTTTCCACCGGGGTCTGAAGTCCCGGGGAGGTTAATGCATATCAGGCCAATGATGTATGGAGAAGAAGTAAAAGTATCTGCACTGCACCTCGTTTTATAACAGGTGACATTTAATAAATGAGCTTGGACAGAATCAGTGAATCAGAATCAACAGATTATTTCTCTATCTATTTTAGCAGAGAGAAGGGATCGTCTGGTGAGAAAAAAGAAAAAGAGAGAGACTGGTGAGATGAATAATGGTGCTGGCGAGGTGCGCTGTGTGAGGAGAACAGCGGCCATCTGACAGTTAAAAAAAAAAAAAAAATAAAAGGAGGGACTACTGAGCACTTAGCATACTGTGTTGCATCGCTGCTCCATAGACTGTACAAACAGCTGCTATAATGTTAACACATTCACACAAGCGCAGCAGATACATGATGTGTGATAGTACAGAGGACGCTCATGTTGTGCTGGTGCTGTTAGCTTTTTATTACATCGCAAACGATCGCAAACAGATTAAACTCAAACCAGGAAATGAGACGCTCGCTAAACGGAGATTTAAACATCGCGGGTGAAAAGCTGCGAGCAGGCAACTCCACCAATCAGAATTCTTCAGCACTGCAGCCCCGCCCCCAAAGGTTCCTGAACCTTTGTAAAGTCCTCCCCCGAGCAGGATCTTTTTCTGGGGTAAGAAAGGTTCCAGCAACTACAGTTTAGACCCTGGTTCCAGTGGAAACACACAGAGTTCCTGCAAAGCTTCCTAGTTCCTGCTGTGGAAACACAGCTATATGTGGCAAATATCAATACATTCTACACACTGCACCTTTAAAGGACTTTTTACTGAGAACCTTCATCCAAAAACACAGGTTTAAAGAGGGCATAGCATGTGTGACTAGAGTGTAACAGTTGATGTGAATAAATGGCAAATGAAGACATTTACAACCCATGGTAAACAGTTCCTCCCAACCTTTTGCCTTGACCTTCGCCCATTGGCTACAACATGTCTACTGCTACTTTGCTCTTCTGCTGACTGTTGCATTCTACAACCCCAATTTAGAAAAAGTTGGGACGTAATGTAAAATGTGAATAAAACAGAATGTGATAATTTCCTAATCCTTCTCAAGGCGTATTCAATATAAAACAGTACAAACACATAAAAATAGAGCAAACACATCATATGTATATTAGTTTAAACTGATCAAATGTAAGTTTTTTTTGTAAATATACACACATTTAAAATGTTGTCTGCATCACGTTTCAAAATAGTTGGGACCGGGGCATGTTTACCACTGTGTAACATCAGCCTTTCTTTGAACAACACTGAGTAAGCGTTTGGGAACTGAGGACATTCATTGTTGACATTTTGAAAGCAAAATTACAAAATTATAACTTCAGATGCTCAACATTCCGGGGTCTCCATTGTGATATTTTGTGTTTCATAATGCACCAAATCTTTTCAATGGGAGACAGGTATGGACTGCAGACAGGCCAGTCTAGTACCTGCTCTCTGTTCCTATGAAGCCAAGCTGTATTAAGACGTGCAGAATGTGGCTCGGTATTGTCTTGCTTAAATAAGAATGGACGTCCCTGAAATAGACGTTGTATGGATGGCAGCATGTTGCTCCAAAACCTGTATGTACTTTTCAGCATTAATGGTGCCTTCAAAGATGTGCAAGTTACCCATGCCATGGGCACTAACCCACCCCCATACCATCACAGACACTGGCTTTACAACTTTGTATTGGTAACAATCTGGATGGTCCTTTTCCTCTGGAGCCCGGAGGACACACCGTCCATGATTTACAAAAACTATTTGAAATGTAGACTCATCAGACCACAGCACACTGTTCCACTTTGAGTCAGTCCATCTCAACAACAGTTCAGAACCCGATTAGAGTCAGTTCACTGTGGCAGAAATATTTGATTGACAAATTACTTGAAAGATTAATCTTTTTCATGATTTTCTGTCAAATGACTAATCGACATATTGTTTTTACTAGATATATGAACTCAACCATGCATACCTAATATGTCTTATTCTATTGGGCCATTGTTGTCAATATTGCAAATAAATAAGAATGATTAACTGAGCTGCTTTATCAGTGATAAAATACAAAACATATCAATATCATGATATGAAAATACATACAGTCATGTGAAAAAATTAGGACACCCCATTGAATATTCAGTTATTCATTAAGAAATGTTCCCATATCGATGTCTAATCTTGTTTTTATTAATCGCTGGAAAAGAAAGTGATCTAATTGCAGGTAAACAGCAAAAAAATTACATTGTTTTACTGATTAAACAAAATATGTCAACATAAATGCATATTCTCACTGAGGAAAAAGTTAGGACACCCTACCCCCTAATACCTAGTGTTACCCCCTTTGGCTGAAATAACTTCAGTGAGACGCTTCTTGTAACCCTCTACGAGTCTCTGACATCGGTCTGAGGAAAGTTTTCCCTACTCCTCAATGCGGAATGTTTTAACCTGTGTGATGTGTGAGGGGTTTCTTGCATACAGTTTGTTTCAATTCACACAGCATCTCAATGGGATTAAGATCTGGGCTTTGACTGGGCCATTCCAGGACTCACCATTTCTTAGTTTTCAGCCAGTCCTTGGTGGATTTACTGGTGTGTTTAGGGTCATTGTCATGATGCAGGGTCCAGTTCTGCTTCAGCTTTAATTTTCTTACAGATGGTCTCACATGTATCCCTCTGATACACTGTATAATTCATGATGGATTCTATGATGGTGAGCTGGCCAGGTCCTGCTGCAGCAAAGCATCCCTAAACCATGACACTTCCACCTCCATGCTTCACAGTTGGTATGAGGTTCTTTTCCTGGAACTCTGTATTTGGTTTGCGCCAAACATGTCCTCTTTTCTGGTGTCCAAATAATTCAAATTTTACTCATCTGTCCAAAGAATATTATTCCAGAAGTCCTGTTCTTTGTCCACATTCTCTCTGGCAAACTTCAGTCTGGCCTTAATGTTTCTCTTGGAGAGTAAAGGTTTCCTCCTTGCACACCTCATGGGAAAGTTAAACTTGTGCAGTCTCTTTCTGATTGTAGAGGCATGCACTTTCACATCAACAGTGGCCAGAGCCTGCTGTAGGTCCTGTGATGACATTTTAGGGGTTTTGGAGACTTCTTTTAGCATCTTGCGCTCTGTTCTCGGGGTGAACTTGCTTGGAAGACCAGACCTGGGCAAGTTGGCTGTTGCTTTGAATGTCCTCCACTTTTACAGTTTTTTCCGGACAGTGGAATGGCTGGTTTCAAAATCTTTTGAGATCATTTTAAATCCCTTACCAGATTCATGAGCTCCAAGAATCTTCTTTCTGAAGGCCTCAGACAGGTCTTTTGAACTCACCATGGTGTTCACTCTCACATCAACAGTCAGGAGCACACCAAACTGAATGTCTGAGGTTTAAATAGGCCAAACCTCCTTCAAAATGCTGAGTAACAATATTCTTATCATGTGCACCTGATCTGAAACACTTCTGTGTGATTTCAGACATTTTAAGTGAAAAAAATGTTGGGGTGTCCTAATTTATTCCTCAACAGAATTTGCATGTTTATTTTATTACATTTTACAGAAAGTTTTAAACAGTATTTTCTTCAGTTTTACTTAGTTATCTATATTCCTGGAATTTCTCAGTTTAAAAAAAATAATTATATTAAATATCCATGTCTAAATATGTTAAAAAACACACATGTTTTCAAAGGGTGTCCTAATTTTTTCACATGACTGTACCTCAAATAATGTACCCATGTGTCACGCCCCTTAGTTGATGAACAGTCAATAAAGTAGAAGCTGGGAGATATTTTTTAAGCTATTTTTGAATTACGTGCCTCTGTTTTCATGTGATTATCCTGTCCTCTCCAACCATGAATAAAGCATTTCACTAGTAAAGGTGCCTGCGGGCCTATCACAGCTGTCCAACACAAGTCTTCATCTGGGTGGGGACAAGCATTCCACAGCTACATACCTAGCATGCTACATGAAGGGCCTGTTTGAGCAAAGTGGGAAAAACATTACTGCATACAGCGGGGTGCTGGGTTGTGCTGTCTCACAATAACACAACACCATGCAGCAGATTGTTTCCTCCTTTGACCAAAACAAAGCAGAAACTATCGCTCCTCCTGTTGCTCCTGACAGCAACTGAAGCATCAGGGAGTGGTGACAGTGCCTCCATACTATATCTATGGTATATGGAGGCATTCAGCTCGGTCTCAAATACGTTTCAAAATGACATACACAGCCCTTATCTAATACACTGTAGCTTTTTCCATTGCCTCATGCCACCGGCAATCATAAGTGTCTTTTCCTATTGGGGAGCTGGGTTAGAATCCGGCCCGTGGTCGTTCTCTGCATGTCATTCCCCTCTATGACCCATTTCATCTCTGTCTCTCCACACTAAATAAAAGCATTGCAAACAGCAAAGAAATGATCTTAAAATAAAATAAAGTTATGTCTTTTTCCTCTTTGCAGGTAATCTCAGGCCCCTTTCACTCCATCACCACCCGGTCCCCTGCTGATGATGTCATCACCCCAGGCCAAGCCTTCCCTCCCCAGGCTGCAGCAGCCCTCCTGTACGCCCCCCCTGGACTCCCTGTCTGTGTCCTCCCTCCTGTCTGGAGAGCTGGAGGATGGAGAGGAGGGAGGAGAGGGGGAGGAGGAAGGGCTGGGAGACCTGGAGGTCAACCCCTACGACGGCCTGCCCTTCTCCTCACGCTACTACTCCCTGCTGGAGGAGAGGCAGCACTTCCCTGTGTGGAGGCTGAGACAGAGGCTGCTGGAGCACATGGAGAGCCACAACATGGTGCTGCTCAGTGCACCCAGTGGAGCCGGCAAGAGCACCCAGGTAAACCAGCAAGCAACGCAGGGCAAAATGACCTACATGTGTCTGGCAAAAGTATTCATAGCCCTTGAACTTTTCTACATTTTGTCACGTTACTTATAACCACACATGTAAATGTCTTTTATTGGGATTTTATGTGATAGACCAACACAAAGTGGCACATAACTTGGGCACCTTCCTCCACATGTTTGCTGGGTCCCCCACACGGCTTGTGGCAAGGCTTGGAGCAAGGTGGAGACCAAACTTGAAGTGTTTTGGCCTGAATGCAGAACACTATGTGTGGCGGGAAACTAACACTGCACATCACCCTGAACACACCAGGCCCACAGTGAAACATGGTGGTGGCAGGCCTGGTTAGTTCTGCTGTAACCTGAACACACACTCTGGACTCCCATCTCCGGCACCTTCTTCTATGGGTGCATAAAAAAAAAAAAAAAAGAAAGAATATCATGAAAAAGTCTATTCAAAAGTGAAACATTCATATATTCTTGATTTCATATAGTGAAATATGTCAGGGCCTTTCTTTTATAAAAAATGTGATGATTACAGCGTACAGCTAATGGAATAAAAAAAAAAATCCGGTATCTCAAAATATTACATAAAACCAAACCAAAAAAGGGATTTATACAGAAATATCTACCTTCCTAAAAGTAGGTTTATAATAGATTCATTTCACTTCATGTGTACAATGAATCTAGAATGAATCTTTTTTTTTTCAATTGCAATTGATACTCTAATGTATTCAGATGCACCACCTGTATACCTCTATGTTAGTGCTGCTGTTAGGAGGCTCTAAACAGACATAGTTTTCTCATAATCACTCTGGTGACCTTTGCACTTGTTACTGTCTGAAGCATGTACAGTACAACCTCATTCTAATCACTCTAAGCTTCCGTCACTCTCACTCTCACCATACTCTGTTCTCTTTTAGTTCATTTGGTATTCTTCATTTTCCCCACAAAGTGATAGCAAGTCTTCCTGGGTTAGTTTTGTTTGATGTTGGCTGACATTCAGCCTGTATTTATCCCTATGTCCTCTTCATTAGATCTAATGCAACCCTTGATTCAATATTGATTCAAGCTCCATTGTAGGGCCCTGTTTGTTTTCTTCTCAGTCCTGTCATTAATGGATGCCACTTGGTTGTTCATTTATTATTGGAACATGTAACACACCTGCATTACTGTAAGATCCAGAAGCCCATTGCAAACATAATTGAATGCCATATTGTGTATGATAGTGTAGTTTAGCTTCCTCTAGGTGTTTATAGCTGCAAGATGAAGAGGTACTGGGACTTTGAATGACCAGTAGAACTATGGAGAAAGCCTGTGAAAGTATCCTAATTTGCTCTGTAACTTGTGGAAACGCACAAGGATGGACATGCATGGGCCATTTGCTCCCAAGGAGGAAATACACATTCCTGCTGCCAGTTTCAAGATAGTTCATTCATATACAGTGGGTTGTGTTAATCCAGCTAGAAACTAGCCCTGCGTTCCAAATCGCATACTCTTTCTTTTTTCTATTCTACATACATCTGATCATAAGAAGAATCTAGTTAGGATGCAGTAGGCATACACTTGGGACATACTTTTACTTATTTATTTCATCATAACATTGCGCCTTGATCTTGCCTCTTGCTTTTTACACCCATCGCATCCCCATTTGTTTTCATATGGAGTCTCCGGCGATGTGTCACTTCTTGTGTGCACTGGATTGTGGGTCAGAATCGCCCAAATAGCATGCTGTTTTCAACACTAAGGTTGCGTTCCGAATCGCATACTCTTTCTTTTTTCTATTCTACATACTACATCCGACGATAAAAAGAATCTCGTTAGGATGCAGTAGACATACTATTGGGACATACTTTTACTCTCTTATTTCATCATAACATTGCGCCTTGATCTTGCCTCTTGCTTTTATATCCGTCGCATCCCCGTTTGTTTTCATAACATGGACCTATAGGCTTCGTCGATGTTACGTCACTTCACGTGCGCACTGGATTGTGGGTCAGAATCGCCCAAATAGGATGCACTTTTCAACACTAACAATCTTGGCCGCATGAAGTAGACCATCCGGGTATTCTAACCATCCTAAATCTGGCCACAAGAATCGGGACATCCTAAATCTTTTTTCTACATACTATATAGTAGAAAGTATGCGATTCGGAACGCAACCTATGTCTTGGCCGGATGTAGTAGACATCCGGGTATTTCTAACGATACTAAATCTGGCCACAAGAATCGGGACATCCTAAATCTTTTTAATACCATACTACTATCGGAACGCAGGGTAGGTCATAGGACGTGCGCGCACACACACACACACACACACACACACACACACACACACACACACACACACACACACACACACACACACACACACACCACACACACACACACACACAGTGTATTTTAGTAGGAAAAAATGTGTGTAGTAAACTCTACTTAGTGCCACTGTTAACATTGTGACTGACTACAATACCTTAACTAAGTATCATGTTGCCATCCCTGGCATGGCAACCTCACTGTTTATCACCTGTGTTCAGACCAAAGGTGGGTGTGGTTTTGGAAGGCAGTGAGCGCAGTGCATTGTGGTAGATGTAGGTTTTCTTCCGTTTGAACCAAAAATACCCTATCTGCCTTTTCTCTGGCCAGAAGGTTTCAAGCATTACTGCACATTTCTACTATATAGTGACCTCATTTCAATATACCTTCATCTTTCCAGCTGTGAAATACTCTTTTAGAAAACTAAGCTTGCAGCCCTTGTTGTGATTGGGAGGAAAGAATGGCAGCCCCCATCAGTGGACTTTATGAACAGTGTGTTCTTAGACAAGCCCAGAGGATAGTGACTGACCCCCCCATCACACATCCTCCACACTGAATATTAGCCCTTGTCCTCTGGCAGCAGTACAGAGTCCCTCATTGTAAACTCAAACATGTTTAAAGATTATTTTTTGGCATTTTCAAGCTTTATTAGATAGTACAGAGCTGAAATGGGGAGACAGAGAGAGAGAGGGGGATGACATGCAGTAAAGGTCCACAGGTCGGATTTGAACCCGCGACCACTGCAACGAAAGCCAGAGTCAATATGGTTTGCGCTCTATCCACTACGCCACCAGAGCGCCCCGACTCAACCATTTTTAAACACTCATTTGTCCCTACCACTATGACACCTTTAAACATTGCTTGAGGCTGTTGAGATATTGTTGTGATTGGTCCAGCAGTGGGGGCTGTTCCGTAAAGTTTTATTTAGCCCCCTATATGGAGCTGGTGCTGCATGCTGGCTGTTTAATCCTAACTGTCACGGAAAATACTTAATGTGTGCAGCTTTTGAGTCCGAGACCAATTTCCCATTGAGGACAGTAAAGTATATACCATTAATTGGCTTTTGGGGGGCTATAAGGTCTCTCTTTGTTTCTATGTTTTTTTCTTCATTTCAGGCTAACTTTAAGCTTTAACTAATCAATATAAGCATTAGGTCAAATGACTACATGTGATGGAAAGGCTTTTTGGCTGACGGCTGTTTTCACTCTCTTACTTTGAATCTGTGTGTGCTTTCTTTACATGTCCATGGTGTGTGCGCCTGAGAAACCAGAGTCTGTGTGTAATAATAATCCCTTTCCATCTCCAGTATTCCATGACTACCACCTTCTCTTGTTGACCCAAATCTTTTCTTCTCCTCCCCTCCCTCCTCTCCTTCTTGCCTGCAGGTGCCCCAGTGGTGTGCAGAGTACGCCCTGTCCTTTGAGTTCTCCCAGGGCCTGGTGTGCTGCTCCCAGCCCCACGCGGTGGCCGCGGTGAGCCTGGCCCTGCGCGTGGCTGACGAGATGGACCTCAGCCTGGGTCTGGAGGTGGGCTACAGGGTGTCTCACGATGACAGCTGTACACCAGACACCATGCTCAGGTTAGGAATGCATGGACAATGGACACGCACGCACACATTTACTGGGTGGGATCCAAGCTGTGTCGAAATCCTTTGGTTCTATTTCTCAGTTCCGTTGGACAGTAACAACATAAATGTCTCCATTAGAGTTCTATAAAAGACATCATGTCAATGTATCATCATAATGAAACATTTCAAATGATGAATAAATAAAGGGAATGTCAAGCAAGAAAGCGATCAAATACAACACAAAGAGTGTGTTACAATACATAAACAACAACCTATTGGTAATCTAGTACATCCGACGCCGGATAATCTGAAACTAAATATACTTACTACTTCTGTCTCTTAGCCCCGCGCCTTAGCCAAGCTACCGTAGCTGTGTCCCGCATATGATGTAGGGAAATGCATGAATGAAGTCATTCATTTTTTTATTTGCTGAGCCTACTGCTGATCAGTATCATGTGTGGACTCCTCCCTAGCATTCATTTAGATTAGCTCCACTGGATTACACCACATATGATAATGTTACACGGCCTTTCTTTTGCATACAGCCACACCTTGGCACTCTGTTCTGTGCTCCCTGCATATTGCTGTCTCAAGTTGGCAGTAAAAGTGTTATAGCAAATGTATTCACTGAAAATTGATCCCGGTGTTCTTCCCTGCACTCTCAATGATTAAATAGAAGTATGTAAGTCCACTTAAAGGTGAAGTAAGCGATTTATTTATGTTAATATAAGTGTTAAATCGCTTTTTATTCATACAGTGATCACTTATATAGTGTGCGCGTTTCATAAAGCCGATCTCTCAGTCAGTCGCTCTGCATGTAATCGGCAAATAAACTTTTCGGGGATCCCGAAGAACATGAGTAGATCGGCACCCGTCTCACTGCCGGTGCACGTGCAGAGTGACAGATGGGTGAATGTGTATGGCCTACAATGGCGCAGCAGGTAAAAATCCTTCCCAATGTCTGTTTTGAAGGTTTTTATCATGTTTTATCACACTTACTTATCTGAGATGGTGCTAGATGACTTGCTGCTCGAAGACCGCAGTGCATTAATGTGGTGACGTGGGGACGAGGGAGGGGACTGCTAACTGCAGTCAGTGACAGGAAGTTAGCTAAACTGACCATTCCGCTTACTGAACCTTTAAGGGTGTATTCACACATGCCGTGTTTAGTGCGGTTGAAACGAACTCAGGTGCACTTCCGCCTTCGGTGCGCATCTTTCAGGCAGGTGTGAATACAGCAATCGCACTCAGGGGCGGACCAAACAAGCGCTCCGAGACCCAGCTGAAGAGGTGGTCTCTGCTGCAGTTCGTTTGTGGTGTGAATTTGTCCGGACTCGATCCGACCCAAATGCAGGAAGCACTGTGCCTTTTCTTTTTTAATAAATTGCGTCAGCTTCACATTATGGGAAAGTGTTGTTGTCGCCATTGTTAGGACGATAAGTTGTGGTTTGACCGGGAGCCCAGAACAATATATTACATTTGATCGAGAGGACGCGTAAACATGCTGAATGTGTTCAGCGATCAGATGAAGGAGAGGGGAGCGTCTCCCGCACAGTGCCAACAGGTTCACGCTGCGCAAGAAGTGTGTGTTTTTTATTTTGCTTCCCATGTACGGGACCGTCAATACTATCCCCGTGTCAGTTTGGAGCTGAACTGCGCCGACCCAGCTGATACACAGCTTAATCAGCTGAGTGTCGGCATGAGCCTATCTTCTCGCGAGCCGCGACGTCCAGCACCAAAAATACAGTACAAATTATCTTTCAAATCGTAGACTACAAGCCACATAACGTGGCGTTGTCATAGGGCTTCATATTATAACCATATGAAACAACAGTAATTTTATTTTTTTCTTCTTTATTTATAGGCTAGATGTAGGCCGTTTTATTATTTTTAACCCATATTATATCAATGATATATTTCGTAGTTTTTACTTCGTTCTTCCTGCTTCTCTCCACCCTGTCTCAATGAATGAATGACCTCAGATCACGTGTGGTTTTGCTTCGTAATGCTGGTTCACTTGCAAAAGGGGCAATATGAAAGCGGACCACACCAAACGAAAAAAATCTAAACTCTCTTTCGTCTGGACCAAAGCAAGTGAACTAGCGGACTTTCCCAGTGTGAATACACCCTAAGTCTTAGTTGTGACCATTTGGCACGTCGATTTGTGTCTTGATTATCAAGTCAGATGACATGTTGACAGACTTCCTGTCCATTTGTTAAATGAAGGGGGTTCCTGCTGTCAAAATGCTTCAAATCTCTATTAGTTCAAAGGATACGGGTTCTTTCCTTTTTTTTAAACTTTTTATTTGTAATTCATTTTCCCAAATCAATAATTCACTCCAGAGAGCCAAAAACATTTCTCTACGCCCACAATGTTGTTCACCGTCTCAACCCGCCACAACCCGGTGCAAAGCAACACACCACAACATATATTTAGATCTCTAGTAAATCAAAATGAAGAGAAATAAAATAAATAAAACAAATTCACACACACATTGGATTATGAATACACATAGACAACACATATTTATACTAAAGAATATATACATATCATAAAAAAGGAATACAATAATGATAATAAAAAAAAAAAAATAAATAATAAAAATACAGCAAATAAAAAGGATCAGAATATACTGTATATTCAATATCTGACAGTGATGGGAAAAGACAGTATAGCCTACTGAACATGATCTCAGCATATCGCATATTGTTCACATGATTGAATATGACTAAATAGATGTATACATACTGTACATAAGTTAACAGAAAGAGTGGTTCTTCCTCATTTCATTGTCCACTGTCCCTTGTCCCCAGGTTTGTCAGTGACACCCTGCTGCTGGAGGAGATGATGTCAGACCCCCTGCTGCATCAGTATGGTGTGGTGGTGCTGGACGAGCTCCAGGAGAGGACGCTGCCCACCGACGTGCTGCTGGGCCTGCTGTGTGACGTGTGCCGCCAGAGGCCACACAACTTCAGGGTGGTCCTCCTCACTCACCCCACTCTGGCCCCACGCCTCTCTGCCTTCCTGGGGCCCTCGGTCCCTCACCTCTGGCTGGACGGACCGCTGCTCACTGACCCCCCCTCCAGGGACCAAGAAGAAGAGCAGGAGGACAGGACGCCTCTGGAGACGCACAGAGTAGAGATAGTGTACCGGGAACTTTTATCTGGGAAGGAACCGCTGGCTTCTGCATGTCAGATGGTGCTGGATCTGCACAGGAGAGGAGAGGAGGGAGATGTCATGGTGTTCTTGGCCAGTGCACAGGTACAAGCTTGACGTACTTCACTTACAACAGTGGCATGCATTGCACCGACTCTCAGAGGGGCTAAACATTAAAGAGAGAGCCCCTTCTCCATGTGAACAAATGAAGGGCCCAACTAGGGTAGAGTGGCCTGTCAATAAAAATGTGAAAATAACTCATGAGCCGAGGTGGGACTTGTGGTGTAGTTGTTAGAGCGTTCACCCATAGAGGCTCAGACCTCGTTGCAGCAGACCCGACCCATGTTTTGGTTCTCTGCATGTCATTCCCCTCTCTGCCCCCAGTTCAACTCTGTTTCTCCAAATTGGTCTAATAAACGGAGAAAAAAAACTCATGAGCTCATTAATCAATCTTGTAAGTGTGTGCGAAAAAAATCGCCATGCTAGGCTAAATTAGCATGCCAAGTAAAGGAGACCAACTGGAATTGGTATTTTCAGGCCCTTTTTTTTCTGGTCTAGAAACAATGCACGCCAATTGTCCCAAATGAGAATATACTGTAGATCAATGAGCAGGAAAAAAAAATGATTCAACTAAAGCAAGCCTTGACAAATCCGATTTGACTATAGAAATTCTTATTCGGGGACAGCCCTAAATAACAGTGGAAAAACACATTTTTAGGTATAGATTGGGCTTTTTTTTCAATAGAAACTAGTTTGAATTTTGAACAACAAGGAAAACTGGTCAAACCAACATTCACACTGTGCGTGCTGTGCTGTAGAGTTTCACCACCTTTGTCTCAAGATGAGAGGCATCAGGTGTGTTACAGGTGTCTGGTGTTCTCCCTCACACACACAACACACACACACAACACGTCTGTCTGTCATATGCTTTTCGTCTAAGCTAACTGTACATATTGACCCACAGTGCATCAAAGTCTTTTAAACACATTAAACTCCCTGTATGTCAACATCACCACACCTCCTGCTCCTGACTCACT
Source organism: Ammodytes dubius (assembly GCA_026122265.1). NCBI lineage: Eukaryota > Metazoa > Chordata > Actinopteri > Uranoscopiformes > Ammodytidae > Ammodytes > Ammodytes dubius. The sequence continues at coordinate 1,068,578 of CM047524.1, forward strand.
GTCTCATTACAGACCTAGCTTAGCGCGGCTGCCTGTTAGCTAAGCCTAGATTTGAAAGTCAAATTTGTTTCTGATGATACTGATCTGTTCTGAAAAACACAGACAGACAGACAGACAGACAGACAGACAGACAGACAGACAGACAGACGGACAGACATGTCAGTTGAAATAATATAAAGGTACATTTTGGTGGGAAACTCATTTGGGATTGTAGAAAATAGTGACACGTTTAAATTTGTAGTCTGGGAGAAAATGCTTTTTCCCCCACCTAAAAATACAAAACTACAGTTACACCTTCTGGAATACTTCATCCCAGGCGCACAAATGTCCTATTCTATGAATCACAAATTATGAAAATCATATGCTGAAATGTTTTGCTAGACTTTTTGCAGTGAACACAACACACCTGTTTCAAATAATGTGAAGTCATGGACAAATGTGGCACCTCTGCAAATGACTCGAGTACATGGATTTGAACAAAAAGAGTTGCACACCTGTAGAATATTTTCTCATATGTTTTTTTTAAAATATTTTTCTTGTACACATACTAAATAAAAAAAGAAAAAATGTAGTGATACACATTTGTAACTAACTATGTTCTACAACTACACATCACTAATGCACCAAATGTTTTTTCAAAAACTTGCAGTGTATTTAGTGATTGGGTTTTGACAGTGGATATTTGAAAGAGTGATTCTCCTTCTCTCTCTCTCTCCCCTTGCTGTTGTGTGTAGGAAACAGAAGAGTGTGTATTCCTGCTGGAGAAGGAGTGTGTAGCTCTGAGTCCTCAGCTTGGCTCTATGAAGGTGGTGCCCCTCCATGCTGGCCTGGGCTCACTCAGCCAGCGCCTGTACGACCCTGAGCCATGCACTGCCTCTGGCCTGAGGGAGAAGGCCCCGGGCTCCAGCCTGGAGGACGGCTCAGTGCTGGGAGGAGATGGAGCTCCACGCGTCAAACGCAAAGTCATCGTCACCGATGCCCTGGCAGAGGCTTCCTTCTCCCTGCCGGCCATCCGCTACGTCATAGACACAGGCCTTCAACTCAAAACTGTGAGTTTTTTTTGTGAATAACACACGATTAAATGTGCAGTGTGTAGAATTATTTGGCTTTGTTCAGAACAGAACTTAGTGGGAATGGAATTTAATATTATCTAGAAGTGTCTTTTTTAATTGGTGTATAATTGCTTTAGAATCAAAGCTGTTGTTTCTTAAATAACCTTAGAATTAGCCTTTTGATACATGAAATGCACCTGTTGGAAGACTAAGAAGTAGTACTTTAGAATAAATAACTAAATACATCTTCACCTCATGCGTACAGGAGGGAGCGACCTCATATTGTGGAAATTGTGGAACAAAATATTCTCGTGCTATCATGTGAAAGGTTTCCATTTCTTTTGCCCTTGTATTCAACCCCAGGTTTACAATCCACAAATCAGAGCAAACTCTCAGGTGCTGAGGACGGTCAGCAGACCGCAGGCCGACATGAGGACTGAGCGGGTGGAACAGCCATCTTCCTGGTAGGTCAAAGCTCACTGCTCTTCTGATTACCAGGCGGTGTGGTTCAGTGCTGTACGTTCATATGTGTAGGATTTAAAACCAATGTCTGACTCCGGTGACTCCTAGTGGTAGGTAAAAAGACAGGCTGAGTTCCAAACGGCTTACTAACGTCTTCCTCCACCTACATACTCAACATGTACAGTATGTACTCCATACTGTCTACTGAACGATTGACTGTGTCTGCGAGGTTTGTCGGAAAGTTTACACTGAAGTATACAGAAGCAATAAAGAATATTAAAAAAAAAATCAGTTTCGTTTGAAAAGACGCAATGCATTGTGGGGCGTAGGAAAAGTAACCTATCGATCCATGCACAAAATCTTCACGGAAGTAATTACTAATCCGGGCATTTCTCGCCTACACAAACTCGCATATACAACCACAACTTACTAAAATTAACGATAACATTAGTATGAGCAGTATGTTAGTAGGCCTTTTCGAACACAGCCAATTATGCTAACAAATTCACCAACACATCTAAGAAAACTCCATGTCATCACATTTGAATTATAGTCAGCTCATACCTTTACAGTCCAGCTTCTGTTTCAATGTGTTAACTGCTGTTGATGACATTACTGACACAGCATACTTAGCATTCAAAGGTGGATTTTACGGTAAAAAAATCTAAATAGTAGGGGCACTCATGGTGTGTAGGGGTTAGAATCCGGCCCAGATCGTTCTCTGCATGGCATTCCCCTCTCCACCATTACATCTTTCTCTCTCCAAAACTGCCCTAATAAAATCAAACAATGCCCCCTGGCCCAAACGATCTAAAACAAAAAATAAAACAAATCTAATAGTACAACAACTTTAGTAATTGATTGTATAATGACTGTTCCCTCCCTATTGTTCTCCTATAGGCCTGTGTCTGCGTCTGTACCCCCAGTCTGTGTATGATGAAGGCATGGAGCAGGCTCACTGTCCCGGGGTGGTGGAGGAGAACCTCAGCCACCTGGTGCTGCTGCTCAAGAGGCTGGATATCGCTGACATGGGACAGTGCAAGTTCCTGGACAGGCCAGGTAGGACCAACCGCTTTCATTAATCCTTTTCAATAGGCTTGAAGGACCGTGATGCAGCACAGACAATGGTGGAGTGGATTACAATCACAGAATAATCAAGGACTCATCAGTGTCTCTTTATTAGTTACAATAGGAAAACTTAAGAATAACTGTTAGGCATTGGACTTGTAGTACTTTGTCCTCCATGTTTGTCATATTTTTGTACAGGTTTTGAAGGCTCATCTGAGCTTTAGAGTGTGTACTGACATTGGTGTAGTATCTCCACTGTTTGTGCCTCTGTTTGTGGTTCTTGTTGATTCATCAGACCATGACTACTGGTGTGCACTACAGCAGTTTGAAGCTAGTTGCCTCGTTATTGGTGTGGTATATCAGCACAAGTCTTCAGTCATTTTGTCATTCATGTTTTGTCAAGTATCAAGCCTATCAAGCCTATAGCATCTAGCATTTATTCTCTGCCCAAGACCGAGACTGGCCTGCAGCAGTGAGCCGGTTAGCTAGATAGCATAAGGCGGAATTCCTTGTGTCACGCCACCAATAACTGCTTGATGATGCATTGGTCTTGTAGGGGGTGTCCCATTTCTTTGGGGGGGGGGGGGGACTTGTAATGCCGGGGTCTAATTGTAACCTTTCTCTTCATAAAGAAATCTCCCCTCTCCCTACGGTTACGTAGGTTACGGCCTCTAAGAGGACACAAACCCCGGCCGCAGCAGCGAAAGGGCAGGGTTCAGCCTCCAGACTACCAGGGATACTTTTAAATAAAGGAAATGTTCAATAAGTACCACGGTATTCAGTGTTTTACTTCATCAGAACCCCTTCATCCTTATGATGAGGCCGGTTTCTGTGTAGTATAAACCCTTTTATCTTTGCTTCAGAAAATCTTCCCCTTTTTTCCTCTTAAGTTTGTTACTAGAAAATAAACCCTCTATTTATTATACAAGCTAGAAGACTTATGTAATTGTCTCTTCCACCACTCTCCGACGGAAGATAACCTCCACAAGTTATTAAATTCAGTTTTATGCAACCTATGCTTTTTGAACCCGCTTCCTAAAAACAGAACATATATATACTATTTCAAGATTTAAAACGCCTGCGTTAAACCCGGGAAGGAATTAGAGCATATTCTCTCCTCACAGAGAGGTTAGTTTTATGAGGTTGTGTGTGTTTTAAATCAGTAATGTGCCGTTGTGTGGAATCAAATTGTACTTACCTCCCCAAGGACGAAACCATCTCTTTGAAGAAAAAACCTATACCTAAAGTCCTTCTGTTCCAGCTATAAACTAATTCAAACTGAGGCTTTAAAACATTTAAGGGATTTTATTTACAAAATACAAGAGAGTATAGAAATATTACATAAAATGGACAAGAAAGGAAAAGAAAATAGGTTATATGCCTATAACTCATTCAATAGAGTTCTTTTTCCCCTAATAGATGTTAACTTGGTATATTTTTCCCAATTTTCCTAATTTAGTCTTGTGCCTATCCCTGATCTAAACAACCCGAAACCTTAAAAATGATAAGGACTTAAGGGAAATTGCCACAACAGAGGAGCTATTGTACCCAATATTCCGTTAATTCCATTCACCATTCTATGAGATTTCCTGTCTATTCATTCCCACCTAAAGTTTACAAATGTTTACCAAGTTATCTGTGTCAAGAGATTTAAAGAAGTGTTTTAAAAGACTCTGCCTCTAAGTACTTCGAAGTCCAAAATCTTTCAGAGTATTTTGGACTCACAAAGTTTTCTAAGTTTTTCTTCTGCCTCCATGGTTGAAGGGACAGATAGAGTGTGCTGGAACAGAGCGTGACAAACTATACAGTATATAGTAGTGCCCAGTTCTGCTCCAAACGTTCTGTTATATAGTGAACTGAGAACCAATGAGCCTTGGGAGAGGAAGGAGTGACAAAGGAGCAGCTGCCCGGGGACCCCGGTAGCCCCCTCCCTCTACTCCTTCCTATGGCCATATAAGGTCCTTCCCCTTCCTATGGTCAGCTTTAACCTGATGAGCATTCACATTCTATTCTGTTTCATTAAAAATATCCTACTTCTACCCATGACAAATAGAAATACAAATGTCACAAGATATGCACAAGTAAAAAGTTGCATCATGTTCACATATCAAAACACTCTCTCTCTCTCTCCTTCACATTGTATTGTTTTCCTGCTCCCTCCCTCCCTCTCTCCTCCATATTCATCCTTCCTCCATGTGTCCTACCTGCCCAGCCCCGGAGGCTCTGATGCAGGCCTTGGAGGACCTGGACTACCTGGCCGCTCTGGATGATGACGGTAACCTGTCGGAGGTGGGCATCATAATGTCTGAGCTGCCCCTGGAGCCTCCGCTGGCCAAAGCCCTGATCGCCGCCTGCGAGTACGACTGTGTGGATGAGCTGCTAACTATAGCCGCCATGCTAACAGGTAGCTGAGGAACCAATAGTTTTACTCTTTGATAGGGCTGCACAATATGTCAGGAATGTATCATTATTGCGATCTATCAACTTGATGAGGTATACGTAACACAAAGACCGCTTGAACTGCAATAAAGGTATAGCCTATTCCGTGTGCCATGCAATCACGCTCTGCATGTCAATTTATTTTTCCAATCAGATATTGCCTACCAGAAATTGATTGTAAAGGGAGATGTGTCCTTTTAAGTTATCAATAAATAATACACAATAAAGCCATGTTGTTGGAATGGAAATAATGATTTCATTTGAAGTGTCTGCATAGGGCTAATGACTGGAGTCATTGCTGGGCAGGGAACTAAAAGCACAACGACATTAACACTATATATTTCAGTAATTGTTATTTATCGCAAGTGATGTCGCCATTGTTATAGTCAACAATAATATACATATTGTTTAAGGACATTCCTAAGGCCAGCTTAATGACCTTACCATTGACCTTACCATACCTGTGTAAATAATACTTGAGATCATATGTCAAAGGATGTTCATTGTATGCTAACAACATATTTACATATTAGAGCGTTTCAAATGAGTTTAATATTCCATGTGATATTTGTCTCCATTCAGCTCCTTCCTGCTTCGTGACAACAGAAGCCAGCAGAGAAGAGGCTGCTGTGGAACAGTGGCGCCCTCTAATGCACACAGAGGGTGACCACATGACGCTCATCAATATTTACAACGCCTTCAAAGAGCGTACGTATAGCACAGCCTATATTATATCAATACTTTGTAGATACATTTCCCACTGAATTAAGACAGATTTGTTGAATCGATAACATAATATTAACAAAGGAGGAAATAATAGTGTTTTCTGGGGCCAACGGTGTAATGTCTATATATTTACTACTGAGTTACTGACATGTAATACAGTATATCTATGTTGATGAATGATTCAATAGCCCTGTGTGTGCACTCATTGCAGATAATCAGGATGAGACGTGGTGCACCACAAACTTCCTCAGTCACGCTGCGTTGCGATTGGCCGTGGTGATCAGGGCGGAGCTTCTGGAGGTGATGCAGCGGATAGAGCTTCCTGTGTCTCCTCCCGCCTTCGGTTGCCAAGACAACTGCACCAACATCAAGCGCGCCCTCATCTCAGGCTTCTTCCTCAAGGTAAACGGCCTTTCCCTGACTGTGCAGAATGTGACGTGTAGTTATCTATCAACCAATGCACCAGTAAATATGTGAATAATTCCTTTTCCTTTACAGGACAATGTAGAACCTAATATTAGAAAACTACTGTATTTTGTTTCTAACCCTACTTTCCATTTCACACATGTTAATTAAAGGTCAACTGTTGTGCAATATTCACTTTTTCCAGGTTTTTCAACATTAATATGGGTCCCCAATGTGACTACAGACTCCTCCACCTCCACTTTTCTAAAAACCCAAATTCAAAAACCCCAGTCAGATTTACTTCCCCTTATGATGTCATAAGGGGGTCCTCTAACAGGGTCAACCATAGTACCACACCCCTGGAACCCCCCGGATAGCCCTGAATCTAACTGGCAGTTAGATTTGAACCAGCAGTTAGATTTACAGGCCAAATTGGAAGGCTGGGACAGGCACTAAAATGGAGTGTTACAGAGAGGCACCATTTTTGGACACAACACCGTGAAAACAGTTTCTATTAGAAACCCCAAGTTACAATTTTTGAAGCTGAAAATGATCCGAATATGTGACCAGTTAATGTTATATTGAAGTCTCCAATCTTTAACACTTGCTCCCACATTGTCCTACTTTGTTCTTGACTGTAAACTGTTCATCCATGCTGTCCAGGTGGCTCACGACGTGGATGGCTCAGGGAACTACCTCCTGCTGACTCACCGCCATGTGGCCCACCTCCACCCCTTCTCCTCCTACCTGTGTCGCCAGCCGCCGCCCCCCCGGCCCGGCTGGGTGCTCTACCACCAGTTCACCATCTCCAGAGACAACTGCACCCGCATCGCCTCAGAGGTCCACCCCCAGATGTGAGTCGCACCTGGGAGGGTTGTTCTAAGATTTCTTTTTTAATGAAGATGGATTTACAATTGATTTATGCAAACATAAAGATTCCTTGTGGTCAAGTCTTTGGATGTTTGCATTTTTTTCGTATTCAGTTTGACAGATATTATTTTAGTTTTGATAAAAAGTTGTATTTATTAGATGTATTAACATTTTTGAAACGGTTATAATCAGTAATATGATGGGGCACTTCATGCATTTAAAATCAATCCTCTTTGCATTTTGAAGATACATCTTTTTTTTTTTAGAACATGAGTCTCTTTTTTTAAGGGTAAAGCACATACACTTTTGAGAACAGTTCATAACACCACCCTCCAGTCTTTATGCTAAGCTATAGGCTAAATTGCCTCCCGGTTCCACGAAAGCCAAAATGCCCCTTTCACACCGCCAAAAAATCGGAGCTAGTTCCGAGCTAGTTCCGAGCTAGAGCCAGTTTTTTGGTTTCAAACCGCCAGAGATCCAGCTCCTGGCTGTAAAAACCAGTTCAATCCAACCCCAGGTATAAGGCTGTAATAAGGCTGGTATAAGGCTGTAACCAGTTTTGAACTGGCCCCAGCACCAGCCCGGAACTGGCTCTTGGTTCTTTTTGGTGTGAAAGGGGTACAAGTGTATTTTCCCACATTGTTGAACTATGCCCTACTTCAATGAATACACTGCACTCTTCATAGACTTAAGGTTTTTATTTGTGTCCAAACATAATGAGCCACTGTGTGTGCTGCAGGCTTGTGGAGCTGGCCCCTCTGTACTACCTGGGCAACCTGCCATCCAGCGACGGCAAAGAGCTGCTGATGGAGCTGAGGCAGAGCGAGGACACACACTCAGACCAACAGGAGAGCCAGGACAACAGCAGGACTAACAGGGAGGCAGAGGCAGGCACCGAGCTCTGTGTGGTCCAATGAGATGCCAGCAGACACTACACACACACTACACACACACACACACACACACTCCACACACGCACGCACCACACACACACACACACACACACACACACACACACACACCACCTGTCACTTTATTGTTTGATCTGAGATTTCGCTACTTTGTATGAATTATGAAATGGTGTGAAATCTCATATGAAGGGGTTAATTGTTTTCATGTGTACATTTCTTTAAATAACTTTTTACTGGAAAAACACTCATGTACAGTAATGTATTGTTAATATATATCTAATTTGCAGTGGCTTTTTAAAATTTTCCAAACCTCTTTCCCTCTTTTCATCATGTTTGTATTGACTCAATTTTAAATTTGATATAGATTTTATTATTTAATTTAAGGAGGGAATTCTGCTGGTCTGTTTTAAAAGAAAAAACAGGCTAAAGACGTGTTCACTTATACTTGGGCTGTCATGTGAACTCTGATTCCTCAAAAAGTTCTGTTTTACATTTCAGCACGACTAAAATGAGAAGAGGTGACGTGGGTAGAACACTTTATCCTGGTGTCCTTTTTGTTCAGAAAGTTAACATGTTAGCAACAAACATACTGCAGCAAGAATATTACTGGCTGACTATGAACGGATGGCTTCTCAGGGCTCACTGTGATTTGGAAACAGATCTTTTATTTTTCAACTTTTTGATACTATTTGTATGCTGTTTGGGTCTCTCTCTCTTGCTTTTATCCTCATTCTCCCACTTTTTGTGAATAGTGACAAACCTTTTATTCAAATGTATCTTCCTATCTAATAGGAAAATGTCTGAAATATTTCAGCTGAGGGAATTTTCACTTTATAGCTGACATTAAGTTGCTCTTTTAAAAGGAACTTTAATGCAATTTGTTCTGCTTCTCAGTCTGTTAAGATAAGAATGCCGTCTTGTGTATTAAAGGCAATCTACAGGCAATTCATTTCTTGGTATTCCTGGTTTTGTCCAAGCTGAACTCACGGGATCAGGTGGAATAGTGGAGTTTTTTTTTCCTTTTTTCTTTTAAAGATAATTTTTTGGGGGCATTTATATGCTTAACTGGACAGTTTGGAGAGACAGAGGTAAAATGGGGCAGAGAAGGGGAGCGACATGCAGATTAAGAACACAGTGAGCGCCCCTGGAATGAGGTTTACAATATCAGAGTTATACACATGATAGATATTGATCTAGGGAAATTTGCCTTGGGAAAGAAATGCATTTCAGCGTGGACTTTGCTCCTGTATTCAAGTAGAAACTGCCATCTTTCCATAGGACTTTGCTCTTCATTGAGTTGTAATTACCCACAATGCAACTGAATGGTGACTATTGGATTACATCATAAGGGTTATTTTCTTAAACTTCAGATGAAAATGTCAGTGGCGTAGCCCCTTTTCATCCTGTTACCATTTTTCATTGAAGATCAATTTTACTGTACTGTCATGCCCTGTTTTAAAAATGCATACTAAAGCCATATCTGCTATTTTCCAGGCTGTGATTTGGCCCATGGTAGAAGCTAGTGATTCTATTTCATGTGTGGTGTGCAAAAAAACTGAATTTACAAGGGAACTATGCGACCTATGTGTATGTACTACACTCTTTGTGTAGTATTATATGGGTGTCTTGGAATCCTGTGTGGGATGGGCCACTTGTGTGGCATGGCACGAAAATAAACATCATCATTCATTATTCATTGTAGCAGAACAAGCTGTCAATGCAACACTGACACATCATTTCATACAGTTATTAATAGTTGCATATTAAAGCTAGGGTGAGTAACTTTTTCACTGTAATATTTGGCAAAAATGTCATTTTAAAGCCATTCAGTTGTATGTAGGTGAAGTGGTCTGAGAATATCTACTCATCACTTTGCTTCTCCCCTGCCTCTGTGTGCCGCCCCAAAAATTGCCACCGCTCATGTACACTTTGACCAATCAGAGCGAGGCGCCGATTCTCCGTTCTTATTGGCTGTTGGGACTGTCCATTCACTTTGGTACCGACGTTGTTGGGAGTGTCAGGGAGGGACCAGAGAGAACACAAGTGGAGCAGTTGAGGTATTTGGATTCGAATCTCAATCCAATTCCCAACTGCTATTTTCTCCCAAATCATATACCCCAGCTTTAACACAAATTGACGGGGGTTGGTCTCTGGAGACTCCAAAATACCAGTGTATTTCACAGTTAAATGTTCCACTATGTTAACCAGCTACTATTATTTAACACTGTCTGTCTGCTTGAAGAAAAGGCTGATAAGAGCAAAGTCATTGGGCTAGACAATCAAAACAATGTGCTTAAATACACTCACCAGAGCTGAGGGAACTACACTATTGGGTGATGATTCTCTGTGTGTACAGTATGTCACTGTGATCAACATTTGGCTTGATCTCATATTTGACTTGTTCTGCACTTGTTCTGTTCAGGTATATTATTAAATATGAATTATAATCTCGGCTGTGTGTAGAAAGCCGTTAAGAAGTTATCATGCAGTTTTATGTTGGGAGATTAAATACAGTACAGACAATATTTAAATAATGTAGTTAAGCTTAGTATCTCTAATCTCCTGGCTTGTCAGGAGGAGTGTCTATTGTGTGTGTGTGGAAGTGGTCGGCATACATGACAGGTTGTATCTCTTTACTTTTATTTTAGACATTGTCCATGCAACATGTTGAGTTTCATCTGCACATGTTGATTACAGCACTGGGTGCATATAGCTCCATAGGACATACAGTATACAGTGTATGTACATGTAAGTGCACAGTTAGACAGGCATCAGAACAGCCCTTGGAGTATCATTAGAGGTGATCTTTGGTGGATCTTCTCAGCTCTTGAGAGCAGCGTCCCTCATGGTGTTGTACACCTTCTCATCCTGCTTGAACATCTTCAGCTCCTTCTCAGTCTGCGTGCGGATGGACTGAAGGAATGAAAAACACAAAGTAACATTACTGGGAGTTTTTTGCACACACAATATTAAGGTGAGCCACTTCAGGCAGTAATGGCCATCTATTTTGCTTCCATAACGTTTCTTCCTTCATACTAGTATAAATCAAAAGGTCCAAAATGTACATTTAGGTGTTTAATTGACTAAACCTTGTCTGTTTGCGACTGTATATTTCTCCTATACAACCCTCTTTAACGGCCATTATCTCATAATGTTGTTTTTTTTCTCTCAAAACTCTGAACCAACGATGTCACCTTCTAAAGCACTTACATCAACTTAACTTCCGTGAACATTCTTAGCGCTATTCTGAAGGTTATAACAGAAGGATATGTTCCTATGTTGTTAATTGTCTGATTTATGAATATGCATTTTTAAGACGTGTGCATAGTATTTTTTTTTTGATTCATAAAATGAAAAAAGGCTTCATCCAAAATCTGTCCTGTAAAGACATTTGATATTAATATGTTGTAAGTAAAAGAAAGATTTTAACCCTGGCTGACATATAGACTTTTGGTTTTTAGAGAGATGCAAATGTACGCATAATGAGTTAGATATTGACACATTTGCATATTTATTCAAACATTTCTTAAAAAAGATTGAAATACAGATTTTTTTTTTTGGGATATAGGTAATCAACTGGCAACGTGTTTCATGATAATAATCTAAAGGTTAAAAAATGTGACCTAATTCCCCTTTGTTTCTCACCTTAAATTATACTTAAATATTCAGGTTACCTTTGCCAAACGTAAAAGTAAAAAGGAGTGTAAAGGATCCTACCTCCAGGTCTCTGGTGATGGAGTGGTTGGGTCCATGGGTAACCAGCAGGATGGCGTAGGCCTTACAGATCAGGCCGTGACCCTTCTCTATCTGTCCCGCGTGCCAGTGGGTGACGCCAGCCCGCATCGTGGCCATACCCAGCTGGGCATTAGAGGGGTGGTACAACTTCCTGTTAAATAAACAGGGCAAACAGTTAAAGAGTGCAGTGGATCAGTTCACCTTGAGAAGCTGTAGTCATTCTTTTTTTTAATGAACTGAGGACGTACAACCAAAAAAAGGATCAATTAAAGGAGGATTCAGCAATTCTGTACAACACTTGTTGTCAAAATCCCTTTCTGTCGAAATCAGTCAGTATCTCCTCAGGATCCGCTACCTGTCCTAACTGTGTGTCCAGTGTTACTACTACTCAGCCTAGGCTCTGTGAACTGCTCTGTAAAAGCACTCACCTGTATCCCTGCACCATTTTGTGGGCATACTCTGCAGCCTGAGAGAAGCACTGCAGGAAGGACAGCACCTCACTGGCCACACTCAGCACACGCAGCCTGTACAGGTGGGTGTCTGCCAGCACGTTCTCCTGCTGGGCCACACACTCACGACACAACTTCTCCACCTGGAGAGGACAGGCCAAAACACAGGGGGAGAGGCTCAGTGCACACGACAAGATGTATTAAGTACAGTCAAATAAAGTGTTGTGTGTGTGTGTGTGTGTGTGTGTGTGTGTGTGTGTGTGTGTGTGTGTGTTGTGTGTGTGTGTTGGTGTGTGTGTGTGTGTGTGTGTGTGTGTGTGTGTGTGTGTGTGTGTGTGTGTGTGTGTTGTGTGTGTGTGTGTGTGCTGGTGGTAATCATTCTCCAGCCGAGCGTTGTCGATGTTCTCCAGACACTCTTTACTGAAGTCAGTCACTTCTTTGACCTTATCCGCAGAGGGCTGAGGGGGAGACACACAAACAAACGGATTGTAGGATTAAACAGTATTAGTATCATAAAAATAAAATGAGGAAGAAATGTAAAATATTCTGGCTGTTATCACATGTAAACCCTGCCCTGTGCCCCCCCCCCCCCCCCCCCCACTCACGTTGCTGTCTGTGGGGGCCATCATCAGGTCGTCCTTGATGTGCTGGCTGCAGTGTTCACAGGTGCAGTCAAAGTGGAAGTTTTCCTTCAGCTTCTTCTGGCGGTCGGCCGACACGTTGAGGAAGTCCACGTAGCTGACGGTCAGCTCCTGGCCCTCGGGGATCTTACCCACAGCTCGCAGCTCGATCCTGGGGACAGAGGAGGACACCGTGGGGGGTAGATAGGAATTTAAGATCCTATCCATCAAATAGTGAGTTAAAACAATGGTGATTGAGCATATGACCCACAGAGCGCCTGTATTTGCTGCTTTGCCCTGTTGTACTATCAGAGGGGCTATGTCTTATTAACCACGCTGCAGTTGCTGTATGTCTTATGTCTGAATACACAGAGCCTTGTCGCCAAACTGACTACTATAGGAAATGTACGCTCCCTCCGTTAGATTAGACAGCTTTTAATGGTTAGTTATTGCTTATTAAGCATCAACTAACTGTTCATATTTAGTTATAATGGTTAGTTAATGGTTGGTTAAGCATGAACTATAATTAGTTAACTAATGCTTAGTTAAGCATTAACTAAGGATTAATGTTATGTAATGCTTAGTTAATTCTAATTAAGCATTAATTAAGCAGTTAATCACAGTTAGATAATGCTTCGTTAAATATAATTAACCATTAACGAAGCATTAACTAACTGTTAATTAATGTACCCTTATTGTAAAGTGTTTTTTTACTCCAGTACAGGTAATATGTTTAGTTATCAATGGGCAAAATGGTATTAGTACACACATTGTTAGCCTGGACAGTGTCTGTGTGTCAGGTAGTTATCATTAAAGACACTACAGTTGCAATACGTACCTCCTCTGAGAGTGGAGAGCACTACTCACAGCTGACTGGCTGCAAAACAAAGTGACAGTCAATCCATGTACATGTGTTAACGCATCAACAAGACAGCATGGTCCACAGAATCAGTCAAACTCTTGTTTTATGATTTTACTTTCCATAACATACGTTTCCAAATAGAGATTCTTTTTAATAACAACACCACAAACTATGGACACAGAAAACCTGGGGCCAGATAGCATTACCATACCAGCACAGGAGCACTGCTGGCTTCTGGGTCTCTTGGCTCATAATGAAACTGCCTATGCAGTTGTGGTTGTACTCTGTTTTCTCAATTTAGTTTCACAGTCTTTTCTTTCAGGTTAAGAATGAAATACATTATTGCAAAAGAGTACCTCTCCTGTAAAATAGGGGAGCTCTGGTATCACTCTCTTATATCTAGCAAGGCATGGTAGCATGGATACCTACTTGCCATGGTTGAGGATGACAGTGCAGTTGGGCCAACAGTCATGGTTGACCAGACACAGGTTGGGGAATAGACCCACACCAACTGCTTGCATGCCTCTGTGGTCACTCAGTGTGAATCCGTTGCACTTGATCTGCAGAGATAGACAGAGTGTAATGTGTGTAAAGTGGGGATCATTCTGAAGGGGTTGTTCCTAGGGATGTCTAGCCTGGTGCAGTTTAAGGGTGTATTCACACATGCCGTGTTTAGTTCAGTTGAAACGAACTCAGATGCACTTCTGCCTTCGGTGCGCATCTTTCAGGCAGGTGTGAATACAGCAATCGCACTCGGGGGCGGACCAAACAAACGCTCCGAGACCCAGTTGAAGAGGTGGTCTCGGTGTGCTTCCAAACGCACTCTGCTGCAGTTCGTTTGTGGTGTGAATTTGGCCGGACTCGATCCGACCTAAATTGCAGGAAGCACTGTGCCTTTTCTTTTTTAATAAATCGCTGTCAGCTTCACATTATAGGAAAGTGTTGTTGTCGCCAATGCCATTGTTAGGAAGATAAGTTGTGGTTTGACCGGGAGCACCGAGCTAATATATTACATTTATAGACAGGACGCGTAAACATGCTGATGTGTTCAGCGATCAGATGAAGGAGAGGGGAGCGTCTCCCGCACAGTGCCAACAGGTCCACGCTGCGCTTTGTATGAAGTGCGTGTTTTTATTTTGCTTCCCATGTTATGGGACTGTCAATACTGTACTATCCCTGTGTCAGTTTGGAGCTGAGCCGCGCCGAATTCACACACAGCTGACACACGGCTAAATCAGCTGTGTGTCAGCTTGAGCCTATTCCTCGCGAGCCGCGCGTCCAGCAGCAAAAATACAGTAAATATTATGTTTCACATCGTAGGCTACAAGCCACACATTGACACAGGCCTACATATTATAACCATATGAAACAACACTAATTTTATGTTTTTTTATTTTATTTATAGGCTAGATGTAGGCCTATGTATTTATTTATTTATTTATTTATTATTTTTAACCCCATATCGTATCAGTTATATATTTCGCAGTTTTTACTTCGTTTTTCCTGCTTCTCTCCACTCCAGAATGTCTGTCCAATGAATGAATGACCTCAGATCACGTGTGGTTTTGCTTCGTGATGCTGGTTCACTTGCAAAAGGGGCAATATGAAAGTGGACCACACCAAACAAAAAAAATCTGAACTCTATTTGGTCTGGACCAAAGCAAGTGAACTAGCGGACTTTCCCAGTGTGAATACACCCTAAAGGTCACATATTCTGCTCCTTTTCATGTTCAAAATTGTTTAAAAGTTTTTAGTATTAAAAAAAAATACATTTCTCAAAGTGCCTTTGCTAAATCTCCTCTGTCTGAAACGTTCTGTTTTAGAGCCGGTCTCATTTAGTCCCGCCTTCAGAAAAGCCCAGTCTGCTCTGATTGGCCCTGACAGCTAGATGAGTCTAACTGCCAGTTAGGTTGCGTTCCGAATCGCATACTCTTTCTTTTTTCTATTCTACATACTACATCCGACGATAAAAAGAATCTAGTTAGGATGCAGTAGACATACTATTGGGACATACTTTTCTCTCTTATTTCATCATAACATTGCGCCTTGATCTTGCCTCTTGCTTTTATATCCGTCGCATCCCCGTTTGTTTTCATAACATGGACCTATAGGCTTCGTCGATGTTACGTCACTTCACGTGCGCACTGGATTGTGGGTCAGAATCGCCCAAATAGGATGCACTTTTCAACACTAACAATCTTGGCCGCATGAAGTAGACCATCCGGGTATTCTAACCATCCTAAATCTGGCCACAAGAATCGGGACATCCTAAATCTTTTTTCTACATACTATATAGTAGAAAGTATGCGATTCGGAACGCAACCCTAGACTCAGGGGTATCTGAGGGTGTGGCTTATAACAGGTAAAGGTAGTGCTAAATTAGGTTGGTAATGAGGGGGCGTGGATTCTCCCCTTATGACATCATAAAAGGAGAGAAACCTGACTGGGGTTTTTGAACACAGGTTTTAGAAAGGTGGAGGTGGAGAAGCAGAGAGAGGGTAGTTTCTTCTCATACTTAGCAAGTCTTTAGACAAACATGGGGCCTGTAATAATGTTGGAAAAGGTGCATTTTGCATAATAGGTGATCATTTAAAGGTTCATATACAGTATATACTATTTACTAATATTACTCATGAAGCACTGGCGAACAATCACAGTCATTCTTACAATGCCAAAGATGTGTGAGATTTCTTCGAAGGAGTTCTGCTTCCTTCCATAGGACCAGTATTCAGAGAAGGTTTGCACATCAGCCTTGAGCGTCTGGAGGCCTTCTTCAGACAGGTCGGCCACGTGTTCCTGTAGCTGGTCCACTGAGATCAGCTGGCTGTCTGAGCCAATGCCCGTGTTCTTGTGTATGCGCCACAGCACACGAGCAGCCAGGCTGGGCAGAGGGGACATATGTGTAGAGGGTAGAGAGAGAAGTCAATGGCAAATTCAAAATCACAATATAGTCACTTAAGTGAGTCCGACACTGAATCCTATACTTCCAGCTCAATGAGGTGTAGTCAATAAACATCTGTGTGCATCCTCTACTGATGAGTACCATTGATTCATTCCTTCATTCCATGTGCAAGACAATCAAAGACTCCAAGCGATAACAGCTTAAGTGTAGCAGATATTTAGGAGGAAAGTGCTGCATCATGCTGCCCAACAGCTTTCTTTGTGTTTGCACACTGACATATTTTCCTGACATCTTCCACACTGATGACAGTTTTAAGAATGTCCTGTGCACTTATCAGGATTATCTTGAAATTAAAATCTTGCAAAAAAAACGTATTGAGCTCGTTGGAAAGTAACATGATTTATGATAACTATAATAATAATAACTTGCCAATAATTTAATAGAATTTGTGAATAATGTAATAAATTGTTGCATTATTGGATTATATGACAATTTTTTTTTCTAAAGTTTGATGTATAAAGTATCACATCTCCTTACTATTGCCTCCTTGAAATAGCTGCTTTAAAGACCTGACCACACTAACAAGCCTACTCTACATTATGGGCAAACATGTACTACATTATTGATTCAGAAATGGTATCATGTTATCAGCTACTATATTATTGGATTTTAAACCTTTCAAAACTAAAAGATCATTTCGATATTGTCAGTTATTAGGTTATTGGCTATTTTACATTATTGGCGGCTACAGTCCTAACATCAATGTAAACTACTATGCAGAGCAGGCAAAGCCTCACAGTATCAGAGTTGAGATGAGGAGAACCCCTCCTTCACATTTCCCTTGTAGTAAGAGATTGAGCAGAGAGTAAGTCATTGTTTAGCCCAGGGGTTGTTTGGGCTGTAAGTCAGTTTATAAAACTTTCCATTTTATCTGTCTGCTGCAGCTTCTCCTTACCGCACGTGCTCGCTGGGCGCCTTGCCCGTCTTCCTGATGGCTCCACACTCCCGCTTGTGTTCGTCCCAGCATGCAGTCTGGCAGGTGCGGTCGCAGTAGTGGGCAAACTTACACTGGGCACAGCGGTGCAGGTCGGCCTTGCCCCGGAAACAGCTGTGGCACACCTGAGTGACCAAACTGAGACGGAGACAAAACAAGACATACATTACAGCCAGCTGCACTAAAAGCATATTTCACTGTCAGAACCTGAGGTGTCAGTACAGCTCATACTCTAAACACAACACTGCATCTGGACTCGATGCATTGGCGCTGTCCTGGGCATAGTCATCCAATAATACAATCTGTACTCACTCATTCATTGAGATACATACTACATACAGTTCTATATATACAACAATGTTATATTGTTAAATAAACAGTATGCATGAAGAAAAACCATATGCATATGCCCAAAGTTTGTACATAAATTGGCAACACTTTACAATAAGGGTACATTAATTGCATTTTCTGAGCATAAACCAACCATTTATAAATGCATAGTTGATACTAATTAAGCATTAACTAAGCATTCACTAACCATTATGCTTAGTTATGCTTAACAAAGCATGAGTTAACTTCAGCATAGTTCATGCTTAATAAGCATTAACTAACCGTTAATAACCAAGCATTAACAGTTTGTCAATTATTTATAAGCATTAACTATGCTTTAACTAACTGTTAATATCATTAGCCTAGCATTAACTTACAGTAAAGTAATGTACCCTTATTGTAAAATGTTACAGATAAATCTAATAAACAACATATTATCACAGCTCTATCACTATGTTTTAAGTCAGAAAGGTTCATCTGCAAACACCATCACACAGAACCTTTCAATCAGCGTTTTTCAGCTGACTAGATAACAACAACCTGTGAGCGTACACACTCTTCTCAGTGTCTGGGATGGAAACATTGTATTCTGCAAAGGCCAAAGGGACAGTGAACAGACTTGGTGCTAGTTGAGGATAGCTGGAACATTGCAAAGCACTCAACGGCAATCTTTCTCCCTTTCACACATACAGGCATAACACACACACACAAGCACACACACACACACACGAAAAAAAATGTCCTCGCAAAGGTAATGGTCCTCACATTGTCGGTCATCCGCCAAGGTCCACACAAGTACATAAAGCCAAACACACACACACTCACTGGCTCACTATTTTCTTACAGCTCCTGTCTTACATAAGGCAGATGCCTGCTGTGTTGGACCCACTCAGCGAGTCCTGCAGCTACAAGCTCTCACATGGCTCAAACACCATGCTACCATATCTGTGTCTAGCATTCCAGTACATACACAAGCTATAGGTTTCCCTCAGTTTGAATACCAAGCTAATTATTTAGAGAAAAGGCCAGTACATGTTGCAGAGAATCAAAAGACATTACACATGCATTAAACCACTTGATGACTAGCTCCAGCTTTGAAAAATAAATGCAGGCTTGCTGAAGACATCACGCCCATAATACATTAGTCTAAACGAGGCACATTAAAACCACATAATGAGCATCAGAGTCAGACAAACAAATAAGATGATTCAAACTCAGGCTGACCACATTTCTTAGATCTTGAAAGAACTGAAAGGTGTAAGGGTCAAAGTATATTTCTGTTTGAGCTGCTATATATTATCAGCCTTTTCCAGACCCTCAGATCTGCTTTGCATTCCCAGATTCATAACTCAAAATGGACCATGGGCATTCAGTTTCTATGCACCACACATTTCTTATAAACTGCCACAAAACTTAGCTTTTTAGAATAGAATAGAATTCCTTTATATGCAAGCTTTGACACACAATTTCGTATTTAAAATACTATTTGTTGAAATTAGATTAAGTTAACCTTTTGTTAGCATATAGAACAAATATTCCACTGAGCCCATGTGAGGTCAGTGGAACCTCAAACAATCTTTTGTCATTTAAGAAAATCATTTGAAAGCCTAGCAAGGAGCCAGGATCATTTATGGTAGAACTTCCTTGCTCTTCAAAAAAAAACTGGATCCACCAGTAGACAGTTCAGATGACACCTGAGCACATTTCTCGTTGCTGATGTCATGAGAATGTGGGCATCTAAGAAATGAGGTCACACCGGCCAGATGAGGTTTATGATCTATAACTGTCCTCAACACACCTGCAGCATGTGTGTGTGTGTGTGTGTGTGTGTGTGTGTCAGATACGTGCTCTGTGAGGAAAAAGAACAGTCCTACACAACTCTACTCTCCAACAACCTCTTTGGCCTCTTCTTACCTGTCGAAGACCACGGCGGCGAAACTGGGCTCTGAGAACACCACCTCCCCCGTGAGGATCTCCCTGGTGGCCCTCAAGCCTCGACCCTTCTGCCCCGCGTCAAACAGCTCAGCGTTCTCCATGTTCCCCACAGTCATTGTGAAAAGCCCCAAAACACAAAAACACAGAGAGACAGAGACAGAGGGAGAGAGAGAGACAGCTAAAAGGGAGGGACGGAAAACAAATCCTCACAAACTTTTCAGAGACACTTGCCTCCTCTCCACTCCTCTCCTTACAAGCCCAAAATACATTTGTGTCCTCCAGGGGGTTGTACCACCTCTCCGGGGGTGAGCAGGGGGATGAGTGAAAGTTTTCATTTCAGAACACTGTTGGAATGGTTAGCAAAGGACAGTGTACTTGCAAAAAATGTTATCAGCAATAATATTGATGACATAAGAAATAGAATAATTCACCTGTATTACATTTGATAAATACCTGTGTAGACATGTAGGTGTTGTGTTTTGTGTGTGTGTGTGTGTGTGTGTGTGTGTGTGTGTGTGTGTGTGTGTGTGTGTGTGTGTGTGTGTGTGTGTGTGTGTGTGTGTGTGTGTGTGTGTGCATATATCAGGATGTGAATTATTGTGTGTAGGTGTATGTATGTATGGATATGTGTGTGCAGGATAAATTAATTTTTTTTTTATTATTATTTTTTATCTCCAGGGAACCGCCCAATATTTCTAAAATACCTGGACTTGTACAGTGCAAGTGTAAATGAGTTGAATGTTGAATCTAATGACAGGGGCTATGTCAGAGCAGAGGGAGGTCATAGAGGTAGATAGTCTATGGGTGCTGGCTGGTGGGTGTCGTCCCCTTGTCGGGGTTGGTTCCCTCCCAGTGGTATTTTGGTCTGGGGCAGCTGTGGCCGTCTGTCACAGGCACCTGACAGGCAATGGAGCCGCTCACATTCAGTGGCAGCCTCTGCAGTATCTCACTGTACAGGGAAAGTCACTTTGATCAAACCTCTGAGCCTTTAATTGATTTGTTGGTGTTTGCTCACTGGGGGGCAGCAGAACAAGCTGTAAACACAGCATTGACATAGCATTAACATATAATGTTGATAGGGCAGAATTGTAAGCAAACAACATATGGACACAGCATATATAGACAGCGGACACTGAGTTGTGTTTATGTCCAGTTGATGCATTTAATGCAATAACCCAATAGTCAAATGGGGCTGGACTGGCATGGAAAACAAGCGCTAACATTGCCAAAGCAATTGAGTAATGCTAAAATCAAAACAATTTGTTGTTAAACCTTTTGTTTAGTATGATTTACAATAACCTGCAGGAATAATCAAATACTTCCTTTAGTCATCCCCGTACAGAAGACTGCTATTACAACTGTGTCATTGACATAGTCCTCTCTAGTGTCATCATGATGCTGCCTATTTTAAGGCGACATTTTGGAAAGACATCCAGAGCTGGTCACTGTACTCTACGACAGTCCCTCAGTAACTATCTCACAGTTAATACATTACTAATGAAACTGCTTTGACTTGTTTGCTTCCACAGCAAACAAGTGTGCAAGTGTCGAACCGGTTTACTCCACTGATGCAAGTCCCTGGATTTCCCTCTGATGACCAAGATAGCATAGCGCCTTCACACAACAAGGTAAGGCCCGAAAGCCAAGAGCCACAGAGAGAGCTAACAACCGGGCTAACCAAGCTAACGACCGGGCCTGAAAACCTGATTGTTGGAGACCTTTCTGTTAGAGATATGAAAAGCATGTTTAGTGTTGATACCAAAGTACTCTGCTATCCAAATGATATGGTGTCGGACTTAGAAGAGAGAATCCTGGAAATTGCAGCTGCACACACAACTGTAAAGAACATCATTCTGCACATCGGGTCAAATGATGTTGTAAAACAAGAGTCTGAAATGTTGAAACAGGACTTTGAGAATCTCCTGAACACGGTCAGCTCACTGAAAGCTAAGGTGTTTATCAGTGGTCCTCTGCCACCAATCAGAAGAGGACCTGAGCGATTCACTAGACTGTTAGCACTGAACACATGGCTTTCAACTGTGTGCCCTGACCACTCAGTGCATTTTATTGACAATTTTAACATTTTCTGGAACCGCAAGCAGCTTTTTAAGACAGATGGACTTTGTCTAAATAAGGCTGGAGTCAAACTATTCACATCCAACGTGATGTACGTCCTACGTCACCAATCTGTTCGTGCCAAGGACAAGGCCCAGGAGAAGAAGATAACACAGCGTAGCAGCAGCGCCGAAGGACAACTGCCGGCCCCAGATGACAGCTCAGACCAGGAGAGATATCAGGGCAGAGAGGAGGGGGCTCCACCCATCCCCGTCTCCCCTGGACCCCGCAGGTCATCACCAAGCCGACCTCTCTCTCCTCGTTTCTCTCCTACAACCACCCTTTCTCCATCCTCTCCTGATCTGGGATTTAAGGAACTCATATGTACCCCCAGCAGTCAACGTCCCCCTCAACTCGCCAATCTAAGCCACAGCGCCCGGCTCTTCACCCCTCCACACAAACCCCCTCCGATCCCACCGCGACGTCTTCATCATCAGGCTTGGGAGACTGATGATGTCAGCACTTGTTGATATGTGCCGGGCCGCGGCTACATAGTTAACGCCTACGACTCACAGGATAAGCTGGGGCCCTGTTTCTCAAAGTGTATCTCAAGTAACAGGAAACTCTTAAATCCTGTAAATGTATCAAATCTGATAAGCATTCCTCTTCAGCCACAGTGTGCTGAAATAAATCGGGCTGACAATGCTTCGAACACACTAAATTTAGCTTTATTAAACATCAGATCCTTGGCAGGTAAAACATTTTTAATTAATGATCTTATTACTAGGCACAATCTTAATTTTATGTTTTTAACTGAAACTTGGTTAGACCAAGATAACAGCTCAGCTGTTCTCATAGAGTCCGCCCCCGCAAATTACAATTTTGTGAGTGAATCCAGAGTGCATAAAAAAGGAGGGGGGTTGCTATTCTGTTTAAAGAATCTCTACAATGCAAAAAGATGTCTTATGGAAATTTTGATTCATTTGAGTATGTGGCTCTACAGTTAAATTCAGCCTCTAGAGCTATTTTCATCAATATCTACCGGCCACCACAATACAATGCAAGCTTTTTTGATGAACTTACTGAACTGCTGACTGTAATATGTACTGAGTTTGACTGTGTATTAATCGTCGGAGATTTCAATATTCATACTGACAAACCAGAGGACAGATGTGCGAAAGAACTGTGCTGTGTCCTTGACAACTTTGGACTAAATCAGCATGTTGACAAACCAACTCATAACAAAGGGCACACTCTGGACCTTATCATTTCCAGAGGAATGAACATTTCAGACGTAACAGTGGCAGATATGGGTCCCCTCTCAGACCATTCCTGTTTATTTTTTGAGAGTACAATGTCTGTGCACACAATTGATCAATCAAAAGTAATCAAAAAGCGGTATATTACAGAAAATACCAGTGAAACATTCATTCAAGCATTTTCTTCGATACCACCCCTCCCCTGTAACTCAGTTAAGGAGCTCTTAGACAACTTTAACGGCAAACTTACAAGTGTTATAGATGCTATTGTGCCCACTAAGATGAAGGTTGTCTCTGGTAAGAAAAGATCTCCTTGGAGAAATGCCCCGCAGGTCAGAATAGAAAGAAGAGAGTGCCGTAAAGCAGAACGCAGGTTGCGAAAAACAAATCTCCAGGTTCATTATGACATCTTCAAAGAGAAACTGTGCACGTTTAACTCAGAACTGAGAAATGCAAGGCATTCTTTCTTTTCTGACATCATCACCAAAAACAACAACAATGCACGTGCCCTGTTTGCTACTGTCGACAGATTAACAAACCCTCCTGTGCCAGTAGCGTCTGAGCATCTTTCCACGAGGGCCTGCAATGAATTTGCCTCCTTCTTTACTGAGAAAATTCACAAAATTAGACAAGCTGTCACTGCATCAATACCAAGTTTCAACATATGTGTTCCCTCTTAAAATCAATTCAAATGCAATGACAGAATTTTATCTTATAAACCACAAAAACCTGGAGGACATTATAACACCTGAATTCCTCATCCTGTTGCCTTGACATTCTGCCCACAGGCTTCTTTAAAACTGTTTTTAGCTGTATGGCCTCAGATGTTCTACAAATTGTCAACATGTCCCTTCAGACAGGTGTATTCCCACAGGCCCTGAAAAAAAGAACAATCTAGATACATCACTCATGAAAAATTATAGGCCCATATCTAACCTACCATTTTTAAGTAAAATCATTGAAAAAGCTGTTTATCAACAGCTAAATAACTACTTAGCAATGAATAACTGCTTTGATGTCTTCCAGTCAGGATTTCGACAACACCACAGTACTGAGACTGCTCTGGTTAAGGTCCTCAATGACATCCACTTAAACACAGACAGTGGCAAAAGTTCTGTCTTAGTTTTACTGGATCTCAGTGCCGCTTTTGACACAGTTGACCACAGCATATTACTAGATCGACTAGCAAACTGGGTTGGACTTTCTGGAACTGTACTAAGCTGGTTTGAATCCTACTTAAAGGATAGAGACTACTATATGTCAAGAGGCAATTTCACATCTGAGCGGACAAATATTGAATGCGGGGTCCCCCAAGGTTCCATTCTTGGGCCTCTTCTATTTAACATCTACATGCTCCCGCTGGCTCAGATTATGAATAAGAACAAATTATGCTACCATAATTATGCAGACGACACACAAATTTACATAACCATATCACCAGGAGACTACAGTCCGATACAGGCACTGAGTAAGTGCATTGAACAAATCAATGATTGGATGTGCCAAAATTTCCTTCAATTAAACAACGATAAAACTGAAGTAATTGTCTTTGGTGCCAAAGATGAACAATTAAAAGTCAGCGCACAGCTTACATCCATTATGTTAGAAACTACACCCCAAGCCAGAAATCTTGGTGTTGTTGTAGACTCCCACTTGAATTTCAAGAAACACATAAAATCAATTAATAAATCAGCCTACTACCACCTAAAAAACATATCAAGAATTAAAGGGCTTATGTCTCAGCAAGATTTAGAAAAACTTGTCCATGCATTTATCTTTAGTAGACTTGACTACTGTAACAGTGTCCTTGCTGGCCTTCCAAAAAAATCTATCAGACAGCTTCAGCTAATTCAGAACGCTGCTGCTCGAGTCCTCACTAGGACCAAAAAAGTGGATCACATTACCCCAGTTCTGAGGTCTTTACACTGGCTTCCAGTCACTCAAAGAATTGATTTCAAAATACTGATGTTAGTTTATAAAGCACTAAATGGTTTAGGGCCAAAATACATTACTGATATGCTGATAAGTTATGAACCGTCCAGAGCCCTTAGGTCGTCTGGGACAGGTCTACTTACAGTCCCTAGAGTTAGGACTAAAGAAGGAGAAGCAGCTTTTAGTTTTTATGCACCAACAATCTGGAACAAACTCCCAGAGAACTTGAGGTCTGCTGCAACTCTCAGTTCTTTTAAATCGAGTCTGAAGACTTTTTTGTTTCCATTTTAACCTGCAATTTTCATTTTATTTGCTTCTTTTATTATGTTTTTAAATCGAGTTTTAATTTTTTTTTTGCTTCTTTTATTCGCTTTTAAATGTTTTATAATGTGTTTTATGTATTCCTGTAAAGCACTTTGAGTGGCCTTGTGTCTGAATTGTGCTATATAAATAAACTTGCCTTGCCTTGCCTTGCCTTGACAAGTGCAGCCACTAGATGGCGCTGTATGACGTGTCAAATCAAAGAGCCAATCAGAGCAACAAGAAGTTACTATCTGCTTTTACACTATTCATCACAGGTTAACATTGAACTGCCACGCCTTAAGGCGGGACACTGCAGGTCAATAGGGTAACATTTATAAACTAGAAAAAAGCAATTCCAGAAGAAAATGCGTGTGAATGCTGGAGGCTAAAAAAAAAGCTGACGCCAAACTGGATTGCTGAAGGAGTATGAAGATTTGAAATAATCTTAAAATGTGTCATGAAAAATGATGCTGAATAGGAGCAGCAAAATGGTGCTAAACATGCAGAAATGTTAATATAACTGCAAAATAGTATCTACAGTGCATGACGAAAGTATTCGTAGTACTTCACTTTTTCCAAATTTCGTTATGTTACAGCCTGGAATTAAAAATATCCTCAAAATTCTACACAATACCCCATGATGACAACTTAAAAAAAGTTTGTTTGTGATTTTTGCTAATTTAAAAAAGGTAAAATATAATATGGACAACCTTTGCTCAATACTTCTTTATGTGGCACATTTGGCAGCAATAACAGCCTCAAGTCTACTGGAATATGAAGCCACAAGCTTGGTACATGTATCTTTAGCCAGTTTCACCCATTCCTCTTTACAGAACCTCTCCAGCTCCATCAGGTTGGATGGGGAGCGTTGGTTCACAGCCATTTTCAGATCCCTCCAGAGATGTTCGATGGGATTAAAGTCTGGGCTCTGGCTGGGCTACTCTAGGACATTCACAGAGTTGTCCTGAAGCCACTCCTTCCATATCTTGGCTGTGTGCTTAGGGTCGTTGTCCTGTTGAAAGATGAACCGTCGACCCAGTCTGAGGTCAAGAGCACTCTGGAGCAGGTTTTCTTCCATGTCTCTGTACATTGCTGCATTCATCTTTCCCTCAATCCTGACTAGTCTCCCAGTTCCTGCCGCTGAAGAACATCCCCACAGCATGATGCTGCCTCCACCATGCTTCACTGTAGGGATGGTATTGGTCAGGTGATGAGCAGTGCCTGGTTTCCTCCAAACATAACGCTTGGCATTCACGGGAAAGAGTTTGACGCTGAAGGTCCTGGATGATATTGTTTCCTCTCTGGACTCCAAGCAGACCTGCATCGCTGCCTTCATTGACCTCTCTAAGGCCTTTGACTCCGTCATCCATCCCATCCTCCTACAGAGGCTTTCCAGCATCGGTCTTTCACCACACTCCTGCAATTGGTTCGCCAGCTACTTAATCCACCGAGTCCAGCAAGTTAAATCGGATAACATCAAATCAGTCCCTCTCACCATCACCAAAGGGGTGCCACAGGGTTCTATTTTAGGCCCAACACTATTCTCCATCTACATTAACAATATAACCAGGAATGCAGGCAACTCCAAGATCCACCTATATGCCGATGACACCATCATATACTCAGAGGGCCCTTCTCTCCCCTCTGTGGCGGCCACACTACAACACAGTCTCACTTCTGTAGAACAGCATTTCCATAGCCTTCATCTTCTCCTCAACATCAAAAAAACCAAATGCATTATCTTTGACCGGAAACACGGTCCCACCTCTGTCCCAAAAATCCTCTGTGCTGACGGCTCTGAACTCGAATTTGTATCATGTTACAAATACCTTGGCCTCTGGCTGGATTCATCCCTCTCATTTACCACTCACATCAAGCACCTACAATCTAAAGTCAAAGCTCGTCTGAGCTTCCTTTACCGCAATAAGGCCTCCTTCACTCATGCAGCCAAACACACACTCGTCAAAATGACCATCCTGCCCATTTTTGATTACGGTGACACCATCTACAGAATTGCATCTCACTCCACTCTCAGCAAATTGGACCCACTCCACCATTCTGCCATCCGCTTTGCTACAGGGGCTCCATTCACCACTCACCACTGTGACCTCTACAACCTGGTAGACTGGACTTCCCTTCACACAAGACGGCTCCATCACTGGTTTCTGCTCATCTATAAAACCATTCTCGGCATAACACCTCTCTACCTCTCTTCTCTTCTACACCTCCCCCACCCTGTCCGCAATCTAAGGTCCAGTGCATCCATCAACCTCTCCATCCCCAAAGTCCGCACTGTCTTTGGACGCAGTGCCTTCTGGTTCGCTGCAGCCTTTGACTGGTACACCCTTCAAAACACCCTTAAACTTTCTGTTTTCACCTCTCTCTCTCTCTCTCTCTCTCTCTCTCTCTCTCTCTCTCTCTCTCTCTCTCTCTCTCTCTGTGTCTTCAAAAAAAATCTGCAACAAATCATAGTTGACTCCTGCACCTGCTAGTAGCCCTTCTCGTCATACCCTATTTATGAACTGTTTATTTTATTGTATTGTATTATATTGACTTTTTAAAAGTGTAATTTATATATTTAAAAAAAAAATATATGTATATATAACCTTGTTTTCACTTCTAGCACTCCCCTCCCTCTTCCCCTTTGTTGTGCCTACAGCAAAGCTACAAAGTACAGTACAAGCCTATTGGAAAAACAGAGGCCTACTTCCCCCTTTTCAAGCCTTGGTTTGAGTTTTCTTAAACCAAAAACCCCAGAACAAAGGGTAATAAAACAAAAGGGGCCAAGCCTAGTTTTGTGACTTCTGATAAGGATTGTGTCCCCAATTGGCCGATCTCGGAGTTTCAGACATGTGACCCAGCTTCCACAAAACCAGCAAGCACCCCAGAATCGACGCCTTTGCAGTGATTCCTTCACGTAAGCGGGTGCTTCGAAGCTTAAACTCTGACCTCAGTCTTATTCTCGCCGGCCGAGACAGACTGTTTCTATGCATTAAGGATTTTACTTTCCTTCCTTGGATTCCAAAAAGGGGGCTTTCATCACTGAAACCTCTCCTTTACCACAGCTGGACAACGATCCAGCCGATCCTCTCCTCCTTGCCAGACGGAGAAAGAGCCTACAGGCCTATAGGCTAGCCTAGCGCTATGCGCGCAAAATACTTTGGAAGTGCCTCCCCTCCTCAACGCCGCAACCCGCCGAAGACGCCCGAGCCACGGCCGGAGCAAGCCAGCGGACCGCGACATTCCCGTCCTTTTTCCGAGAAGCAAAACCTCCACCACCACCTTCAGTCGAGCCAGCGGGGACCCGCTAACCTCCTGCCGTGTGGAGCGCACCCCTCTCGGACATCACCCCTTCCTCGCTCCCAAAGCATCACCGTCGGATAACGGTTCAAGTAGGCATTTGTCTGGGCTAATTTAGATATCTATTCCATGTTCTTTAATTTAGTTAAAGCTAGCGGACTGACGAGTCCTGTTTATTTCCTGTTTTATTGTAATTCTGACTGAGTTATCTTATCCAATAACCGCCTTATTAGGCTACTCATTGTGTTTCTTCCGTTACGCGGGAGTTTGTGTTGATTATTTAGATTGCCGTCACAATACTCAGGGCTTTAGCCGCTGTTCCCCTCTGATCAACTCAGAAACACCACACATTCTATGAGATCACTCGTAGAGTGGGTGGTTGTATTTAATCGGGGTGAACAGTGAGTGCACTGCGTAGTGGCGAGATTTTCTTTGGTCTCTCTCTCTTTTCTCTCTATACTAACCTGTCACCTACACTACACACACATACGCTTCCCCTTTTGTTGTTCCCCTCACGACTGTTAACGTATAGCATTGATTGCGTTGGTGTTTCAAACTTCACATTGCTTAAGGACAGTCGGTCCGTGCCATTTTGTAACCACGGACGCTATTCCGTTGCTATTTACAACCAGTTGTTCCTATACCGTCACATTGAAGTTAGGGCGCTTCCGCCACGTGATTGGGTCGCCATCGGCGTCCCCTCCACGTGACGCAAGCGTCACGAGCTGTTTGGGCGGTGTCCCACCCCTCCCGCTTTGACACACACACACGCACGCACACACGCACGCACACACACACACACACACACACACACACACACACACACACACACACACACACACACACACACACACATACACACACACACACACACACACACACACACACACACACTCATTGGTACACGTATATGTACTATAGCCTGTGGGTTTGATTCTAAACTGCTCTTATTAATGCTTGTGTTTGTAGATGCTATTCTTGATTTAGATTAGATGGTTATTGACTTGTGTGTATCGTTTTAACCAACTTGCCCAAGTGAATAAACCCTCCCTTTTTGATTTTAAGAAGCAGTGTCTGTGATATTTGTGTCTTGTATTTCACTAAATGCTGGTAAATAAGGTCGATGCTCAAATATTCACTCCTTTATTATCCTAAATGCACATTGTAACCAACTGTGACATTTTAAAGGTAAATCCCTTGAACATTGAGACTGTTTTTCTGATTTGGTATAGAGTTCCCTTTTTCAAAGGGTGGTGCTCTGTAGGTATTAATAAGTAATTTGATTAGCTTGACTAATTTAATTGATCATTAATTAACATTTTTATAAAATATTATAATTTCCTTGAAATTAACAATATTCTTGACTTTGACCAAATCTACCCCTTATGAATTCCCAACACCTTCAGGCTGCATTTGTAAATAAGAATGTTGTTCTTAATTTTCTTGCCTGGGTAAATAAAGGTTAAATAAAATAAAAAATCATCAGACCAGAACATTTTGTTTCTCATGGTCTGAGAGTCTTTCAGGTGCCTTTTGGCAAACTCCAGGCAGGGTGGCTTCCGTCTGGCCTCTCTACCATACAGGCCTGATTGGTGGAGTGCTGCAGCGATGGTCGTCCTTCTGGAAGGTTCTCCTCTCTCCACAGAGGATCCCTGGAGCTCTGTCAGAGTGACCATCAGGTTATTGGCCACCTCCCTAACTAAAGCCCTTCTCCCCCGATCAATCGCACAATAAAAATATGTAACTTTTCTCTGTTGAAGTTGGTTTACCTGCTCTATTTTTCTCCATAGCCCTCTTACCCTTATTTTCACTGTATTTTGAGTAATAACGTTATTTGGCATATTTTGTCACAAAGAAAAGGGGCAGGTTGACGCATGCACTGCACTGAAATAAGTTAAAAGTGGAACAAGTGATTCTCCAGAATGCTTGTCAAAATCACTTCTCAATGAAAACAAGGGGGGCCCACTGTGGCTAGCAACATGCCCATTTACAGAGCCTAGGCTGTTTATTTACTCTGGATTTTTTTTATCGCACACACATACAGACAGGTCGTGATGAGATATTTACAGATTTTGACAAATGTATTTGACAACGAGCATTCTTTACTGCAAGAAATTACAAACATTACAAGACGTGCAGGAAATCATGGCACATTGTCATACTAGCCTAATCTATATGTTGAGTGCATTGACGGGCACTGTGTGTGTGTGTGTGTGTGTGTGTGTGTGTGTGTGTGTGTGTGTGTGTGTGTGTGGAGGTAGAAATCAATCAAACGCTCCCAATGTGGCAGCTTGTTTCTATCAATGACAGTGTGTCTGTTAAGCATTAAGAAATAATTGGAAATATTTAACATACTCTTTATTTTTGTGAGCAGTGCCTTTAGATTGTCTTACCAAAGGCTACACAAAATGACAGTATTGCACTTATTTAATACACATTGGCATGTTTACAAAACTGATTTGGACAGCCTCAACATCAACATCAACATTTATATAAAAATAACAGATGGTACATTGAGGAATGTTTGAAAACTATTATGACTGGGGAACAATTGGAATGCAGCCACGTGTTTCCGTCACACACTGAAACGCTTAGCCTCAACATTACAGCAGCATTCACCAATAATGACTATTAAAGAAAGACGGCACCTCATTAACACACAAACACATACAGTAGGGGAGAACGGGGTAATTTGTCACATGGGTTGGATGTCACATTCGTTATATCTCGCCACCAGAGCGCGCTAGCTCTGAAATGTTGATATAAAAAAGGTCCAGAATTGGGATCAGAGGTCACATACATAGACTTCCTTGGAGTTAGACTGCTGCATTTCAGGTGAGAGGATGTTTTGTGTTTTTCATGTCAAATTCAAAATATTTTACTTCTCAGTATTTTTCTTCTAGGCTTTTACACAATGGGTTTATAACAAAACACTTGTTACCCTCAGAAAGTGTGAAGGGTAAACTATAGTTTAGATTGTGGTTATCAAGCTAATTAGTTGTCAGATGGTTGTTGGCCTTGATGCTAGCAAGAAATTCAAGTTGGGGTTGGTCGTCAAATTTTTTGGGGGGTTGGTTGTCACATGTTATCTCAAGGCTGCAGCCAGAAAAGGAACCCAATAACGAAAGAAATTGTCAAGCTGTATCCTCACTGACACCCCAGAGAAGGAAAGAATAGAGCAGGAAAAGGCAGCTAGCAAGCAAAAGAAAAAAGGGCAACAAAATCAAAACAACCCAGTGCATCCCAAACTAGACCAGCTGCCAAGGCTACAGAACGTTATGTAGGCCTATTTGTCAACTTGACAATGCAATTAAACATTCAAATTTGGTTCTGCCTCCTTGCCTTCTTTTTAAGATTGTTCCCATTAAGATAACATTGTGACAAACAACCCCATAGTGTAAGACAACCGACCCCTTGATGGGGTTGGTTGTCACAATGTGTCAGAGTGTCTTTGATGGTAAATTACTTCTTCATTACAATAAGTTGGAAAAAAAGAGAGACACACATTTCTAGCCAACACCTTAAGCTTCAATTTAATGTAGGAATGGCTATTGACAGATGTTTTGGTGATGAGCAATTCTCACTAGAGTAAAAAGTGTGCCTACTTACCCCGTTCTCCCCTACACCAGTAAGGCACCGTTAAAATACAACCTCCAGGCTTCTCTTTAGTTAATAGGAAAATGATTGACAGTTGACAGATTGGTCAGGGCACAACATGAACATAGCCTATGTATGGGCGACAACAACTGATAACCAAACATGCAGTCAACAATTTATGAGATACAGTTTTGAAAATAACCTACAAGCACTTTTTAATGAATCGAGATGACAACACTCAAAAAGTAAAACAACCCGGATACAGTTTAAGAGGTCAGGATTAAGGCGCTGTGACACCAGAGCCCTGTTTCAGGTAGCTGGTTTTGAGGCGACTCAGAGTTTGTTCGCTCTGAGTTAGTGGAAACTCTCGGTTTTCCGTTTGAGATAGCAGGTTCAGCGCAACCGAGAGTCAGTTACTGCGGCAACATACGCCGTGGGTCTAATCTGCTGGATATGTGATTTGACCTACTCTGAGTTTGTTTTCACTTCACGCTGCAGCTCCGACTGAAGAAAGAGTGTCACTGTCACAACGCGTCCCTGTACAGTTTGAAGCAAAATCACTCTATAGAAATCTCCATCGGGATGTTTTTATCATGTACTGATGATTTTACATTTGACCGATCATTTATCT
Source organism: Ammodytes dubius (assembly GCA_026122265.1). Classification (NCBI taxonomy): domain Eukaryota; kingdom Metazoa; phylum Chordata; class Actinopteri; order Uranoscopiformes; family Ammodytidae; genus Ammodytes; species Ammodytes dubius. Next base: position 1,101,415 of record CM047524.1, read on the forward strand.
GATCAGTAGCCTAGTTCTCTGCCCTCGTGCCGTGAAATCTACCACTTGGACGGTTTAGTGACATGTTAGCATGAATTAAACGAATATCAATAGTTTAGCCAGATTTTCTAAATGAGTGGTTCTTGCTAGCCATGGATAAATGTGCAGGCAGATCATTGGCATGTGAAAACGTTACCTGGGACTTGTATTGTTTAGGTGTGGTGTCTTTTAAAAGTAATTTCTCTGTGGCTATACACAATCAATGATCATTTCTACCTTTTCAACTTCTTCTGTTCTGGAATATTTTGAATGTAAAAGTTGGTGAATATCATTTTGATACTTCATGGTGTCGTGTCATATTGGTCGGTTTATCAATATTAGAAATGGAAGTTAAGTCACTTATATCTGTTGTCATTAAAAAAGTATGAATTCCTAGTGTTCAGGTTTCCATTCAAATCAAGGCACACTTATAATCTGGCTCTGGCTGTGAGTGCTGATTGCCATGTCTAGAGGTCATAGTAGTCCATGTGAGCTCCTGATGTGTATGTGTCCTCCAGCAGCAGCTTCATCAGCTTAGCACAGGACACCTCACAGGTGAGCAGCTGGCCCTGAGCAACACTGTCCAGGATAGACTTCCTCATGCTGGGATGGGCTGTGTGGGTCCTGGCCTCCAGGTGCATGTCTGTGTCCAAAGGCCCTGGGTCAATACAAGCAGGGAAGAGTGAGTCAAGTTCTGGCAGCATTCCATGAAAATAACGTAGTGGACAATAGAAACACATTTGCCTACAAAGTAAAAATAATGCTTATCACCTGGTTTATTGTTTTTCTTTGGCATGTGACAACACTGTCCGATACATATACAGTATCTCATAGTGTATTTAACCTTCAGTGCATCTTAGGCCCTTTTTGGTACATTTTGGTTTTTCATTTCACAACTGCTGAGGCTGTGTTCATGCAAATGGCTTCATATTTGGTCAAGGCTAATGTTTTCTGACCAATTTATGAATTGTATCCTCAATTCATTAATTTACACAATAATGCACTGTATATTAATTTTCCTCACACTCAGCCTCCTTGGCCAAATAAGCGCCTCATTGACTCCCATTCAAACGACATTTTTTGACCCTTCTGCCAATAGCTGATAGAAACCAGATTTTTTTTGTTTTGTTTTATTTCTTTGCACTAATGTCTTGAAAATTTAAATTTTTTGTGTTTTTTTTAAAATTGCATCGGTTTTCTCTCATATACCATTGGTTTTAATTACAGGCTGAGATTTAATATTGCTCTCCTCTGCTACTAGCCACTGCAGGCCACATGAATAAATTGTTTCAGCTGAAATGCTCTCTCTGTATTCTTAGTGATGGCATAGTATAGTATAGATGTGTTTTTCGACAAATAAGTGTGTGTGTGTGTCTGTGTGTGTATCCAAACACAGACACTCAAATTCACATAGAGAAAAACAGTTCAGTGTAAATCCATAAAAACTGCATGTGTTGATCCCATGGTCAATTGAGGTTAAATACATGAATTTGGTAATATTAGACATTCATCCTGTTCTTATACCTTGAAATTTTACATTTTTACTATTTTACAGCTGATGCGTGAATTTCATCCTTATAGGCCTGAAGAGCAAAGATACCCCTAGTGGAAACGAGGGAACTGTGATTCATTTTGTATTGTTATCAGTTGTAAAGGCTATAGGCAGGACTTAATTCATAAAACATCTGAAAAAATCATAAAAATATAAAATTTCAAGTTATAAGAGCAGGATGAATGTGTAATATTACCATATTCACAAACTTATCCTCAATTAACCATGGGATCGAAACATGCTGTTTTCATGGATTTACATTGAGCTGTATTTCTATGTGAATTTCACTATCTGTTATTTGATACACACACAGGCACACATATTCACAAATACATATTTGTTGAAATACACATATACACTACTCTATGCTATTATGAAGAACCCAGACAGGGCATGTTATCTCAAATAATGTATTCATGTGGCCTGCAGTGGCCTAAGTAGCAAGGGAGTGCAAATTTACATTTTAGCCTGTAGTTGAAACACTGGCATATGTGTGAAATTAGCAACAACTAGTAAAAAACACAAAAAATGGAAAATGTCAAGACATTAGTACAAGGAACCAAAAGAATAATAAAAAAATCAGTTTCTCTCATCTTTTGGCAGCAGGGTCAAAAAGTGTGGTTTTAATAGAATTCTGTGTGCCATACAATGGCCCTTAATGGAGGGCACATTTTAAATCTTAAATAGCAAAAATAATAGAAATGCATTCAAATCAATTTCATTGCACATTTTTTACATCTATCACACTCTTATAATCCCCCTCAAAAAAATCCAATTCAGACTAATTATTTAGCTTTTAATTGATATTTTGTGTTTTTCCATTAAAAAAAACGAGTGACTTTTTCTAAAACAACTAGAATTTAAAGGGTTAAAATCCTTAAAATAAAGATGAATATGGTTTGTATGGTGAGGACTCGAGTTGAAAAAGAAAGTTATAAAAAAAAATTGGTGGAAAAATACATTCATGTTATTTTTATCTACATATCAATCCAAAGTGACATCTTAAGCGCCGAAGGAGGCTGAGTGTGAGTCTTTTTTTAAATCTTAGATATAAAAAAATATAAAAATGCATTCAAATCAATTTCATTGCACATTTTTTACATCTATCACACTCTTATAATCCCCCTCAAAAAAATCCAATTCAGACTAATTATTTAGCTTTTAATTGATATTTTGTGTTTTTCCATTAAAAAAAACGAGTGACTTTTTCTAAAACAACTAGAATTTAAAGGGTTAAAATCCTTAAAATAAAGATGAATATGGTTTGTATGGTGAGGACTCGAGTTGAAAAAGAAAGTTATAAAAAAAAATTGGTGGAAAAATACATTCATGTTATTTTTATCTACATATCAATCCAAAGTGACATCTTAAGCGCCGAAGGAGGCTGAGTGTGAGTCTTTTTTTAAATCTTAGATATAAAAAAATATAAAAATGCATTCAAATCAATTTCATTGCACATTTTTTACATCTATCACACTCTTATAATCCCCCTCAAAAAAATCCAATTCAGACTAATTATTTAGCTTTTAATTGATATTTTGTGTTTTTCCATTAAAAAAAACGAGTGACTTTTTCTAAAACAACTAGAATTTAAAGGGTTAAAATCCTTAAAATAAAGATGAATATGGTTTGTATGGTGAGGACTCGAGTTGAAAAAGAAAGTTATAAAAAAAAATTGGTGGAAAAATACATTCATGTTATTTTTATCTACATATCAATCCAAAGTGACACCTTAAGCGCCGAAGGAGGCAGAGTGTGATTTTTTTTAAGGATGCACTGAAGGTTAAGTGACTTTATTCTTTGGCTCCTTAGGGCCTCTATATTTTCACAAAAATGTAAAGTTTTAGGGTTAGGGTTCTAGAAATGTAGGGTGAGTCTTTTGAGTTGCAGCAGCCACTGGTGAGTTTTATTCTCAAAAAGTTAAAGCCAACTTTTAAAAGGTTGTGACAGCGATTATGGAAAACCCTTTCTTGTTAAAATCAGTGTAAACTCATGATCAGCTTCCTGTCTGTACTGTGTGTGCGCTGAAAAAGAAATCCAGTGTTAATACACAGCCTAGGCTCTGTAATCATGCATGTTGCTTGCCATGGTGTTGTTTACGTACCAGTTTACAGAGCCTATGCTGTGTTTTAACACTGTAATTCTTTTTAGCTCACACACAGTACAGACAGGTAGCGGATCGTGAGGAGATATTCACTGATTTTGGCAAAAAACTAATTTTGACAACAAGCGTTTTCTACCTTTAAAAGGTAGAAAGAAATGCATCATGTCATAACTGACTCATGTAGGAGGAAGTCATTCCATTTGACTTCAGTCCTGCCTGGTTGTTGGTCCTCACCTGGCGCGTAGCTGAGCACCCTGAGGTCGGGCTCCTCCTCTGCCAGCACCCTGCACATCATGTCTCTAGCAGCCTTCCCGCTGCAGTACAGCACCCAGGAGGGGAAGGGCTTCACGGCACACAGCGAGGAGATGTTAACCACTGTCCGCTTCAGAGCCGCGCGCTGCGGGAAAGCCTGCAGGATGCCGGCTGTCAGGCACAGGCACGAGCTCACGTTCAGGGACAGGTAAGAATCCACCTCGGCCATGTCGGTGAAGCTTTTGGTGTAGCGGGACACATCACCAAGGGAGGCTGGGGAACAGAGTGAAAGCAAGCTGTTATCTCTGTGTGTTTCAATCTTCTTCCTACTGTAGTGAGTGTCTCCATCAACTAACTAGTCATTACTACTGACTCTTAAAGCTATAGTGCGGAATTTTTTCATACAAAGGAATGATGGTTACTTACATCGCAAGAATCAGTTGACACAAAGTTAATGAAGCTCTAGAAAACTCTCTCTGTATTTCTCAGCATGGCAGTGTTACAAACACCCCCCCCCCCAATTTTTTTTTAAAGAAGAAGAAATTAGTATAGGCTACAGAGCTATAAATAAATAGAGCATCTTCCTTGAATACTGAATATAACTGGATAATGCACTGGACCAGTGGAATCAGCTGCTGTTAGTAATACAACACAAATCCCACTCTCTCCATCCACTGACCCTGGTACACAAACATGCTCCACAGGTTTCTCCTTACCAGCGTTGTTGATCAGTATAATGTGATCCATCGCCTCAGAGAAAGCGCTTTTGGCCGCTCTCACCACGCTCTCCGGTCCTTCCATTTGACCCAGGTCTGCCACCACACACTCCGCCAGCACGCCGGCTTTGCCTGCCTCTGAGCCCGCCAGCTCCGCCTGCAGAGACCGCAGCTCGTCACCGGAGCGGGCCACCAGCACGAGCACCGAGCCGGGCTTCACCAACCGAGATATCTCGCTGGCTATAGCCCGGCCCAGGCCTCTGGAGGCCCCGGTGATGATGCAGAGCGCCCGGCCCAGGTCTGTGCGCTCACTGGACGACATGGTGCAAGGAGAAGCGCAAGGAAGGATGAGGAGATGAGAATGGAGAAAAAGTTTCGGAGATATTTTCACGCAGCAGCTGCTACACAGTTCTTCTTCGTGGATTTTTAAAGGTTTTTTTTTTTTACAAACTGTCTTAATCTATTTGGTGCATTGTCGCCATCTCTCGGTTTCAAACGCAACGGTTAACCTGTACACAGAAACATGGCACGGGATACTGAATTGGAAAGCCATCGCATCGAGTCACAGAGTGCATGGTTTAACAGCACGTCCCTGGATGGTGTTTATCAATTTTAAATGCAGTGGATGCTGGATGTGTGGATCAGGGAAGGGAGAGACCGTTTCTGATGAGGATTAGAGAGGATGTAAGGTGACGTCGAGGAAAACGTGTGGCCGAATGCAGAAAACAGGGAAGGACAGATGGATTAAAAAAAAGTTTATAAAAAGTCTACCACCATCTGAGTAAACATTACTTGAACATTTCCTCAGAATGTGTCTTACAAATAACACTGTCCACGCTCTTTGGATGAAAGTAGCTCTTATGAAAGTTGTATACACTGTGGAGATATGTAGTAACTGCATGGCTACATAACATGCAGGATATACAGTAGCCTATATAAAGAAGATTACCATGAAAATCTCAGTTTAGTTCGATTCTGAATGACTATTTATTTATTTGACTATAAGGGCATTGTGTGTGTGCTTCTGACATTTCAAATAAAACGGAGACAGTCTGGGAAAGGCTTTTTTTCTGTTTATTTCACTGGAGATATAATAAACAAAAACAAAGACGTTGTCGTAAATGACTCCACATATAATCTGTTCAACAACCTCATAATGAAATCATAGGCTTTAACATGCATTTCCCATATCAACAGTACACGAGCAATGTTGGTAAAAAAAAAAAGTAATTCAGCAAGTCTAACACAGCTGAAATATGTGTACACAAACACTTGTGCATTTGCAATTCTAGGTGTGTTTTGAAACATCACAATCATAATGTCTGTAATAACCATTTATTATCACAATATTAACCAGATGATGATGGGACAAGGTAGACACATTTGAATTTAGGTTGAATTCATCATTTTTGGGTGATAACATGGTTAAAGTCTGAATATATAATTTCTTCACATAATATCTATTAAAATGCCTTACTGGTACCATCCATGGCTGGTATGAGATGGTTTGTGCCCAGCAGCTGTATCTTCTGTCCCTGCTGCATGGCCTTCAATGCTCCTTGGTTCATTTCTAAACAGCACTTTTCACCACACATTAGTCCTTTGACCTTCAACCTCCACATGAGGGTAATACGAAATAAAGAAAACTGTTAAAGACAGAAACTACCAGTCCTATTGTCAGACAAATGACCGATGCATATATTAAAGGATTTCATCTTTATCATTTTGGAAAAAAGAGGAATGTTAGAAATTCACCTCTTGGACATGACAATAAAGGAATGTTGGCAAAATCCAAAGTGTTTAAAAGAATGACTGTAAAGCTATGACTGACGACAACATCTCACAACAAGGTCCCTAACCCACCCACACAGAAACACATGTTTGTATGTGGTAACCGATGTAGCTGAGGGAGCGTGTCTATGTTCCCACATTTCTAAGTACTCTAACTATATAATAGACAAATATGTGTGTGTGTTTGTGTGTGTGTGTGTGTGTGTGTGTGTGTGTGTGTGTGTGTGTGTGTGTGTGTGTCTGGTATTGTTGTTCCTCTCACTCCTATTCTTACCTCTCTCTCTACCCTTACCCTTAACCTAACCACCCAGCTGTGATACCTGAACCTAATCACCAATTTCAGGAACATAGGTCCCATTAGAAAAAATAATAATTTTAGAACATGGAAACATAGGCATGACCCCCCTGACTGATGTTGAGGGCTAAACTACATGTTTGATTCGCTGTGAGCACGTTTGTCATTTTCAAAATCACTATCCTGGGAGATGAGCTTGTAAGGCTTCTTCTTCTCCTTCTCCTCCAGCACTGAGTTGCCCATCTCCACGTCTTTGCTGCGCAGCTCGTGTCGAGACAGGAACTCTATGATGCCGGCCCCGATCGAGTCCCCGAGAACATTGGTGGTGGTGCGCAGGCGGTCGCTGCACCCCAGAGCAAATAACAAAGAAAAATAAGAGGATAAGCATGTTGGGCACACAGGTGCTATATTTGAGACCGAAGTGTCATGGCAGGCACGTGCACAGAGTGCAAAAATCCCCTTGGTGATTTTTTTATTTTATTTTTATTTATTTTTATTCTTTCAAATATAGTGACAGCAATGTATAGTAGTATCCAGGATGAATATGTATTATCAATAAGACAGTGTTAAGATGCAACTTGTCCTGACTTGGAATGGAAAGCACGCATCCATCCAGCCCCACCATAGATTGGTTATAGTAAATAGACACTGTTTTAATTATGGAACATAAACAACAATTACTTTTTATGTTATCTGCAAAAAATAATAATAAAGTAGGCTAGGTCAGAAGGATTTGGTTGTTATGTCCTCATTATTAACCTCTGTAGTTAAAATGTTTTCCCGGGTCATGCAGGGTAACATACAAATACTGTATGTCATCAATTTCTGAAGCAGAGAGTTTTCTAGGAGTAGTAGTTGCAGTAGAATATAATCAGGGCCCATTTTATGATCAAAAGTGTGTAAATATGGATGGCAGCGGTGTGACAACATCAGTGTGGGAATAGTGCTAGGTGGAGATAATGCCCTTTTTATTTGCTTATTTGCTTTAATAGTTAGTTGCATGAAGATGTTACATTTTGCAATGAGAGCTGTTTCCATATGATGTATCCCACAATAATGGTACAGTCCAGAAGAAAAGAAACAGTTAAAAAATAATTCTGGCATCATACAGCGGAACCAAACATTTAACTATGTTTGCTGTTGAATTAGGTAAGGCTAAACCTCCAGATGGCTTGGAACTCTCACTCTGGAGGTGTGTCTTGCCATTTTTTGTTCCAGATTGACACAGATATCTATACATCAATCAATTAACAAAAGACTTGCAAGAAAATGGAGATTGAGTAAATACATACAGGAACTTCATTAGTTATTTCATTTTGACCAGCACATCCAAACTTTTTTTGGTTTAAATAATCTTTTGAAAATGCGTGGACATTTTACCACAGGTGAAACATTTAAACTTCAACTTTGAATTGGTCATGGGAAAAAATATTATCTAATATAATTTGGTAAAATGGCAAACGCAAATTCTTCGTTAAATTGAATTTACAACCTGTAAACGCTCTGAGACATATAGAAGGACATCATCAGCATATACCGGTCATTATAATTTATGACTAATGTCAACTCTACTTGACTGCTATCTGCCTGTCTGATTTCAAAATATTTTCAAAGGGTTCGATAGTTTGATGAGCAGGGGACTGAGAGGGGAGCCTGCCAGAATCAATTTATCCTGTAGGATAACCAAAGAAGACTTCATCGGACAACAACATCTAAAGTTTTAAACAGACCATGTGAATCTGGCCTGCCGAAACAGTAGACAGTGATTCTATTAAATTGTGCGAATGTGTGATTTTAAATCCACAACTCGGTGTAATTTCTTGCCAGCACAGATCTAGGTAGAATTAGTATGTAGTGGGTATATCTCCACAGGTGATTTTGCTGTTTTGCTAGCTTTCAAGGTGTTGTCTTCTTTGGCATTTTTGCTCCTTGCATCCCAGAAAAGAGTTATAGCATTACCCTCAACAACAGATCTCAGTGTTTAAACTATTGAGGGCTATCTTTTGGCAGGTGAATTTACAATATTATATGGAAAAAAGTTGATCTCTGTCTGCAGAGGTTGGTCGAGCAAGTCCTGACCTATCATCCCCCGACCAGACCTAGAATAAGCCTGACTCACTGGACTAAGCATGGTTTAACTGGAATCTATCGAACTATTAAACAGCCCTCAGCTTTAGAACAGTCAGGCATTTATTCAGAGGCTAAACCTCCTTCTTTTCTCTGTGAGAGGGGCCTGTCTTCATAAAGGAAGGCTTTGACAGACATTCATATTTGGTCCATCCTAGTTGAAGGAGAGAAGGGTTTTTCTTATTGCCCCAGTTAGCTGAGTAATTTATGGGAAGGGTATTCTAATTGAAATGATTAATTTGGGAAACCTAATTATGTTTCTATGTTAAAACTCATGGCAAAAAAATATTCAATACAAAAAGGGCGGATGTGGAACAAGACTCTGGGGAGGGAGGAGAAGTGTGTCACTAGGTGGTAGATACAGAGGCTGCTTCTAACCTTTAAGATGACAGAGATGTTGGATGTGAGTCACAGTAACGTGTCACACACACTTCGGTTACAGTGGATCAGATTACACATCTTAATGGTACAGGAAGGTACTCACAGGAACCAATCAACCGCAATGATGAGAGTGATGTCATCGGTAGGAAGTCCAACAGAGGTCAGTACGATCACCATGGTGACCAGGCCTGCCTGGGGGATGCCCGCAGCTCCAATACTGGCCGCGGTTGCTGTAATACTTGATTAAAGAAGAACAAAACAGAATAATTAAACAATGCCTGGGATATTTATTAAAAATTGTATTCTTGGGGCGCCCTTAGCTCAGTTGGTAGGGCGTAAAAAGGATAATAATAATATTAATAATAATAATAATAATTATTATTATTATCCTTTTTTGTTAATTTTTACCTGATTGTGATGATCTGACCAAAGTTCATCTCCACATTGTTAACCTGGGCGATGAAGAGGGCTGCCAGGGCCTCATACAGAGCTGTTCCATCCATGTTGATGGTGGCCCCCACGGGCAGCACGAAACGTGTGATTCGCTTGTCAATTTTGTTGTTCTGTTCCAGGCACCTAAAGGTGACAGGGAGGGTGGCTGAGCTGGGAGGTAGAAGGGAAAAAACATTTAGAAGAGATCAGCCTGACAGTTTGTAGGTGGAAATCATAACTTTGCATTGTCAGTTCTGTTCAGAGATTTAGAATAAATGAGCTTTTGTACTGAACACCTTTAATACTTATTAATCAACAAAATGACATTCAATAGAGAAAATTATTTTCCTACTGCATATTGTCAATAACATATTTAGCCTTGCTAAAGCGGGTAAAAACTCCAAGTCAAACACTTTCATTTATTACATGTAAATGTTGCTCAGTTTTCTTAAAATCAAGGTGAATGGTGGGTAGGGTTATAAAGATATGTGTATGAGTATCTGAAAACCAATACAAGAGTCACTTATTTGGCTACATCAATACACAAATTAAATTCTGCATGAAATTCAGAAAAAGGCTATATCTTACTATTAACAACTGATCATTAAAACTAACCCTCTGGCATGGGTGTGCCAATATAGATGTTCTCAAACTTTCAAATACAGAAGCTTACCACTACATAGTGAGGCGTGATAATATAATGATTCAGAATTATTGACTCGTTTCCACTGAGTAGCACTGTCTGTTTCAGCATGGCACGGGTTGGTACGGAACGGTAACCCTATATCTGGTTTGAGTTTCAATGCCCTTACTCGATAGGCGGGGTCTGAGGGGGCTTTCACACCTACCTTGTTTGGTCCAGACTTTGGACTTTCCCGTTTGATCCAAACTTAAATTACAGGTGTGAAACCTCCCGTGGACTGCAGTCCAGACTAACCAGGTGGACCTTGGTCCACCCTGAAGACTATACTGAGCCATGGTTCGGTTCTTGTCCAGTGTGAGGGCAGTCGCAAAGCGGAGAAATGAGCTGCTGACTGTAGGAGCTGGGGCGGGGGGGTCAATGATGGGAGAACGGGTGATTTCTTATTATTTTTTATATACAACGTTAGTCAAAGCAGGAGGTGTGCGTTGTTTGGGCGACTGCCTGAACTAAACAGCGCTGTAGGAAATTAATCTGTTTGTACATTTTTCCTCCATTCCTTCATTCAAACTGGTGAAGGCTATACCGCCGAATAGAAACGTTGACGTCAGACGCACGCCCATTTACAAACCAATCAATGTCTGGTATTGGGGGACGCAGCCCATGTAGGTGATAAACACAGAGTAGGCATGTCATGGAAAGTTATTTAGTGCGCTGGCAAAACTGCAATGTGAAACAAAACCAACGCTGATCAAATCCACACAGGGGAGTCCCTAGTTCAGACCTTGGTGCAGGCTTTTAGGTGTGAAAGCCCCCTAGGCCTATGGGACCCTTCCCAAACTTTGACAGTTGAAACAAATAAATTCAGGCCTGCCGTACCGATGCACACTGCCCAGTGGAAACAAGGCTTTAGCCAGGCACTTGAGCAGGAATAGTTCCCTTTCTACCACAAAGTAGGCTAGATACTAGTTTCACTGTGAGTTTGACAAGTGTAGTTCCGAAAATGCTAGACTGTAAGTTTCAGGGAATAATTGGGATTCATTTCATTATGAGTGTGATAGTGTTAGTGGACAGGACTCACCTGGAGGAGGTTCCCAGGGCTGTGATCAGAGCCTGCAGGAGCCCAGCAATGAAGGTGAAAGGGTTTTGCCGAGTGATAGCGAAATACAGACCGGGAAGAATAATAACAGCATGGATGGATAAGCCAATGATAACTGTAAGGGTGTACATGCCCAGCTGGCCACCCATCTGTGTCAGATCATCCATCTCCACAATCTTTCCTGCAATCAGGAAAAGGATGCCAATGGGAGCGTACCTGAGAGAAGGAGAGGAGCAGCCATTTATTGAGGGTAAATAAGTCAATTGTACACAGGACACATTGACATTTGTCTTTTCGCATATCCCCTCCCCCTGGAGCAGTTTGGGGGTTAAGTCCCTTGCTCAAAGACACAATGGTAGAGATGGTGGGCACCATAGATGTAATAACAGCCACCACTAGTTTTACAAATAACACACTCCGGTCATGTGCGGGGGATCGAACCAGAGACCTCATCGGCCCCTCTTTCCGCTAGGGCTAGGCCATCCTACAGGCGAAGAGCACACCAAGCCGACTTGCCGTACGTTCTGCGCTTGCACGTGATGACATTAAGTAGGCTGTTATGATAACGTAGGCTGTCATTAAAACGGAGAGAGTGCATGCTTCAGACACACACCACACACACAGACAGACAGACAGCACACAACACAGACAGACAGACAAAAACACACACACACACACACCACACCACACACACACACACACACACACACACACACACACACACACACACACCACAACACACACACTGTGGCCGCTCCTCGCCCAAACTACCTCGACTATTTCTGAAAAAATTTGAAAACGTCGTGACGGACAATCTGATGCTATGTGCTGATTGTGTTTAGCCTACATAACAATCAGAACTTTCTCTGATTCTATCGATAGCTTCCTAAATCATGTTTGACAAAAGTGAAACTAATATCTGCTCCGCTGCCGATTGAACATGTTGAATCGGCTGAAAAGAAGCCCGACGACTTTTACGACAACCGACTTCACCGAACACACCAAACAGACTCATGTCCCCGCCCCCTCCAGACTCTCCAACCATGTCCCATGCCCGATTTTGGTCCTGTGTGTCTGTGTCTTAACACCCAAATGTGATAAAAAAGACAAGTCTTACCACATGATGATGGAAACCAGCCGCATGATAGCTTCATTGAGGCCGTCGAAGAAATCCCTGAGGAGCTGTCCCTGCTCCTTCATGTTACCAATGATAAGACCAAAGCACATGGAGAAGACCACCAGCCCCAGGGCGTTGACCCCGTTCACCTGACCTGGCACTGGGATCACTTCCTCCCGGGTGATCTCCATCACCTCCTGTGTCCCGTTGGTCCCATTGGTCGAGTTGAAGAGGCTGTCGTTCACTGTTACCATCTCATGGACAACTCGCTTTCCATATTTGGTTTTGAACTGGAGAATAAGAGAATGAATGGATCATGGTTACACTAGTGGAGTTTTGTCGCTTTTCCACTACATGATACTGGCTCTACTGTACCCTACCCTACCCAACTCTGCTCTGCTGTCCTATACTCTACACTGCTCTACTGTACTCTATACTCTAGTCTACTCTACTACTAAAGTTGCTGGTCCCTGGATTCTACTTTTTTTGGTCCCTACTCCGTCAAGGTTCCAGGGACCAGGTATTAAAGAGGACCTATTATACTACTTTTCTGGTCTTAATTTCTTGTTAAAAACTGCTATAGAGCAACCTGACACGAATCACATCACAAAAAACTATGTAGATTTTCGGGAAGCTCTTTCTCTTATTTTGGCGATCCAGCATGCCCTGTAAACACTTTGCTTCTGCCAAACGCCAAACGCCAAACGCCATATATGGTCAGGCAAGGTGACGCACTTTTACCGGAAATTTGAACAAGATCGGCTCGACTGGCTGCAATAGTTTTTAGTGCTCTGCACAGCCACCCCAGGCGGTCAGCAGGGAATACGTCGAAATGCATGTACGTAATTACTTGATACTTTAGTATGGTTAAACATGACTATACATCATTATAACAAAGTTTATAGGTCATAAAAGTCGAAAAGTATCATAGGTCCTCTTTAAGCAGTGACGTGAAACACTGCAGACCACTGATTGGTCAGAGCGTCATCAGTGGGCGGCGCCCTATCCTGCACAACAAACAGTCAAGCTACTGTGGTGGTCTCAGTTTCAGAGCTTGCTTTTATTCTGCTTTCTTTCAAAACTTGCATCCTGTACAATTACACCTTGGTAGCTCGACAAAGTACAGCTGTTCCTCACCTTGGTGGCCGAGCCTAGATGGACGGGGCCACATGAAATGAGACTACCAGCGACTCTCCTGTAGGTGGGTGTTTAAAAACAGCTTTTCAGATAGGTGGAGATGGAGAACAAGAGTGAGGGTTGTTTTTGCTCACAATTTGGGAGTCTCTAGTAAAATCTGCGGACCAATATTAATGTTGAAAAACCATGAAAAAGGGCATTTTGCAAAATAGCTGACCTATACATATACTGAGTACACCCCCCCCCCCCCCACACACACACACACACAGGCTGTATTTGCTTTGTTTTTGGTTTATATTTCTCCGTTGGGAGTGGGACGTTTCAAGTTGGGTTCAAGCTGTAAAATATTGAGACTGGTCAGGCCTTAGTTGTGCAGGGGCCTACACAAATCAGGAAGGGTCAGTCCTGGGCCCAGGTTTCAGGCCCAATAAAGCCTTGGGCCTTTCCTCTAGCACACACCCTGGCCTCAACTTGTACTTGTTCACTTTTAGGATAAGGCAGGATTATTATAGGTCTGGAGGACCATAACATTTGTTACGCACACACATGCTCCGGTCTCTAAAGAACATAAAAATTGTCAGTATGCTGTTTTCTCGTTATTTTGCTTTAAGTACCGCAAGCATTAATTACAAAGTTCACCTGCTGTGTGCAGGCTTGGACCAAGTTTGGTGGAAACATATTTCTGAAATGAGAAATAAAGCAGTGGTTAGGAGATGACATTGGCCAGTCAGGTCAAACTTAGTGAATTATTTTCTTTCTGCATGGCTACCTGATCAGATCTAAGAAGGCATCAACAGGACTGACTTGCTGTATTGTCTGTTGCTTTCCAAACTCCTCCTTTGACCCTTTTCCCGGGTGAATGATGAGGACCACTAAGATACCGATGAAGACGGCAATAATGGTGGTGGTCATGTAGTATATCACGGCCCTCATGCCCATCTTCCCTGAGGCTTTGGTGTCCAAAGCTGCCATTCCTGATGGACAAAGATTAGGGATCACAGTCACTATCAGAGCATCAACACATACTACCATATTCTTTGTGAACAAAACAAAAAAGGTTTCACCCTGTAATACAGTATTATCCCTAAAACAGATGAGCACTCACATACAATATCAGCTTCTTTAATAAGCTGTCAAAAAAATAATTCAACAGAATTTAACTGCGGTTTCCAAGGTGCATTTCAATTATAACCGCTGATTCGATGAACCAAAAATGATCTCCCCATGTGCAGCTTTTGTGAGCTTAACACAAGTAATACATTTTGTACCAATCAAAATGCAGTTTAGAGCAGGTCACTTTTGAATTCTGGGTCTGTTTTTGCTTAATTTGGCAACTGTGGCGCAGTGTTTGATATATACAGTAGTACCATTAGAATATCCATAGCTCTGTGTCCAACATCTGACTGACCCTCTGTAGCAACCAAGCTCAGGCATTTGCCAGCCAGGCAATATTGAGAATTAAGCGAATATTAAATGTAATTTTTTTTTCTACATGAGCAGAAATGAGAGGTCATGACAATGGACAGAGTGCAGTAAGAGTCCACAAGGATGAAGCACATTCTGTAATTGATGTAAACCAAGTCTTCCCTGTAACTGAATCAGTGGGAGTCCCTTGGTCCCCTGTAAGGATGACCTTCCTATGAACCACCTCTCCTGACAGGTTATTCTTTCCAAGCACCAACTCCAAAGTGCAATTCTTTATAATTATTACAAAATTCTAGAAACCTTTTCACAATCGGAAAAAAAATACTAAGGTTGGATTCTCTTAAATGTTACCAGTTACCATAGAGTTTGGGTTAACCATTACATTTGAGTCCAAGAGCTAAACATCTGATTGTACAGTACAAAAATGATTTGGAATGTCCAGAAGTCTGCTATACAACGTTTTTACCACTGTTACTCAAAGAGCCTTAGACGTTCTGTCTTTTGCATGACAAGTATCTTTTGTTCAGAACTGACATGTATGTCCTTGTTCAGTTTGTTTTACATACAACCAAATGAAAGCGATATACGTATATAGCGAGAAGATTGCTGGTGAAAAAAATGGAATGGTAAATCTAAGAAAGCAGAATAAAGTCAGTGTTAACATGCCCTTCATCAGGGTCAGGTCAGTTCCATGTACGACATACATGTCAGAGTGTGTTGTACCTGTAATTAGACTGGACACCAGCAAGGGAAGAACAAGCATCTGAAGCATTCTCATTAACAGCTCTCCGGGGAAAGAGAAGTACTTCACTTGTCGATAGGTCATTTTATACGGGCGGAGAGAAAATCCCAGAATAATCCCTGCAGAGAAAATAAGCAGCATGGGCCTTTTGCAGTATACACAGTATATACAGTATATGTGTGTCTCCATTGCATTGACAAAAAAACTCTCACTGAATGCATGTTGAGGTCATTTCCATGTTAACTTGCAGAGGCATTACACACCTACAATAACAGCCGCAACTGTAAAGAGCACAAAGGCATTCTTCTTGAGGAACGTTTGGATGTCCTCTTTGGAGATCTCCTCCACTTTCCTCTTTGCCTTCATGGTGCGTATGTGAATGCCTTCCCTGAAACGCTGCATCCTGCTGGAAGACAAATTAACTTATAAAATACAGTATATAGTGTGTAGACTTAACAGCGCAATGCTAAGTTCATGTAAAATCCCCAAATCTGAAAGTTATTACAGAATGATTTCTTCAAATATTGCTAATTGTCTGATTAATGTTAGTTTTTTCTTATTAACAATGCATTTTTTAAGACCTGTACATGGTATTTTTTTATTTATAAAATGCAAAAAAAGGCTGTTTCCAAAATCTGAACTGTAAAATGAAAAAAATTAAATAAAGATTTGAACTCTGGCTTTATCCAACATCTAGATTTTTCAGTTTTTAAGGAGATACAAATTCCCATGTGGTAACAAGTGTTTATCAAGGGATCTGCTGGTGGTAAAGCATAGGGTTTGTCAAGTTCACCTTAATGCAGCACTCATACTGTATGTACATACTGTTAAAAATAGAGTTATTGGTTACTATATTTAGCCGTCCTATTCATACTGGCTGTGATGTGATCCTTTCCTAACATGACAGCAATGAGAAGCAGAAGAGATAGGGGACAGAATACACACTCCTCTATCTAATGGAATGGATCTGAGGCATAAGAGGCTAACACAAGCAGAGGTGGAGGGAAAGTTATTGCCTCGGGCCCCATGCTGCTAAGGACCCCATTAAACATCTGTGTTGGTTAGGATAGTTTATTTAATTTATTTGATTTTAAACATATGTCTTTCTTAGTTAAATATGAATGCGAAAAGGGACTCCATGCTTGTTTTTGCCTTAGGCCCCAAAATGACTAAATCCGCTAACGAACACAAGGCTTCAACAGTCTGATTCACACTCATCGGATTGAGTATTTTGCAAAGCTAAAGTCTCTGGAGTGCAACATGTTCCCATGGACAGTGTTTCTCTGCTGAGCCGTGAAAGGCGTAATTGGCGGATTGACCATACTTTTTTAAATTTTTTTAGTGGAGAATCCTGTGCTGGCTCCCAGTGCTGCATCAATGAACTGGCCTAATACATGATGAAAATGTTTCCTGCCTCTGGAACCTGGGCGACAAGCTTTTTGCTTGACAGAATTGAATGGAACCGCTGATTCAACATGTTCTGGAAAAGCCTAGAAAGACCATAGTGACCAAAATGAAACTCTATTGTTATTATTATATATATATATTTTGCTTGGTGAAGGATCCATCCAAAAATATAATTCTTCCTGACTCCTCTTCCTCCTTCCGTTCCTTTGTGTTCAGAACACTTTTTTATCTCACTTTGACACAATAGGCAAAAACATCAACATTCAAGCACCGGTCAGTTTTAAGATTTGTGTCTATTTTGTGCTCATAACATCTTCCTTCATTCTAGTATAAAATCAAAGGTCCAAAATGTAAATTTTTGTGTTTATTTGACTTGAAATTTCAACTTCTAAACCACTTACATCAACTTAACTTTCCATAATCATTCTTAGAACTATTCAGAAGGTTATTATTACAGAAGTATTTGTTCATATGTTGCTAATTTTCTAAATGACTTTTACTTTTTTTCTTTAAAACATACTGAAATGCATTTTTAGGACCTGTAGATAGTATTTTTTGATTCATAAAATTTAAAAAAAGGCTGTCCAAGTTAAAGGAATAGTTCAACATTTTAACTCTTTATGTCATCTTAGAACCAAATACGTACACGAGCATCACGGGCACGTTTAGTATGTATTTGATTCTAAAATGACATAACGTGTAAAAATACAGAGCGCAACATAACATCGTAAATAAACAAGTCCCAACAAGCACACAGGAGTGTTTAGTGATGTTGTAAAGTTTATCTTTTGACCTGCTCCCCTTGACTACCAGTTTGAGCTAAGCTAACCTGGATGAGAGACCTTTAGCCCATTTTTATATCAAAAATGCACACACAGTTACAGGAACGGTTTCTGTCGCCTTTTTTTGAGCCGGAGAGTGAGACAAAAAGCTAAACATTTTAAATGTTGAACTATTCCTTTAAACAACTAGTACTCCCAAACATTTTAAAGCAAAAAAGGAGAAAAAAAGTCCTTTGTCACATACCTGTTTAGACGGGTGGTCTGTTCTTCAGTGTTGGAGCCGGCACACCAGTGAAGCAGCAACGGGGACACAGATTTGACTGGAGCTTGTGTGAACCAGGAGAGTTGAGTGAGTAGGAGATGGAGCTCTAACTTTTGGCCACTACAGTAGAGCAGTCTTGCACCTGCTAATGGGAAAACAAGGGAGGGGAGACACCCAGAAGAGAGACAGAGAGAGAAAGGGGAGGGAGGGTGCAAGACTTTAGCTGAACAAATTAGAAAATGGTCCTCCCATAATAACACTGTTAGCCCTGTGACACAGTTTCAGGTAAAGTCCACAAGCATTATGGAAAACTTTGTTCAGAGTTATTGTGAAAATGATTATATAATGATTTGCTTTGGGGGACGGATCCATCTAAAGATAGGTATCTTCCTCTCCTCTCCTTCTCCTCCCTTTTCCTTTGTGTTCAGAAGACTTTTTTCTCAAGGTGAGACAATGCAGGCAACAACATTGTTTTTCAAGCAATGGTCAGTTTTAAGATTTATGTCTGTTTTGGTTCCGTAACATGTCTTCTTTCATACTAGTATAAATCAAAGGTGCGAAATGTAGACTTACCTTTAGGTGTTTATTTGATTAGACCTTGTCTGTTTCCGTCTGTATATTTCTCCTATACAACCATCTTTGTATGCGAAAAGACAAATTTCAATGTGCCTCGTGTACAACTGACAAATAAAGATAACTTAACTTAACTTAACTTTAACGGACATTATCTCAACATGAGTTTTTTTGTTGATACAATGAACTAAAAATCTGAACTACTACAGCACTCCCATCAACTAAACTTTCCATTATCATTATTAGCACTATGAAGGTGAATACATAACAATTTTTTCATAATGTTGCTAATTGTCTGATTTATGATACAGTTTCTTCTTAAAGAAACATGCTGACAATGCACTTTAAAGACCTGTACATAGTTTTGTTTTTGTTAGATAAAATTGAAAAGGGCTGTATCCTAAATATGACATCTTAAAAAAATCCAACACTAACATGTTGTAAAAAATTAAATAAAGATTTAAACTCTGGCTTTATGCAACATCTAGATTTTTGTTTTTTTAAGCAGATGCAAATTTACGAATGATTTGTTAGATATTGACACATTTGCATATTTATTCAAACATTCCTGAAAAAAAACTAATACAAATTGACTCAATACAGTCTGTACATGGTAGAGACACTTAAGGAATCATTTCTGGCATAAACCAATAACCAGGTTGAATTGATACACACGGTCTCACTGGGGATGTGTGATAGTTTGAGGTAATTCCGCAGAGTAAACCACACACCACAATTAGCTGAATAAAGTAGAGCTTGTGACCTCACTGTATTGAAACAGATTCCCTTGCGGGGTTGAATATAATTAGTGAAAGAATACACCCCTTCAAAATCAGGTCACAGAGCCTTTTTACAAACACCATTCCCTCATTGTCACACTAATGATGAATGAAATACTTCTCTACATGGTAAATGGACTTGACTTATATAGCGCTTTTTAGCCGATTTTCTCAGCCCCAAAGCACTTTACATTTCTTACCACATTCACCCATTCATACACACACTCAGGCTGTGTCTTGATTCAGGGGTTGCGGTCTTGGAACCGGCCTCGTAGGCTGCATTTGAAGACCGATTGCGTCATAGCGGCGCGCAAAGGCTGTCCCATTTGCAAGGCTCCTCGCAAGACTCCTCATATGCGGTCGTGAAATGCAGCCTTCGTTTCACGGTTTTGAAGCAGTTTTGAAGGCTGCATCAGATGTATCCTTCGCAGCCTAACATATCCCATGATTCATTGCGTTTTTTTCAGAGATGGCATACAATACAATAAAAAATAACAAAACAGCAACGTGTTGCTCCATCTTCTTAACTTTTATCTTCCTTTCTTTTTTTCTTGTACTTTTTTTTCTTTTCGTCTGGTAGGCAACTTCTTTTTCTTTTTTCCTCCGTTGACAGGGCTGTCTCCGTTGGCAGCAATCAGGGTTGCTAGGCAGCACAGGAGCGGGAGTCGTCACGCAAGGTAACGGCTTGTTACGTAAACCGGAAATGCTCGTAAACCGAGACCTGCGGAGACCGTCTCGTTTAACAAGGCTCGTTGGCCTTAAAACCGGCCTTAAAATCGGCCTTCATAGGCTATAGCCTTCATAGACCGCGAGACCGCGTCCTACCAAGTGCGTGGTCTCTGTATTGAGACACAGCTTCATACACCGATAGCAGTAGCTGCCATGCAAGGCGCCCTCTGAACCATCGGGAGCAATTTGGGGTTCAGTGTCTTGCCCAGGGACACTTTGACATGTGGCGGGTAGGCGGGGGATCAAACCTCTGACCCTGCACTCCAGAGGACGACCTCCCTACCCACTGCGCCACTGCCGCCCATTGTTACATACAATCATATGAAAAAGTTTGGGAACCCCTCTCAGCCAGCATTATAATTGACACACAAAAAAGATAAAAGTGGTATGTCTTTAATTTACCAGGAACAGCTAAGTACTGGGATGTTTTCCAAACAAAGATTTTTTGAAAAGCAGTATTTAGTTTTATGAAATTAAATAAAATGTGAAAAACTGGCTGTGCAAAAATATGGGAACCCTTGTGGTGTTGCTGATTTTAACGCATGTAACAGCATGTAAAACTGAGGACTTTAAACACAAAATTGGTTGGATTATGTTGTTAAGCCTTGAACCTCATATAAAGGTCTGATTAATCATGATACAAGGTATTTTAGGTGCCTAAATGCAAGTTCCACTTCTCTTTGACTCTCTGCAGAAGTGAGACAGAATGCGATCATCAAAACAGCTCCCAAAAGATCTTAAAAACAAAGATTATTCATTGTCATGGTTTAGGGGAAGGCTACAAGAAGCTTTCCCAAAGGTTTCAATTGTCAATTTCTACTGTAAGGAACGTTGTCAGAGAATGGAAGGACACAGGCACAGTTGCAGTTAAACCCAGGTCTAGCAGACCAAGAAAAGTACAAGAGCAGCATATGCGGCGGATTGTGAGAATGGTTGCACACAACCCAAAGATCACCTCCAAAGACCTGCAAGAACATCTGGCTGCAGATTGTGTATCTGTACATGGTTCTACAATTCAGTGCAATTTGCACCAAAACATCTGTATGGCCGGGTGATGAGAAGGAAGCCCTTTCTGCGCCCACGCCACAGATACAGTTGCATAGAGTATGCAAAAGCTCATTTAGACAAGCCAGCTTCATATTGGAAGAAAATGCTTTGGACTGATGAGACAAAAATTAAGTTATTTGGTCTTTATAAAAAGCAGATGTTTTGGTGCAAATTGCGCTGAATTGTTGAACGATGTACAGATACACAATCTGCAGCCAGATGTTCTTGCAGGTCTTTGGAGGTGATCTGTGGGTTGTGTGCAACCATTCTCACAATCCTCCACCTATGCCGCTCCTGTTTTTTTCTTGGTCTGCCATGCAAGGGTTTAACTGCCACTATGCCTTTGTCCTTCCATTTCCTGACAACGTTCCCTACAGTCGAAATTGACAATTGAAACCTTTGGGAAAGCTTCTTGTAGCCTTCCCCTAAACCATGACAATGAACAATCTTTGTTTTTCAGATCTTTTGGGAGCTGTTTTGATGATCCCATTCTGTCTAACTTCAGCAGAGAGTCAAAGAGAAGTGCAACTTGCATTTAGGCACCTAAAATACATTTTCTCATGATTAAACAGACATTTCTATGAGGTTCAACATAATCCAACCAACTTTGTGTTTAAAGTCATCAGTTTTACATGCTGTTACAGGCATTAAAATCAACAAAACCATAAGGGTTCCTATATTTTTGCACAGCCAGTTTTTCACATTTTATTTAATTTCATACAACCAAATACTGCTTTTCAAAAAATCTTTGTTTGGAAAACATCCCAGTACTTAGCTGTTCCTGGTAAATTAAAGACATACCACTTTTATCTTTTTTTTGTGAAAGCAGAGTCAATTATAATGCCGGCTGAGAGGGGTTCCCAAACTTTTTCATATGACTGTACATGTTATACATACATACATACATGTTTGTCATTCTTCCAAAACCTCAGAAAAGACTACAGTCAGTCAGTATTTATATTATATATGATCATAGCTTCGGTTTATCTTTCAGTCTTTATTTACATTCACCGGCCACTTTATTAGGTACAGCGGTTCATTTTCTTGTTAACACATATAACTAATCAGCCAATCACATGTCAGCAACTCAATGCATTTAGGCATGTAGACCTGGACGGGACAACTTATTGAGGTTGAAACCGAGCAACAGAAGGGGGAAGAAAGGGGTTTTAAGTGACTATGACAATAGCAATGTTGAGGGTGGAGGGCTGGTATGAGTATTTCAGAAACTGCTGATCTACTGGGATTTTCACTCCAAACCATCTCTAGGGTTTACAGAGAACTGTCCGAAAAAGAAAAAATATCCAGTGAGCGGCATTTGTGTGGACGTAAAATGCCTTGTTGATGTCAACGGTCAGTGGAGGATGGGCATACTGGTTCGAGATGATAGAAAGGCAACAGTAACTCAAATAACCACTCGTTACAACCAGGGTATGCAGAATACCATCTCTGAACGCAAAACACGACCAACATTGAAGCAGATGGACTACAGCAGCAGAAGACCCCACTGGGTGCCACTCCTGTCAGCTAAGTACAAGAAAATGAGGCTAAAGATTGAAGATAGAAGATTGAAAAATCATGCCTGGTCTGATAAGTCTCGATTTCAGTTGCCACATTCAGATGGCAGGTTCAGAATTTGGTGTAAACAACATGAAAGTATGGATCCATCCTGCCGTGCACCATCAACCATGCCATGTCCAAAGTCACCTAAACCCCTTTCTTCCCCATTCTGATGCTCGGTTTGACTTCAGTACATTGTCTTGACCACGTCTAAATGCCTAAATGCATTCAATTGCTGCCATGTGATTGGCTGATTAGCTTTTTGTTTTTATAAGCCATTGAACAGGTGTACCTAATAAAGTGGCCGGTGAGTGTATATTTGCAGTAAAAATGGTTTGATGATGAGCTCTCTCTGTTAACTTGAAGACTTTAGGGTACCCTACAGTGCAGCTGCACATACAGTACAAACCATTAAAAGGAATAGTTAATTGTTTGACATTTTTAGCATTTTGCCTCACTCTGCGGCTCAATGAACAACGGTAACACCAAGCCCCAACCACAGCGAGTTCTACCCGCATCCAATAAGGAAGTGACAAACATTGCAGTACCTTCGGTGGCCACGGTGACGTGGTACCAAGACTGAGCAATTTTTCTTTGACTCACTTGTTAGACAGGCCGTTTTCACAGTCTTATTAAACCTATTTACGGGCTGGTCCAAAAAAACATCCTAGTCTGTATGTTTAGGTCATATCTCCATGACAACACTGAGGGGGTGCATTTTTTTCTAGCAGGCTACTTTTTATTATTTTGGAAGTTAAAATGTATTGGCGCGATCTCTTGAGTGACAGCTCTCCGCCCGTTGTACCTCACTTTGCCTCGGAGGTATACGTCAGCTATCTCCCTCCCCCCGACGTGAGGCGGAGTAAAAATCTCACAAGATGGCGACGCACATAAGCCAGGAGAATTGGATGCCGTGTGAATAACTGAGGTCAGCCCGGATGCTACATCCATTTTATATACTATCTATGGGTAACACTTTGTAATAAGGTTCTTTTATAAGTGATGCACAAGTCATTTGTAAGTCAAGTGATTAGATAATGATGAATTAACCATTTACAAAACAGTCATATATATGTGAAGATGATTAATAAGTGCTATGTTAACATATCACAAATGTGTTGTAAGTCAGCTATAAAGCTTTGAGTGAATCATGAAATGCTCATCAACAAACCTTTCTGCATCCCCCTAATCTAAAGTGTAAACCATTCATTAGGTACAAATGTGTAGTAGGGCTGTCCTCCACTAAATATGTATATAGTTGAATCTGATTGGTCGAATCTTGCCTAGAGTCAACTAATCGTTGAATCATGCTATTTATTTTCCTGCTTATTGATCCATATTCTCATTTGCTACATTGGCGCATGTTTTCCCAACCCACACAAAGGGGCTGAAAGACCCAACTACAGTTTGTCTTCTTGAGTTGACATAAGAAGTGATGTCTACCTTAGTCACTCACTAAAGAGATTGAGCAGTAAAAAAAATTGCATGACCCAATTGTTAGTCGACTTACTGATATTAAAGCTGGGGTATATGATTTGGGAGAAAATAGCAGTTGGGATAGAGATTCGAATCCAAATACCTCAACTGCTCCACTTGTGTTCTCTCTGGTCCCTCCCTGACACGCTCTACACCAACAACGTCGGTGCCAAAGTGAATGGACAGTCCCAACAGCCAATAAGAACAGAGAATCGGAGCCTCGCTCTGATTGGTCAAAGTGTACATGAGCGGTGGCAATTTTTGGGGCTGGCACACAGAGGCAGGGGAGAGCAAAGTGATGAGTAGATATTCTCAGACCACTTCACCTACATATAACTGAATGGCTAATATGACATTTTTGCCAAATGTTACAGTGAAAAAGTTACTCACCCTAGCTTTAATATCAGTCTAATACTAAAGAAGATAAACTCAAGCTGGGCCTTTCAGCACTATCTGACGAAGACGGCTGCACTTTCATGTGGTGGTGACGAAGGGACAAGCAGGGCTGCCTTTACCTGCCACTAGGCCCCGGGGCTGAGAGGTTTCGTAGGCCCCCCGGGCGGCGGTCTTACAATACAGTTGCGTCAAAGCCATGTTTGTCTACACCACAATATCTCTATTGATGAAATACAAAATCACTTAAGGTAACATGTAAATAACCCCCTCCTGGTATTGGTCAGAGTGTTTTTCCAAGTTATTGAGGAGACAGCGGTGGGGTCCCAGGACCTTTTCGGGGGGTCCGGGGGCATGCCCCCCGGAAGAAAAATTTGAACCTTTTAAAGTAAAATGCATCAATCTGGTGCACTTTGAGAAGAAAACTAAGGCTAAATCAACTGTGTCCTATGTGAGCTATTTTCTGGAATCATTTGGAGACACAGACATACCAAAAAGCAGAAACAATAATAGGGGAGAGTAGCCTAAGTTGTGCATTTTGGAAGTTGCAAAACCCCTTGTTTCTAGAAAACCGTGGAAGAAATTGGAAATGTGACCACATATTTAAGAAGAGCCATCCATTTGACTCATCCTGTAAAGAAGGGAGACACAAGGATAAGATATAAGCACATTTAAGCTCAAAAAACGGTGTTTTGCCTTTCAAAGTAAAATGTCCATGATCAAGGTTTTTTGATTATTGTGTCTGAACAATTATAGACACGTTTGAAAACATTTGACACATGTTTTAGTGCTTTGGTATGCTACACTTTGAGTCTATATAGTTAGCACGATGTCAGCCCTAAATTGCTGCATCATGCCTATTATCCAAAATTCTGGGGATGGGGTGATTTGTGCCAAAGGGCCTAGGTAAGTTATAAGTAAGTAAGTAAGTAAAATGTATTTATAAAAGCACATTTATGACAGTTTGCACTGTCCAAAGTGCTGTACATAGTGCATTCAGTAGGTAAACAATGAAGGTAAAATAACAATAACCAAAATAAAAGACGTAAAGCCCATACATCCACATAAACACAGATAGTAGTGCAGAGGTAAGATAGTTAATGGGGGGGAAACACCAGGGTGTACATATGGGTTTTTAGCCTTGATTTAAAAGCAGAAATGTAGGGGGAATCACATTTGTCAGGTGGCAGTTGGTTCCACAAGCACGGAGCAACTAGTGCAAAGTACATTTCTGAGAGTTGTGCCAGTGGCATGGCTGTATACGCTGGTCACCAAAAGAAAGTGATTGTCTACAGTAGCTCAGAAGAGAGTGACATCTCAATTCCACTTAACGACACCACTGGTGAGAGTTCAGATGGCCAGAAAAATGATGATGGTGACTTTGTCATTGTGAGCTTTGCAGGCAAAACCACCTAGATCTGCTAGGCCTTGTTTAAGAAAATGTACCTTCAATTTTTGTCAACTATTTACTTTATTTACTTTAAATACACCTTAAATAAGTGATTGTCTAATGGATTTGTCTTGCATTACAGTTTTTGAGATATATATAAATTGGCACAATTCACCCCATCTTATTTTCTCCAAATGCACAAATCACCCCATTTGTGCGACAAGACAACTTTTTTTCCGAAAGCTATATTTCTTAAACAGTTTATTCCAGATCCAAAGTTTTTATTGCCAGGGATGCACAACATCCTGAAATATATGTACATATTTGAGTTGGAGACATAACTGTCAAGGCCTCACTTTAAAATCACTTTGAGTAAAAAGTTGCACAACTTAGGCAACTCTCCCTATACAGGTTTAAAAAATCCAGTCAGTCAGCATTCTATTTTTTTTTTAAAGAATCCCTTATCCCAAAGCTACTTCTCTCTTTGAACTCTTCGTTTAGTTTTTAATGGCTCATCTCAATATAGGCCCTTGATCTGCATTGCCCCGAACAATGTTATTTAAACAAAAATAACACAAATGTACTGGTGAATGATAGGCCCCTTGATCTTCATAGGCCAAAAATAAAGTGATTTTTTTTTTTTTTTCTTTACTGGTTCATGATAGGCCCCTGTTCTCCGTACGCCCACCCCCCCTACGAAGATTAGGGGCCTATCATGAGCCAGTCAATAATTTATTGTTTTAAATGACAATGTTCGGGGCCTTCTTCGATCAGTGGCCTATATTGAGACAGTAAAAAATAAAAAATAAAAATAAAATTTGAGAGGCCCCTGATCTTCGTAGGCCCTGGGGCTTCAGCCCAGGTAAGCCTGTGCATTAAGGCGGCCCTGGGGACAAGGGAGGGGAATGCTACAATATCACTTACTTCTCCTTTAAATACTAAAGGATTGTACTCAAAGCTGTCAGTACAATTCAGTACAACATGTCTATATTTTTCCACGTTAATAGCTAAAAGTAATGAAGAACTTTAGAGACAGCATCAAACACAAAATAGTAATAAGGTGAATAGCTTTCTGATTTCAAACAGTGTTCCAGTGATCCAATTTTCCTGTTGTTTATCCAACTATGAGAATATACGTAAGAGAATGTTCACACACACACACACACACACACACAGTAAAGACAGGTGGCGGATCATGAGGAGATTTTCACTGATTTTGACAAAAAGTGATTTTGACAACAAGCGTTCTGCAGAATCGCTGACTCCACCTTTAAGTCCAGTGCAACTAGAGGTTCTATACTTGAATGATACTTTAGTAATTGAATAAGACAACTTTATTGAGAGGTTTATGTGAGCACAATATATAGAAACACTAACAAAAGAGCTATTTAAATGAAACTTCAACACAGGGGGCCCTGTAGTCTAAATGACACCGCCCCATATATTTCTGATTATTTTGTAATCAGCCTCAGAAAATGTATTTTGGCTGTGAAAAGCCTAACAAATTAGCAAATAATCAAATGTTGTAATTTATAGTAATTGTCTTTATATTATTCTTAACCTCCTTTAAATTTAGTTTCAAACACTCTTCAATGCATTTCTATGCTCTGTGTAAAGCACTCAGCGGTGCCTCTAGGGCAGAATATCTTTCCTTGCTTGTGATGTGAGAATAGGTCAAAGCTGGTATTTGTGCAGAAGCGAGTCTAGGCAGACCAGACCTGTTAGACATGCCCCTGAAGAAGAAAGGGACACAATATTGGGTAGTATCGCAAGACCTCCCTCAGTTCATATTGCACTTTGGGGTCCAGTGCTGTTTGAATAGGCAACATTAAAAATAACATCCATAAGAAAGGTGTGAGATGTTTCACTATAAACATTTCTGATGCTGAAGACCATCTGCTTTCAGCCCATGGACCCATGTGACGTGTCACTGCATCAGTTAGTGACTGTGTCCACAGCCTCCACACAACATTGTTCAAAGATGACTGCATGAGGCTTTCTGACATTGTTCCCATCACAGTACTGATAAGGCAAAAATAATCTCTGTCAAAAACTACAAAACTAAATAACAAAACAATCTATATAGTAGAAAAGCAGTCAGACATGTGCGGCATTATGAGTATATCTTGAAATAAAACTAGATCAGTTATATTTGAGCCCTGCACGACACTCTCCGCAGATCACAGTGATGGTGCCGCGGAGACACCTTTCATGTTATGTTGTCTTCTAACTTTATAACTCGCGTGTGGGTATTTTGACAGCAAATGTTATAGACTACGCATATGTGAAGTGGAGCCGTGACGTCAGCGTTACCAGGGAAAATGGTTTCGGTGTTTACAAGAAACCAAATCCGTTGTGTTTTCCAAAAAATCCTCCCTGGGAGGTGATCTCAAAAACTTGCGGTTTCATGCTTGCGTTTGTGATGTGCATGTGTAAGTGCATGTGTGTGTGTGAAAGTGTGCTTGTGTGTGTGTATGAGA
The DNA here is from genome assembly GCA_026122265.1 of Ammodytes dubius. NCBI lineage: Eukaryota > Metazoa > Chordata > Actinopteri > Uranoscopiformes > Ammodytidae > Ammodytes > Ammodytes dubius. Next base: position 1,130,121 of record CM047524.1, read on the forward strand.
GGAGAGAAATTACAAGGGGTACAGATTTGCAGCCCTAATATCGTATGACACATGCAAACACACCCCCCCCCTCCCCCCCCACACACAATCTTATAAACTGGGGCTAAAATGGGGCATTTTTTTATTGACCTTATTTTTACACAAGTTTATCAAGTTTACTACAGAGAAATGGGAAATTACAGTAGAAATAGTTTTCACTTTAATTTAAAGGGGGGGTAAAAAACATCTTACTAATATAATAGGAGCCGTGTCGGTAAGACTTGCAACACTTACGCAGTTACGCAGTGCGCATGTGCACACAGGAGGGGGAGGGGGAAACAGTGCGCCGCATGTGCACACAGGAGGGGGAGGGGGAAACGTCGGGGGGGGGGGGGGGGGCACAGTCAGTGCGCATGCAACACTTACGCAGTTACGCAGTGCGCATGTGCACACAGGGGGGAGGGGGAAACGGGGGAGGGGTGAACGGACGGGGGAGGGGTGAACGGCCTAGGGTGAGGGGGAAACGTCGCTACCTGCCGGCTTCCCTCACCTGCTGCTGCTGTTCAGAAGGCTGCACTCTCGGCGAGACCCGCTCTCCTGCCGGCTCCCTCACCTGCTGCTCAAGATAACGGCCCAGCCGCTGCACTCTCTCAGGTAAGAGCTAACTTTGTAAGAGCTGGCTATAGGCTACACTTTGCTGCTAAACTTTTTATTTATTTTGAACTTTTTATTTATTTTAAACTTACTCTCCTCGGCTCGGATATATTTGTTCAATCCTGTTGTAGTCGCGCGTTACATGCCCTCCTCCCCCACACTCCCCGCTTTCCAACTGTTTCATTTTTTAAAGTCACACGTTCCCCCGCTGCCCAATAATGTTTAATTTTCAGTGATTTGTATTTCTTCTATGTTGTTTTAAATGACTCTCCTCCTACAGCGTCGGTCATTTGTAGCCTTACTTCTGTCTCACTCATGGCCTACAGCTATACTGCTTTGAAGCCCCCCCACCTCCCCTCCCCCTTCTCCGTCTCCAACACACAAGCCGTGCTTTAATTCACTACAGTTATGTTGCTGCCTTATTAGCTGTTGTGACAGTTAACCTACCGTTTCTTGCTTTGCCCATTGTTGCTATTTATTTAATTTTCAGTGATTTGTATTTCTTCTATGTTGTTTTAAATGACTCTCCTCCTACAGCGTCGGTCATTTGTAGCCTTACTTCTGTCTCACTCATGGCCTACAGCTATAGCCTACTGCTTTGAAGCCCCCTCACCTCCCCTCCCCTCCCCCTTCTCCGTCTCCAACACACAAGCCGTGCTTTAATTCACTACAGTTATGTTGCTGCCTTATTAGCTGTTGTGACAGTTAACCTACCATTTCTTGCTTTGCCCATTGTTGCTATTTATTTAAATTTTGCGTCTGTAAATGCACACTGTTTTTCAGTTTCAGAAGCAGCTGTCTGTTATAATTATTTTCGTTCTGTACAAGTGACATCTATTTTGCTGGGAGTTTTTCCTCAGATGAGCTAAGGGTCAGGGGGGTGTCTGTCATATCGGACTGTGATTCCTGCTGAGGCAAATGGCTGATGATATGGCTATAGTAACAAAAACTGCTTTCATTTGACTTTTCAACTAATCCACAGTTGTTGCCACATTTTCCTACAGTTGCTGCTGCCCAATACTGCCCCCCCCCCCCACACACCCATTTGCTGCTTCCCAAAGTAGTATTTAGGAGGTAAGTCTGCATGTTTATTTTACACAGGGTTAAATGTTTAATAATATAATAATACTTTTTATTTATTTATATATATATATATAGCGCTCTTCTCTCCCTCAGAGCGCTTAAACTTAATGAGGGCTGTGCTCTGAATAAATGTAGACAATGCCTACATCACATCTCTGATACTCTGTGAACATCTCATATACATGTCATAAGGCCATCCTAACTCCGGCCACCCCTCACACAGCCTCTTCAGCCTCCTGCCATCCGTGAGAAGGTACCAGATCCTCTGGGCAAACTCCACCAGACTGGTGAACAGCTTTTTCCACCATGCTGACAGGAAGCTCAACTCTCCCTCTCGCTTCCCTCCCATCTGCCCCCAGGAACTCTGGACTTTGGACCCATTTATACTCTGCATATTAAAATTTCCTTTTATTGTACACTTTAAATTTCCTATTCCAAATATTGTAAATAATGTTCCCCATATTGCCCATTTTAATTTTAATGTATTTAATTTATTTATTTGTACCATTTTGTTCTGCCTTACCTTTTGCACTACTTAAACTTTATTTACTGTATATATTACTTCATCATCCCTTTTTTATACTTTTGTACTCATTGCCACATTTTAACTTGCACAACATGCACCTCTAGACTCCTGAAGCATTTATATTTATGTGCTATGAAAATAACTGAACTGTAACTACAGCCTTCACAGCTAAGTGATATTACCCTGTGAATATAGTGCAATACAATGTTACCAGTTCACTTATGTGTGGTTGGGTCTACTTATTTATTTTGTGCTTTAATCTCACACTTAGTTTTTTCGGTACACTGAGAGGAGCTGCTACAGTTTCCCTTATACATATGTGCAAAGACAAAAAATGGAAACTGAATCAAACTCCCGACACTAGAGGTTGAGCGCGCGCAACGCGCGCGCGAAAACTCTAGTTGTTTATAATGGAAGTCAATGGTACAAATCGTGTAGTTACTGGCCAGTGTAACAAAAACATCTCACACAGTCAAAATGAAGTAGATATGGATGAAACTCAGAATATCCAAACTTCATTGAAAAACACACCTCCTTAGCAAATTTTATGGCTAGGGGACAATCACAGCCAAAATTATCTCAAAAATACGACCCCAGATACACAAATTTCCACTAACGGGGCATGAGATAATTCCAATATCTTTTTCATTTTTATATTAAGATGTGAAAAAACATTTGTAAGGTATCTATGTGAAATGTATCTCTGAAACCTGGTATTCTTTTTTATTTAATTATTATTCAAAGTTTTCTAAATGTACCTCTGAAACCTACTGAAGCCTGGTAGTATTGTTGGGAGCATGATTTCCCCAGGATTTGGCGTGGCTGTGAACGCATCACCATAAACAACAACGTCGTTTTCGCGTTGACAGCACGTAGCCAATCGCCGCACAGCTTTACCTCTACGTAGCCTACGCACACCTCTCTACGTGCCAGGCTGTTCGCATGGTATATGGCCATGGTATGTGCATGCCTATGTGCTGTGTCGCCACAGTTCTCCTGTGTTGTCGTTGATTCTTAACCTGCCCATCTTTTGAACCGGGGGAGTGGTACACTGTTCAGTGTGCTGTGTGGCGGATAGGAGTCGGAATAATTGATATGCTGGACCCATTCGTTCATAACTTGTGAGTTAGCTTCTTGCTACTTTTAGCTTTTTAAAGCTCAGCTAGTAACTTAGCGCTTGTTAGCCATATACGGTTAGTAGGATAACTAGCTGCCAAGTTTTACAGCAAACTTAGCAGTTGTCCTCGCTGTTGTGTTTCTTGCCTGAGGAAATACTCGAATTGGAAAGTAAAAGGGCGTTCAAAACGGGCTCACCAAGCCGCTTGGAAAGTCCTCATAGTGACCTTCCTTGACAGCTGGGCGTGTGTGTCTGACTTCTTGTGTGAATGGACAATCATTACTACATCTGGCCAGAGCACTGAGATATGACGCAGTGTGCCAGCTACGTAAGCAGGGCCCGCATTCAGCACGTCTAACTAGGCCTACTGGACATGTAAGTGGATTTCATGGTTGTGTGTACGCTTCTAATAATGCCTCGCCGCTCCGTGGTTAACTTGATGTGCCTTGGGAATCGAGCCGTCAGCCTGCTGTATAGGAGCTGCCCTCGCGCCCTCCACACTTCAACATGCAACAACTCGTCGCAGCAGCCCAAAGCCGGATTCAGACCGGAGAAAGTGGCCGTGGTTACAAAGACGACCAGATATGAGTTCGAGCAGCAGCGGTATCGCTATTCGGGGCTCTCTGAGGAGGACTTAAAACAGCTGGTAAGGAGAACCTTTCACTTTCAGTCATGCTTGTTGTGACCTCGCAGGCACACTTTAACAGATTAGTCTGACTTTTATTGTGTGTGTGTGTTTTGGCAGCTTGCCTTGAAGGGCTCCAGCTACAGCGGCCTGCTGGAGAGACACAACATCCACACTAACAATGTGGAACATATTGTGAAGAGTTTGAGGTAAGATGGAGGAACACAGCCTCAGGCCTTCCAGGATATATATTTTTTTGTTTACATCTAGGAAACTAAGATTGTTTAATAATGATGTGTTTGCAGGAAAGAAGGCATTGACGTGCGAGTGGTAAAGAGGGGAGAATATGATGAAGAAGTGGTGCGATGGGCAGATGCCATTATCTCTGCCGGAGGTAGGAATGTTGGAGTGTGTGGTGGTCATTGTTGGAATGCTATAGGTCGGTCATACACGCTATTCATTCCAGCTTTCAAATAATTACGTGTTTGGCTTTTATGGTTATCTTCTGAACTCAGTACTTGACTAAAGTAATAATACTAAATTAAAAAGAAGATTCCTTGAACACCAACTTTTTGTGCTCAGACATGGCGATGGACAAAATGGGCAGCACTTGGACTTATTGAACCCAGAGGGTGTGAGGGGGCAAAAAGTCACATGAACAAAGGCTTCAGACAACGGATGCAGATAACACAATGCAAGTTCTCTAACTGCAGTTTGTTTTGTTAGGTGATGGGACAATGCTACTTGTTGCCAGTAAGGTTTTAAGCAAGGACAAACCGGTTGTTGGAGTAAACACAGACCCTGAGAGGTAAAACACTGAACAGCAGTTCTTTTGGGAAAGGGCTTTGCATTGTGAAATGTGTAAAAGATTCAAGAACAATCAGAACTGATGTACTGTTGCACTTTGAATAGAAAAAAACAATCCTTAGGAAGTTAGTCTGTAAGCATACAGTAAACTTCACATATCATTTCATGTCATTACTTCACATGTCTTCCTATTTAACTTCCCTCCCATGATCAGTGCATTACGTTTCTCTCTTTGAACTAAAGGTCAGAAGGTCACCTGTGCCTGCCTGTGCGCTACACTCGTGCCTTCCCAGAGGTTCTGGAGAGACTCGCTCGTGGTGAGTTCAGGTGCGTATTTATCCACAAACACTCCGAGCACTGTTGCTGCCAACCTGTCTGTGTTATTTATGTGTGTGTTTTTATTTATTTATAGGGGAAGGTGGGGTGAGTTGTGCATTTTGGAAGTTGCAAAACCCCTTGTTTCTAGAAAACCGTGGAAGAAATTGGAAATGTGACCACATATTTAAGAAGAGCCATCCATTTGACTCATCCTGTAAAGAAGGGAGACACAAGGAATAAGATATAAGCACATTTAAGCTAAAAAAAACTGTGTTTTGCCTTTCAAAGTAAAATTTCCATGATCAAGGTTTTTTGATTATTGTGTCTGAACAATTATAGACACGTTTGAAAACATTTGACACATGTTTTAGTGCTTTGGTATGCTACACTTTGAGTCTATATAGTTAGCACAATGTCAACCCTAAATTGCTGCATCATGCCTATTATCCAAAATTCTGGGGATGGGGTGATTTGTGCGCAAGGGCCTGGGTGAGTTATAAGTAAGTAAAATGTATTTATAAAAGCACATTTATGACAGTTTGCACTGTCCAAAGTGCTGTACATAGTGCATTCAGTAGGTAAACAATGAAGGTACAATAACCAAAATAAAAGACGTAAAGCCCATACATCCACATAAACACAGATAGTAGTGCAGAGGTAAGATAGTTAATGGGGAGGAAACACCAGGGTGTACATATGGGTTTTGAGCCTTGATTTAAAGGCAGAAATGTAGGGGGAATCACATTTGTCAGGTGGCAGTTGGTTCCACAAGCACGGAGCAACTAGTGCAAAGTACATTTCTGAGAGTTGTGCCAGTGGCATGGCTGTATACGCTGGTCACCAAAAGAAAGTGATTGTCTACAGTAGCTCAGAAGAGAGTGACATCTCAATTCCACTTAACGACACCACTGATGAGAGTTCAGATGGCCAGAAAGATGATGATGGTGACTTACGTGGGGTGATTTGTGCGACAAGACAACTTTTTTTCCGAAAGCTATATTTCTTAAACAGTTTATTCCAGATCCAAAGTTTTTATTGCCAGGGATGCACAACATCCTGAAATATATGTACATATTTGAGTTGGAGACATAACTGTCAAGGCCTCACTTTAAAATCACTTTGAGTAAAAAGTTGCACAACTCACCCCACTTTCCCCTATATATATATTATATATATATATATATATATATATATACCCTAGATTTAACTTGTGTTTCCACTGTAGACAGCACCCTTTCTTTGATGCCTTTTCAAAACTTTTGACAGTGTTAGAATGCAAATAAATGCAAGCCGTATCGAACCAAACTGAACCTAAGAAGATGTAAGAATGAAGTTAAACCTCATGCAGCAGTTCTCCCTGCATTCCCCGTGCCCTGTGCTTGAGGCTGATGCTGCCTTGTGGTCCCCTCTTCTTGGCTGTGTTCAGGTGGCTGTGGCGTCAGAGGATCCGCCTGCTGCTGGAGGGGACAGGGATCAACCCCACGCCCGTAGACCTGCATGAACAGCAGCTGAGTCTGGAGCAGCACAGCAAGGCTCACCGCATCACCACCGTACACAGCCAGCACAGTACGACCTACAACACCTGTCAATGTGTACCTGGCTGTCTCTGTCCTCCTGTCTGTCTGACTGTGGCTTTATCACAGGATGAAATATGTAGATGAAGGTTGGCTCTATACTGGACTATAATGGTTTGTTATTAAAGGTCACAGATTATGCTCAATTTCAGGTAGATAATTGAAAATGGGTTTCTACTAAAGTTTTTTTTCATGGTGTAATGTCCTAAAAAACATTTATATTTCTCACAGTGCCATTGCTGAATCTCCTCTTTTCAGCCTCTGTCTGAAACGCTCCGTTTTAGAGCCTGTCTCTCCTTCCAAAAAAGCCCAGACTGCTCTGACTGGCACTGACCCTAACAACTGGTTTGAATTTAACTGCCAGACTTCAGATTCAGGGGTATCTGGGGGTGTGGCTTATCACAGTTGGAGGTAGTGTTAAGTTAGGTTGGTAATGAGGGGGGCGTCGCCTCTCCATCATGACATCACAAGGGGAGATTCATCTGACTTGGGGTTTTTGAATGCAGGTATTTAGAAAGGTGGAGAAAAAGATAGAAGGTTGTTATTCTTGTATTTTGAAAGTCTAATCACACCCATATCCATGTTGGAAAACTTTTTGCATAACAAGTGACCTATAACCTCTTGATTACGGGTTATGTGTGAATTGCTATTTTTTTGTGGTACTATTCATTGGTTTGATATTTCTCAGGGTCAGGAACACTGGACGAAAGTTTCTCCAGGCCCAGTCTCCTCCCGATCAGAAGCCTGAATGAAATCTTCATCGGAGAGTCTCTGTCGTCCAGGTACCTGTGTCTATCCAAACTGATGCACGTTAACTCCAGAGTAACATGTGTTAACCCCCCCTACCTTCACCACTACCATGCTCGTCTCTCCAGCACTCATCAGGGGCATTTGTGTTCCACCACAGGTCGAAGTTAAAACCCTTCAATCGCCATGTTAACCTCTTGCTCCATAGGGCTTCCTACTATGAGATCTCAGTGGACGACGGCCCGTGGGAAAAGCAGAAGAGTTCCGGGCTCAGCATTTGCACGGGAACGGGATCCAGAGCATGGTAATGACACTCATGTCATTTTATCCAAATGAAACAAAAGACTATTTCAACATTTAAGGAAATATATTTAATCCCAAGCAAGAGTTTATAAGAGGAGATTGTTACCATTCTTATATAGCATCTCAGTGTGAAGACATAACCAGAAGACTGTTAGCTTTGTTTAGCCTAGACACTGGTAGCCTTTTGTATCTCAATTGTTTTAATCTGTACAAAACAGAACAGGTTTTGGTTTGCTCTTTCCCCTGCTCCCAGTCTTTATTCTAAGCAAAGCTCTGACTCTACCTTAAGAATGGTACCAATCTTTTCATCCAAGAAAATCAAGGTGTTCTTTCCTAGATGTTTTAGCAATTCCTTGAAATCAGTATCCATCCTTCTAGTATGGATCTGTAGGCTTTTAGGGAGAGTTAGGTACGCACTAACATGTGCAAGACAAGTAGAGCTTTGACCTGCAACCCGGGCATCACAATTATTGTAATCAGGCATGTTTTGGAGAAAATTAGATATGTATTTAATGCATGTGCTGTATATGCATACTGCAGGAGCAGTGAATGGATGTCACTGTATATATGATTCAAACAGGGTCACAATTGACACTGCTTTGAAACCATATTTGGCTGGAGTGGCTTTACTTTTATATGAGACATTCTCTAATTGCATGAGTGAAGCATATGGAGCAGAGCTTTTTGTCTGGTTACTAAAACCGGTTACTTGTCTGCTCTTTGAATTCTCTTCTCTCTTGGTGTCCACAGGTCCTATAACATCAACAAACTCACTGAACAAGCTGTGGAGGAGGTTTTAAAAATTGGTATGTGTGTGTGTGTTTCAACTGAAAAGACCTTTGTCACCTGACCTCACTGATCATCATGTCTTGTTTTTAGGAAAGTCCCAAACAGGGCTCGATATCTCCCTTCATCGTGACTTCATTGAAAAGGGTGAGTTGTTTACACCGATGTGTTAGCTTGTACATTTTTTCCCCCAGACTTTACAGTATTTGATGTGACCCATGTTCTGTGTGTGTGTGTGTGTGTGTGTGTGTGTGTGCTCAGTGACCGATGAATACAACCAGTCTCTGGTGTTCAGTCCGGACGACAGGCGTCTGTTCTACAGCATCAGGGAGCCCATCGTCAACAGAGTCTTCTCCAGCAGCCAGCAGAGAGGCTTCGCCAACAAGTCAGTCACCACGCCACTCACCACTAGGGCTGGGACCATAGGAAAACTCACCATTCCATTTGGATCACCATTTTTGACCCACGATTCGATACATACAACGATTTCTGAAAATTTTAAAAGCATTTTATTTAAATAAAATGTGAAATAACATTAAATAAAAAAATTAAAAATAAATATTGGAACTGTGCTGTTAACCAAAGATCAAGTTAGAAAACAAATAAACACTTAACAGCTACAGCGATTCTCTATTTGATACACATATCGTTACAGCCCTACTCACCACTAAAGCTAAACGCTCAATATGCTCTTCAATTCATACTCGCACCTAGGGCTGGGCGATTTAATTGAAATTCTATTTCGATTTTGGCTTCCCTCGATCATGAAAACAAGATAATCGTAATAAAACGATCATTGTGTCGCATGCCGTGTCTTGTGTGGTAAATGCAGCGAACCCTTCTGTATGCGCTCCGCCCCTGCCCAAACACTTTCGCTTTCAGCGATTGCAGTGCAATGGTTTATTAAGCATAAAGTTAAATTATTCATCCAAGATGACGTTAAATCGAAACACAAAAGCCTTGTGCGAGCGAAGCAGCGATTCACCAGTTGAAACTCCGTGGCGGTGGGTAACCGGTTCACAGTGACACCTCGCCAGTGTGAGCTGCCGTACAGAAAAGCCCTGTGGCTTTGACGGCTAAAATGAACCGGGGATATCCTGCCCGTTAACGTTGTTGATGTGGAAGGCTTCCGCGATCGGAAAGCATTTCTTGAGCCTGGATACACAGAGCCATGTCGCCAAACTGACAGCGCGACTAGGGAAAATATGCAATGAGTCGCCTCCCTCCGTTAGTTCGTCTACAGCCGAAAAAATTACAATAACCACCATGGACATCGTTTAACTAAAGCCTTGTTTTTATGATCATTAGGGATTTGATGCAAATTCTGAAGTCTGATCTTTACGGTGGCAGCTGCTGTGCAGTTTTTTTTCAGCAACTCAAACTGCACTGTAAAACAAAAAGGGCAATAAGTTGATCTTTTTGTAGATTCATACCTCCTCAACGTGCAAATAAATTTAGTTATTCACAATCACATCCCTAGTAAAATATAATTTTACTCTGAGATTTGAAGGTTTCACTGTTTATTTATTTAGGGTGGCTTTTTAGTTGTAGGCTATGTTTGAGGAGCACATTTGAGAGTTTAATTTATGCAATGTTGAAAGAATTGGCAGAATTTTTTTTTTTTTCTTTAATAATCGTGATTACAATATCAATCAAAATAATCGTGATTATCATTTTTGCCATAATCGAGCAGCCCTACTCGCACCACTCATGCTGTCCATTTATTTTTCATAATTGTGATGTCATTGAACTCATTCATAATGTTAATTCACAATGGTATATTCATATTATGTTCTATTCATATCACACTGTTACATTCATATGCATACTGTCTGTATTTATTCTCTTTCATATTTATATATATATTCATACACGTATCATGCACATTACTTACAGCTGGAAATTGCACATACATACTTTTTAATTTCACAACTTAAAACTGCAAACAGTTCTAATGCACCTAGTTTATTTTTAATACATGTATATATTTTTACTATACTCTTTTACATTTTGTGTGGGTGTGTGTGTGTGTGTGTGTGTGTGTGTGTGTGGGAAAGCAAACAAAGTAAGAATTTCATTGTGCAATGCAACTGCTTGTTTACTGCACATGGGACGATAAATATCTTGAATCATAATAAAATTTCACACTGCACCGTAGCTAGTAAGACTAACCCTGCGTTCCAATCCCCATACTTCCCTACTATTTAGTATGCCAGAAAAATATTTAGGATGTCCCAATACATGCAGGTCAATTGTAGTATGATGAAAATACATAAATGCCCCACTAAACTCCAATAGCATTTTGCAGTGTTTGTCTTTATTCTTGACATTTCTCGATATAATGAAAAGAAAAATCTTCCTTATCATATTTTTTTCTCTCCTGTGGCCCTAAAACTCTTCTGTACTTTAAGTATGTAGTGTAGTAAAAAAGAAAAAGTATGTGATTTGGAATGCAGGGTAACTTATTTTCCTTGGTGTTGTGGCCTGTGTCTCCTCCCCAGGGTGTGTGTGCGCTCGCGGTGTTGGGATGCCTGCATGGTGGTGGACGGAGGGACGTCCTTCGAGTTCAACGACGGCGCCATCGCCACCATCAGTATGAGTGAGGAGGATCAGCTCCGCACGGTCCTGCTGGAAACCTGAACCACACACACACTACAACACTTACACTGCAACATCTCCAGCCAATAGTGTGTAAAAGACACGTGGTCAAAGGGGGAGGTGCCAGTCTGTAGCCTCCACAAAATGTTGAATATTTTTTATACCTGGGAGAAAGAAGAAGAAGAAAAAAGGTATCTTTGTTACTATTGTTTTATCAAATGTGTGCATTGTGCATTTTCACTAGTATAAGCAGTATAAGGGCTTCGGGAGGGAGAGAAAAATAAGAATGCGAGGAGGGATTTTTTTCTTTCTCATCATGCACAAATAATTGGAAATGCAGTGTGGAGAATAAAGGCTAAATACAATGTTGAATATAAACTCATAAACATTATTAAAACACCAACAATGCATGTTTGCTATCTGACTAATGCAGGCAATGGGCTAAAACCTCATTGTTGCTGAAACCAGGTGTCTTCTAAGCTCCAATAAAAATCTATATATATTGCTCTCTATGTGCAGCGGGCTGTAAGAAGATACATTATTTGTGTTTTTAATAGAATAAAGGGTTTTGCTTATGAGTTATTGATACCAGAAGTTCAAATCTGTTAATGTCTTGGAACTGTTTGAGTTTAATATCTACATTGTATTTCTACTATATTCATTTCTTTTTAGTTTTTTTTCCTCCTGTGGCCCTAATACTCTTTCACATTTTCACAAATTATTATTTCCACATCTGATTACTGATTTGCTTTTTTGTGTTTTTTTAAATCTCCATCCACTATCCACAGTTTAATAGCTGGTATGCAGGTATAATTTAGCCATTTTGTTGGGAGCAATGACTTCTCTCTTCCTATTAATCAAACTGATTCTTAGCCTTGATGATGCATCTCGGTACCAGATGCAAACAGACGAAAGATTGTAATGATATGGTGACCTGTAAGCACCGAGGCAGTTTGTAACGGATGGTTCATTGACTAAAATATATTTTTGGAACATAGCTTATATTTTTTTCTAGCTATTTGAGCCACTTGAGTGCTTAAAAACAAGTAAGAGAGGGAGAAACACCCACAACTCCTGCCCTTAAGGGTTGCCCTTATGTTTTAGGTCAAAAGTCTGAATTGTGACCCTACAAGTCTTACAAGACTATGAAAATGAGCTCTGGAAGTGATACTGAAACAGCATGTGCCTGAGGTAGACATGCCAAAATCTATAACGTTTCAACTGTATTTGATATGAATTGAACAATCAGGAAATTGTAATATGCCGTGTGCCAAAGGCAGGGCTTCTCATGAAAATAATGTGTCAATATGTTAGGATGTGTTGTGTTTTTAGGATTCAGATAAAGTACTATGAGAAATAACTGTTTGTGTGCTTCTTTAAACGCATTATTGCCTCATGTCATCTCCAGTTAGCCTGGCTCCACCCGCCTACCTACTGCCGCTCAATTTCCATTTCACTTCAGTAGTCTTCTGAACAAATGAAATGAAGTACGATGGTCTGGTTGGACCAGGCTAATCTCCAGTTGCATTACTGGGACTAAATTATTTCAAGAACAGCGAAGAGAGAGAAGGGTCGGTGCACCCAGATGACAAAAAGATTCTCACCTAGGTTTTAAAAATCTGTCTGACATGTAGGTCTCCACCACCATGAGGCAATGGGGTGAATGAACTTTTATTTAAAAAAAAAAAAACAATGGTAGCATTTGATAACAGAATCAGTGCAGCAGTCTACATAATAAAAAAATAAGCAAATTTATTTTTCTCTTTGGGGACTTATGTTATGTTACATTTGTCTATGAATTTCACCAAAAGGACATTTCTACTCTAATCCTCTCAGATGTTTTAATTCCAGTAAACGTTTGAGCCTCAGAATTCAAAATGTTGTAATGTTTCACTAAAACATATATTACAGAAGCAACCCTAACAATGTTAAATATTTGAAACAAAACTTTGATTTAAAAAAAAAATCTTCTGCTGTCCTCCGATCAGTGACAAACTTAGCCATTTGGGGGCTCCAGGCGAACAGTCATTTGGGGGCCCTTGCATCTACCGGTCTAATGTACGCACAATGAGATGATACTCCATACAACTATACATACAATGCGGACTGACGTTTCGCTTGGATGTTATTTAGTAACGTTACTTCAAGAGAGTAATTAATGCTCATGAAGAAGTTAGTGGTGGTAATAGTTCTTGCTCCACTAAACCTGATTATTAGCCAACTGTTACAAATCGTTAGCTTAAACTGGTGAAGCTAACACACTGTAGCATATTCCTCCTAATAACACAAGGTTTTTCGTGTGCTCTGTCGAAATAAAGGTGGTGTTTTGTCCACTTTCATTCTCAGATATTAACTGATTTAGTGCATTGATGCTATGAAACGGTGAATATATTTTTATAACGCGAGTTTAGTAACAACCACAACACTTTTCAACCAAACATGTTGCTTGTATCATGTAATGCCTAGCGACCAGTGTGGTTGTTGTAGTAATGATTGATGGCCACAGGAGGGCGCCTGCACTCACGCTCTGATTAGGTTCCCAACACTGATTTGCCAATGGTGAATAATAAAGTTATAATCATTGATGTTGCTAAGGTAGTTGATGGAAGCCAAGATTCTAGCCTAGAACCTTCATTTTGGCGGAGGGTTCCCTCATTTGCATAATGGAACCTTCACACTTGTGATGGTCCATAGTTCTACATTCCGTACACTGTATACTGTAGTGCAGCAACATATTCTATTTCATTTGGTATCTGATTGCTCAGCTCTCCAAACCCTTCGAATATACATTTCTTTCACCGTTTTTTAGCAAACCTGTTAACTGTTTTCTACTTGTTACGAACTCTTAAGTCTCTTAACAATGGACATCCACTTCATTTTTGAACGAGTCAAAGAGATGAAGCCGTCCTATTTCTCGGATGAAGAGCAACATTGCTACCTGGGAGAAGTGAGTTACTGTACATCTTAAAAGTGCACTTTTCATATTTATTTATATTGTATAATGTTGTGTTTCTCTGAGCTGCTTCAAACTGTTCTCTATTGAATCTGTGTTGCAGAAAATGATGCTGAGGCAGTTTCTCCTCATGAAGCAGCAGGATCAAGTTCCTGACCATTTATCGGTCAGAGATATGAAGAACAGGCTGCTGAAAGGGAGAACCTTCCTGGAGGAGTGAGTAAAGCTCAACATTGATTTTACTGATTCACTGATGGAAAACTGACAAGAGCTTTTATACAAATTAGTGAAAGTTGTGCAGGTTAAATAACACTGTCTCTTTTTTTTCAAACAGGTTTCAGGAATCATTTAGGAGGACAGATGTATATGATTTATATAACCTGTTCAAGGCTGAACTGGTAAGTCATATATTTTATTTATTTAATTCTAGTTAATATCCCCATCATTTATTACTGTAGTAACAACAATTTTTCTTGGTCCACACATACAAAACAAGACATTCAACATTACATAAATACTTTTACATTGACAATAAAACAAAGAAATGGTAAGACATATTTAGTTTGACTGTTACATACACATTTCATTCTTAACAAATGCTTGAGACAAGCAAACAATGGACACAATGGCCCTCATTTACTAACAGTGTGATTGCATAGATTTGTGCTTGAACCATGCGTTTGAAAGTTTCATGCACAAATCAGTGATTTATCAACATTTTCTTACCTGAATTTCTTCGTATTCGGAGAACAAATTTAAACTTCCTCAGACCATGCATACGCACAAATTAGACATGTTTGACTGTCTTACAAAATGTAAATACACACTTTTAAAACTAAATGCATAGCTTATTAAAACCACACTCATTTAAAAAAGGTTAATAGAATATGGTTTAAATGTTCATTAAAAAAATGCATTAGCCAAATGTATTGTAAAAAAGCATGTCTAGTGTTGTAATCATGCCTATCATGTGCGTGCGTTACCTATGAGAAAGTATAAGTAAAAAATAAATATAAGAACTGCATTGAAATGTTGACTCTACACAACATTATCTTCCTGTTGATACTATAGTCCTTTTGACAGGCCTGGACCACAGCGAGGCATTTTTGTCTCGCTCAGATGGAGCAAGAGCTCATGGAGGAACTAGAAAAAGAAAGGCAGCTTTCACAGCTGCTTGGCAGGAAGGTCACACTGGAGGGCCTTCAGATGTTTCTCTCCATCTTCCGCCCAAAAGCAGAGGAGGACATAAACACCTTCCTTGCACCTCTGCACAGACAACTACTGAGGAGGTTTGGTGGCATTGTGATCACCCTCAGCCCGTTCACTGAAGGAGATGCCAAACCAGCAAAGCTCTTGGAGCTGGAGAAGAGGACTACTGTCCTGGTGCCAGCAATGGTGAACACAGCCATCAAGTTCCTACTGGAGGAACCAGAGGGGGAAAAACAAACCATACTTGCCAGCACCGAGATCTACAATCTTTTGACGGACTCAGTATCTCCCTGCCTATATGGATCCATTTCAGAAAGACCTATGTTTGAGGTCTGCAGTGACGCCGCCAGATCCATATTTGAAACCATATGCAGTAGGTTTGACGAGGTCTTGAAGTCCTACCACCTGATGGATTATGACGAAAGCCATTTCTCTGCCAGAGAGGGCGTCATGTCTGCCATCGAAGACATGGCCACCCAGAGGGACTGATGGTACCTCAGAAGTGCAGGAAGAGCGACAACTGGAGAAGAGGGAGGCTTCACCACAAGTCACTGCCACTGAGGAGCCAGAGGTTCTCAAGGAAAAGGAGTCTTTCACATCAGTCTTTCCTGATAAGGAGACACCGGAATTGACAACCGAAGTGACTGAGGACACATTCCTAGTCAATATGGAGACAAAAGTAATTGTTTTCACAGATGACAAGCTGGATAAACTTGAGCAGGAAGTAGTCCAGGAGGAAAGCCTGGTTCAGAATTCGGCCATTCACATTATGACAGCCCATAAAGTGAAGTCTGCTACATCCACCAATTCAGTTTCCAAGCTCAGCCACTCAGAAGTGCAGGAACTACAACATCTGGAGAAGAGGAGGCTTCCCACAAGTCACAGCCACTGAGGAGCCAGAGGTACTCAAGGAAAAGGAGTCTTTCACATCAGTCTTTCTGGATGAGGAGACAGCGGAAATGACTATTAATGTGACTGAGGACACATCCCTAGTGAAAATGGAGACAAATTCAATAGTGTTTATAGATGACAAGCTGAATGAACTTAAGCAGGAGGTAGTCCAGGAGGAAAGCCTGGTTCGGGACTTGGCCGTGCAAAAAATGACAGTCCATGAAATTAAGTCTGTTACATCCACCGAGTCCGTTACTAAGCTCAATACGTCAGAAGTGCAGGTAGATCAACATCTGGAGAAGAGGGAGGCTTCTCCACAATTCACTGCCACTGAGGAGCCAGCGGTACGCATGGAAAAGGAGTCTTTCACATCGTCTGTCCGGATAAGGAGACACCGGAATTGAAAACCGAAGTGACTGAGGACACAGCCCAAGTAAATATGGACACAAACATAATTGTATTCATAGATGACAAGCTGGATAAGCTCAGCCACTCAGAAGTGCAGGAACTACAACATCTGGAGAAGAGGGAGGCTTCACCACAATTACTGCCACTGAGGAGCCAGCAGAACCCATGGAGATGGAGGCTTTCACATCTGTCTGTCCGGATAAGGAGACACTGGAAATGACAACCGAAGTGATGGAGGACACATCCCTGGTCAATATGGACACAAACGTAATTGTATTCATTGATGACAAGCTGGATAAACTTGAGCAGGAGGTAGTCCAGGAGGAAAGCCTGCTTTGGACCCAGCCGTCCAAATTATGACGGTCATAAAGTGAAGTCTCTTGCCGAGTCCGTTACCAAGCTCAGCCACTCAGAAGTGCAGGAACATCAACATCGGGAGAAGAGGGAGGCTTCTCCACAAGTTACTGCCACTGAGGAGCCAGAGGAACCCATGGAGAAGGATAATTTCTCAACTGTCTGTCTGCATGAGGAGACACCAGAAATTAAAACTGATGTGACTGAGGATCTTGAGCAGGAGGAAAGCCTGATTCAGGAACCGGCCGTACAAATTATGACGGTTCATAAAGTGAAGGCTGCTACATCCACCAAGTCTATTAGCAAGCTCAGCACTCAGAATGCAGGAACATCAACATCTGGAGAAGAGGGAGGCTTCTCCACAAGTTACTGTGGACGAGGACGTGGCCATCACCAGCAGTGATGCTATTAAGAACACATTTGTGGTCATTATCTACATGTCAAATGAGCTGCAGGCACTGGAGCAGGAGGAAATGGAACCAAAGGACACACAGATATCCTTGGTTCAGCACTGTGATGCTGGAAGAAGAAAGGAGTGAAGGCCTTCTTCTGCGGTTGCTGGAGGAGAATGACAAGCTGCTTTTCTGTTTCCACTTTGAACTAAATTCATTCATTCTCTCTTCAATATTTCTGTAAATTGATTAAATAAATGCTCTTCATTTTAAACCACTTATCATTGTTTCTGTGTTTACTCTTTCTGTACAAGGAAAATAGTTATCTTTGGTGCCCTACTATTTTCTTAACAGCCCCGTTTTTTTTCGACTTTACTACACCATGTTTTTCCATAGTATTATAAAATTGCCATTAACATGAGTTTGAACCAAGGACATGTGTCAGAAGTCTGCTTCAGAAAATGACAAGTCACTTCTGTTTGGGGTTTCAAAGACCCCAGGTGCAAAACATGAAAATACAAATGGTTGTAGGCTTTTCTTCTTCTTCTCTGATTGGCTTTGATGGGGCTTCAAACATTTCACCAGCCCTATAAAATCAGATACTATACTGTATGTCCATTGTGATTTCTGTGAAATGAGTTTAAGGACCTGTTTGGTCAAACAAAGTAATGTTACTATGTAGGATAACTTACTGCCCTTTTCTTTTTTTGCTAGACAAATGCAATGTATTTTTTCACATATAGAGCATGAAATATTTTTACAACATTTTAGGACATTTTCATATTTGGCACTATCAACAGCCCAAGTTGTTGCAATGGGGAGGGCTGCTACTTATCCTATACTGGGTTTTCAGGTCAGGTGATCCGGAAAAATGATTTCCTTTTAAAATGTGTGATTTTGGTCACGAGGACCTTTGAGAATTAAAAAAGTAAAAAGCCAATGGTCATCAAAACACAGCATTTAAAATGCTCAGAGGTAAAGTATTTGAATATCTAGAATTCCATGGTGACTTGACGGCTCCATTTGCTCGGGGACTATGTTGTGATACCATCAGCGTCAAGTTAAATGGATCTTGTAGTGACATTATTTACACTACACTTGTTGGGGACTTTTCCAACTTTGGATGAACACAGGTATGGATATTTAGATAAGACTTCATTGTCGTTTTTCTTAATGGGATTCAATAGTACCCACGACTACGGTGGCCCTAAAGGCCAGGACACACCAGTCCGACATGTTCCGACTACGCAAAAAATGGAGTCGGCCTTTTCAGGAAGCTCCAGCCTTCCCGTCGCGGCCAGAGAACACACCAAACTGACTGCTGACTTCCGTACGCTCTGTTGCTTGCGCGGGACGTAATGTCTCCATAACAGCAGGCGGCGCTAATCTGTATTGTGGCCCGAAAAAATACGAAAGCCGGAAATGATGGGACAGCTCTCTAGAGCAACAAACATAGATAAAATACGTATTTATATTTATGGACCATAAGAGCACAATTTTAGCAGAGAGTGTCGAGCACTGGTGTCGAGCAGTCAACAAGGGTTGATGCATGTGAGTAGCCTACTCTCAAAACGAAACGAACAAACACATTAAACGATGGCTAGCTGTTGTTAGCTGTTTGTGCTACCCGCCTCACTTCCGGGCTTCACTGATTCGCTAGCCCTCCACCAATCAATTTGCTCCAAATTGAAAAGACAGGCTCAAAACAAGCCCGACGACCTCTACGTCGGCCGACGTCACGGCACACACCAAACAGATTCGTCTTTTTTTTTGACGACGGCGATTATCGGGCTGGTGTGTCCTGGCCTTTAGAGCGCACAGCACTGCAACATCAGAAAACACATGCAAGAAGAGAAAACACAAGCAAATTAAGAAAACATCTTCATCAATTTGACAACACATGCGCAGCATTTAGAACAACGCTGCAAATAGCCCAAAACACAACGGAAGTAGGCCGAAACACGACGGAAGTGCTTCTGTAAGTGTTTCCAGAGGACACTTAAAAGTGATGCACACGTCCAGACAGGCTTGTTGTTGACGCAGATTTTGACCATGATTTTGACTCACAGTGCTATTAAGGTTATCTTTCCGTCTACACTAGCCTACGCTGTGTAGCAAATGTTGGCAATCTAAAAGTGTGATTAAAGCCGTTTTACTGGACTGTGGAGGAGACTGTGTGCTAACGCTAACGACTAAACCCCGCAACATTCTCTCATTTCAGTCAGTGTTGGTTATTATAGGAGGGATACGATAAAGGACATCACAGACATTCAACTAACAATGGGCCAGAATTATTTAAAAACTATGACTACTTACATTTCGGACAGATGGTGTCTCAGTCTTCCTGCACACAGTCTCCTCCACAGTCCAGTAGAACGGCTTTAATCACACTTTTAGATTGCCAACATTTGCTACACAGCGTAGGCTAGTGTAGACGGAAAGATAACCTTAATTAATAGCACTGTGAGTCAAAATCATGGTCAAAGTCTGCATAAACTCTAGCTGTATCCCATTACAGAGACCGGGTCCTTGGTAGGACGCGGTCTATGAAGGCTATAGCCTATGAAGGCCGATTTGAAGGCCGAACCAGGGCCGAACGAGCGTTGTTAAACGGGACGGTCTCCGCAGGTAACAAGCCGTTACCTTGCGTGACGACACGCCGCTCCTGTGCTGCCTAGCAACCCTGATAGCTGCCAATGGAAACAGCCGTGTCAACAGAGGAAAAAAGAAAAAGAAGTTGCCAACCAGACGAAAAGAAAAAAAAGTACAAGAAAAAAAGAAAGGAAGATAAAAGTTAAGAAGATGGAGCAACACGTTGCTGTTTTGTTATTTTTTATTTTATTGTATGCCATCTCTGAAAAAAACGCAATGAATCATGGGATATGTTGGGCCGCGAAGGATACATCTGATGCAGCCTTCAAAACCGTGAAACGAAGGCTGCATTTCTTGGCCGCATATGAGGAGCCTTGCAAATGGAACAACCTTTGCGCGCCGCTATGACGCAATTGGTCTTCAAATGCAGCCTTCGTAGACCGTAACCCCTGTATTATTACAGCAACAAATTAAACTAAATAACTTCATATCCTTTAACCAATTTAAACAAACTATTTTAAATCTGCCAAACTCTACCTGTAACTGTTTTAATTAGGCTATATTGTACTTTCACCCATTTAATTGTAATTGCTGCCACTTAATCTTCACCACTATGTAAATGTTTCAATTGTTTTTTCTCTTCACCTGTTGTTGTGTATTTGATGTATTTGCATTGAACATTGTTTATGTATTGTTGTTTTTCCTTTGAATTTGTTTTGAACTCGACGTCATTGTAAATGAGGGTCACCCCTCAATTGGTCTCTCGAGGATAAATAAAAGTTAAATGAAAATGAAATGAAATATTGAGATTCACCCAACAAGCCTGTCTGGACGTGTGCATCACTTTTAAGTGTCCTCTGGAAACACTTACAGAAGCACTTCCGTCGTGTTTCGGCCTACTTCCGTTGTGTTTTGGGCAGCGTTTTTCTAAATGCTGCGCATGTGTTGTCAAATTGATGAAGATGTTTTCTTAATTTACTTGCGTTTTCTCTTCTTGCATGTGTTTTCTGATGTTGCAGTGCTGTGAGCTCTCAGGGCCACCGTAGTAATCTCTGTGTAAAAGGGGCTAGTGAAACAAGTTCCTCTCACTGAAAATAGACAATAAACAGTCCTTTAAAGGCCAGAGGGGTTATACTACGAAGCAAACTCAACAGAGCCCGGCTCTCTTTTTTTGATCTGGTTCAACATAACACATACCCTCGCTCAGAGCTAACCGGTATCACGAAGGCAGTTATCAACCTCTTATGTTGAACGAGGGTTTCAGCTTCAGGCTCTCTGCGCGTCCCCATGAGAGGGGGCGTTTGGCCGTCATTTGACTCTGCTTCCGCACAGACTGGACTGATCTTGTGCCGCTAACTTTACACAAACGGACTGATTGTGAGCAGCTGAGTAAAACAAAAGTGTGTCGCCAACTTCATTCAAGAGGAAGAGTTTGTCAGTCTGAATTATTACAGCAGAAAACAGAGAGCCGAAAAAAACTCTTACTGCAAATAGGCTAAGGAGAGTGGAATGCTGCCAGCATGGACATTATTTATTTATCTTGCCGATCGTTCTCGCAGTGCGTAACGTGACATTATAAAACAATGAAACGTTGAACTCGGATTTAAACACTATACCATTTAGCCTAATAGGCTATATATAGGCTACTTTGCTATATTTATAGCACTACGCCTATAGTCCCATAATTAAGAATGTAATTTAAGTCTGACACTGTCCCCAAATGAATAGCCTATGGAAAATCATTTAATGTTGGGCCACATCATAATGAATACAATTTTGATTTAGACTATTAGCCTTTTATTTGAATCTTACAAATACCAATAGGCATACATTAAAAAACCTGTAGTCTGGAGGACAAATATGAACTGTGAGAAGCTTAACCTGCGAGTCTGCAACGATGTCCGAACTGTAACAGCTGTCACCTGTCACGTCCCAACTGTAATCGCTACTTATGAAAAGAAAGAAGCCTACAGTGAAATAATGTTGCAAACTGTGATTTTATAGAACGCTTTATTAAGAGCCAGTGTGTGTAGATCGCCAGGTAAAATCATTTGAGGTGAGAGCATAGAGTGGCGCTGCATACAGTAGGCTATAGGTGTGGGCTATTTTACATTTTCAATAACTGTATGTGTAACGGGTGTGCAAATGTTCTTAAGTTAATATATACATAAGTGCACATCCGTTAACGGTATAATGTCTGCGTTGTGTTCTGGGGGGGTGTGAATGTTGGATGGGAGGATGAAGAAGGACGGGAAACGGGACCACAATGGAGTCAGGTTGTCCACATTTATTTGGATCTGCCTGTATGAGCCAAAAGAAAATAACGTGTCACATGCATTTAACGGTCGTAGCCGGGACCACATTCCCTCCTCCGCTCAGACAGTAAAAAGCATTCTCTCAAAGTATAAAATAATATGAAATAAATAAAATAACATACTAGATACTGCATATACACAAAACATAAACATAACCAGCATTGATAATACATAAAGATAAAACATTCATACCTGTATGAGCCAAAAGAAAATAACGTGTCACATGCATTTAACGGTCGTAGCCGGGACCACATTCCCTCCTAGCAAACAAACACACGGGGAAACACTGTAATACCCGGACGCACATGTACACAACAAAAACTCTCAAAAAGTGCATTTACTAAGTGCTAGCTAAAAAACAGCGCTGTAGCATGTTCACATACTTAATTCACTACACACTAAGTTACACATTAAACATTTTTGTTGTACACAAAACGACCTATATGCTAAAATATGACGAGAAACACAACAACATACCTCCGCTCAGACAGTAAAAAGCATTCTGAGCTTTGGCGCTGCACACACGTCAAAAGACACGGACTTTCTTAAAGCTACAGTACAGGTACAAAAACACATCAACAAAGGAACAGGAACAGGTTACCAAATGTACCTAAACACATACTGGTACATTTAAATCAGCATTGGTGACATTTCAACACAACTAAAAAACGCTGTTTCACCCTGGTTACATACACCCCTCCTGAAATTCACCAACATCCTGATTTAAGGATGTCTCTCAGGCATACAAAAAGTCTATCGCTGACACAACCTGGCACAAATGAACAATGGACCTAGTCCACATAGTCAACTTGAAAGTTACCTTAATACAAGGTTCAGGAAAGAAAGAGGTTGATCAAATCTCTAGATTCCCCTTAGTTTGATGTGACGCCTCGTACGTCACACAACATTTGGCCTAAAATACATAGTCCATAGACATTTGCAGGTGTATAAAACCTCATAGTTGGCTCCTTTTGAAAATGTATCACATAAGCACTTTCAACACTTAATACCGGCCAACTTTTAAAACAGCTGGGAACGGCTGTCAATAAAAAACTTGGACCTTTCAAACAATGGTTTCTGAACCATAGATTCTATCAGCCTGTTCACTGATTTCACCAATCTTCCAGCACGTGTTCTGACAGTGCCATCATCCTCAGCGTGTGCATGAGAGTCAGTGCGACCTGAGGTGTCAGCATGCTGAGCTGGCGGTGTGTCTCTGTGCGGAGCGACTGAGATGGATGAACAGTCATTGACAACAGCAGCAGGACTGAGTGCTGGACTAGGCTGAGCATGCCCTTCTGCAACAGCCAACTCTGACTCAGGTGAGTCGTCAAGTGATGAGATTGAGAGCTCCTCTTCATCTCTGGAATCTGACACGTCCTGGGCATTTTCACCCTGAGTCAATTCTCCAGACACTGAAGCCATTTCATCATCGTCAGAGACGCGATCTTCCTCATCAGACTCCTCTTCAGCCCACGACTGATCAGTTGCATCAGCAGACTCGGCTTGGTCGAATCCAGGGAGAGGCAAGAAGTTCACTTCCAGTAAGAGATTCCTGTGCACAACTCTTGTGTGTCCCACAGCATCCTGTATTTTGTAGACATGGATACTTGGATTCACTCCAACCACTGTGTACACTCCATCTTCCCATTTGTCAGCTAACTTCCTCTTTCCTCGTTCCCCTTTATTTGATACCAACACACGATCTCCCACTGACAGGAAGGTGCCCTTGGCTCGTTTGTTGTATTGCCGGGACTGGTGCTGCTGCTCAGAGGAAGTATGTTTCTGAGCGATCTCCATAGCACCTTTCAGGCAAGAAAGCAGGGATTTTGCATATGTGTCGTAGTCAGCAACTTCAGGGTCGTCCAGAACCCGCCTGAACATGACGTCCACCGGCAGTCTAGGGACACGACCAAACATGAGGAAGAATGGAGCGTAACCCGTCGTCTCGTGGACGGTGGCGTTGTAAGCAAACGTGAGGGTCTGGACTTGTTGTGGCCATTGCTGTTTTTCCTTTAGGGGAAGGGCGCGGAGCATGTTGCCCAAGGTGCGGTTGAATCGCTCGGTTCCCCCATTGCCCATCGGATGGTAAGCTGTCGTGTGGGATTTTGCAACACCAGCCAAACGGAGGAGCTCCGCAATCAGGTTGCTCTCGAAATTGGCGCCCTGGTCGGAATGTATCCTCGCCGGGAAACCATAAACACAGAACACATTATCCCAAAGCTTCCTTGCGACCTGCTTTGCCGTTTGATTGGCACAAGGGAAGGCATGAGCGAGTTTGGTGTAGTGGTCGGTGACCACCAAAACATCAACGGACCGCTGCTTGCTGTCTTCGGCAGTCCAGAAATCCATGCACACTAACTCCATTGGAGCTGAGCTCTTGATGCTTTCCAGAGGAGCGCGAGCAGCTGGTTCCGGTGACTTCCCAAACACACATCTCTGACAGCATTTTACATGTGCCCTCACATCCTTTTCCATATCAGGCCAATAGAAACGCTGTCTTGCAAGCGAAAGAGTGCGATCCTGGCCCTGATGACCTGCCAGATCATGTATGCCGGACAATGCTTTGTCCTTTAGACTCTGAGGCAACACATATTGGGATCGTCGCTGCTTGGAAACAGGATCTCTTGAGACCCGATACAGAACTCCATCATGGACTTCCAGCCTGTCCCATTGCTTCAACAATCTGAGGACCTTTGAGTCAGCACCATGCCTTTCTCGCCTAGACGGTCGTCTCCTGGCAGAAACAAAGGGCAACACCTTGGAGATGACCGGATCTTGCTCTTGAGCTAGCTGTAGCTCCTGGGCAGAGAACATGGGCAGCGTATCCTGACCACTCGAAAGATGTTGGACTTTTTGCGTTAAGTAGAGTGCCCTGGACTCTGCTGTGTCATTCCAGGCACAGTGGGCCTGACAAAGAGCTCTGATCTCGGCTGTGTCATACCCCGTCCTGGGTAGTGGATGGTTTTCCAGTCTGAGGGTTTGAGACTGGCAGCTGAGCCTGAAAACATCCTGCACAGAATCCTCTTCCACCTCATCGGCTTCCTGGGTCAGAGTGGAATATGGTTCCTTAAGCAGCCTCTGGCCAATGGTTCTCGCAAAGGGATCGCGACTCAAGGCATCTGCCACCACATTTTTCTTCCCAGGTAAGTGTTTGAGATCAAAGGTGTACGACGCCAGCTTAGACACCCAGCGAATCTCACATGCGTCCAGCTTCGGCTTCGTTAGAAGGTAAGTAAGTGGATTATTATCAGTCCAAATGGTGAAGCTATGACCCTTCAGCCAGTGACTGAACTTTTCACACACACTCCACTTCAGGGCCATGAACTCCAGCCTGTGAGCTGGATATTTCCGCTGTGATGCGCTGAGGGTCTTGCTCGCGAAAGCAATAGGCCTGGCCTTGGATTCTCCTCGGGGCACTTGGGAGAGCACCGCACCAAGTCCATCCAAAGACGCATCTGTTGACAAGATAAATGGTTCATCAAAGTCCGGATGAGCCAGCATGACGCAGTCCAACAGCCTGGCCTTCATGTGCTCAAAAGCGCTCGCACATTCCTCTGTCCAATCCGCCGCAGAGAGCTTACGGTAGGCAGATTGGGGCTTTCTACCCTTAGCTGACTTCCCTCGCCTCTTCTGACCAGCTGTAAGTGCGAACAACGGCTTTGCAGTAGAAGACAGGTTGGGGATAAAGTGTTGATAGTAGAACACCATGCCGAGGAATGATCTGAGTCTCCGAACAGAAGGCGTGCATCCATCTGCGTCCATGAGGTCTTGTACCTGCATGCTGTTGATTACTTCCACCTTGGCAGGATCGACGGACACACCCCACCGTTGATGATATGGCCAAGGAACCTGACTTGCTTCTGCAGGAGGTGGCACTTTTTAGGAGCCAGTTTCAGGTTGTTCGCCCGCAACCTCTGAAACACTGCTTCGAGTCTGGACAGAGCCTCTTCCTCCGTTGGGGCAAAGACAAGAAGGTCATCGAGATAACACAGAAGCTTTGTGAAGTTCATGTCCCCAAAGATACCAGTCATCACCCTCATGAAAGAAGCAGGGCTATTACACAGACCTTGTGGCATGCGGTTGTATTCATGCAGCCCGAGAGGAGTCGTGAAAGCTGTGTACTTCTTGTCGTCTTCATGCATCGGAATGTTGAAGAAACCAGAGGTGAGGTCCATCGTGCTAAAGAAGCAGTTGCCACCAAGGGCAGCGAGACAGTCTGACTGGTGAGGCAGGGGATGTGCGTCCTTTATGGTTCTGACATTCAACCACCTGAAGTCATTGCAAACCCGCAACCCACCATCCTTTTTCCACACCATCACCAAAGGAGACGCATATTCGCTTGTGGACTTTCTGATGATTCCCTTTTCCTCCATATCAGTGAGAGCCTGCCTCAACTTCTGATAGTGGGCTGGAGGGACTCTCCTGTATGGTAGGCGAAACGGGCGATCGTCAGTGAGACGGATGCGGTGTGCGTAACCCTTGACCTCACCGCAGTCAAGCGAGTGCTTGGAGAAGATGTCTTGATAGTCAGTTATCAGTTGCTTGAGCTGGGACCTACAAGCTTCGCTAACCTGACATGAGGCTACATCGACGTCGCTTAGACCCAACTCTGACAGACTTTTGCCGGACTGGGATGAAAGACTAGCACTGGAAGAAGCATCATGCTGTCGTTTCTCAGTGTCGGGTTGCTCTTTCTCCGAAGCTGCCTGTGAGCCCTGGAAAACATCAAGATCCTCTACTGCTAGGCACGGGAACACATCAGCCAACTTGCAATTCCTCTTCAGTGTAATCGCTTTGTCAGATGGGTTCACAACAGTCATTGGCACCCATCTATCACCCCAGAGAGGCGTGACAAGACGACCCACTAGGACACCTCGTGGCATGGCTTTTGAGTTGGTCTGCTCCACGACAACAGTACTGCCAGGTGACATAGGCGACTTGGCAGGGAGTCTGCCCCAGACCAAGTGTTCATGCCTGGGTAGGAGGG
The DNA here is from genome assembly GCA_026122265.1 of Ammodytes dubius. Taxonomy (NCBI): domain Eukaryota; kingdom Metazoa; phylum Chordata; class Actinopteri; order Uranoscopiformes; family Ammodytidae; genus Ammodytes; species Ammodytes dubius. Next base: position 1,157,342 of record CM047524.1, read on the forward strand.
TCACAGCCTGGGTGAGCTTAACCGTTCCTATCTTTTCAGGGACTGCGCTCCCCTTCCAGCGCTCGACATTTGTGAACATGGACAAGAAGTGACCGATCTCGGGGTCAGATTGATGGTCATGAAAAGACGCAAGATCCCAGTACTCGCCACCACCCTTCAGGACATGAGTGACATATTTGATGATATTCGAGCCCAATATAAGATCATCCTGCTGGCCAGACACAACCAAAGTGGATACAATACATGGAACACCATACAGCTGCATCTCCAAGTCATAAAAGCCCTCAGGCTGGGTCTGCAGACCACCACAACCAATCAAGACAATGTTCTCTTCGGGGTACTGCTTCTCTGGCAAAACATCAGCACATCTGAGCTTCTCTACTGCTTCCTCACTGATGCTACATACCATAGAGCCGGAGTCCCACATGCCTTTAAGCTGCACTCTGTGGTTGACGAGGACTGGAGCATAGAACAGCTCTCCGAAAGCTTTGATTCTCTGGGTAGCTTGAATGGCTATTTTTGTACCCTTAGGTGCATTGGCACAGCTCTCTTCATATAACTGAGCTAGGTCACAGGTTTCAAAAGGGGTTCCATTTACGTTACCCACACCGGGCCCCTCCAGGTGTGGGTTTAACAGTTTAACTGCTGAGACTGGCCACCAGCGCTATCATCAGGCTGAGAGCGGCGCTGGTTAGGCTGCTGGTTGTGGTTACCAGCACGGCCATTGTGCTGAAAGCGGTGCTGGTTCGTCCGTTGAGGACAGTCCCTCTTCCAGTGACCGGGACACAAGCACTGTAAACACAGGTTCTCCTGCCTACAGTGTGACAAAGTGGAATGATTAGGAGCCCCACAGACCCTGCACACTCTCTGGAAAGAGCGTGGCATGGCAGCTTGGGTGCCGGGGTTGGAAGGCACTTGGGTATGCACTGTGACCAGCCGGTCCAACAGGTTTACCAAACTCTTCATGCAATCATTGTCGACACCAGCAGTGGTCCAAGGGGCTGGAGGCTGTCTCGGTGGAGCAGCAGTGTTCAAGAGAGGTGCCTCTTCAAGAATAGGTACGTGGCACGAATGAGCTCTGTGCTCTACAACACTTGGCTTTAGTGGCCTTGCAGCTGCAGATCTTGATTTCTTATCCTGCATGTGCTCATCGAGCCTATCTTGAATCTCACAGGCCGACCATTTGTCAGCAGACTTGAACTTGAAAACACTGTAAAGAGACTGGTCCGGGCAGTGTTTGATAAACATCATGCTGACCTCATGGCCCGGGTCATCAATGCTACGACCCTGCCTTTTCAAGCACTCGTTAGCTACATCCACCGTTTTATTTAGCCTAACCCAGTACTCCATAGCATCTTCACCTGGTGTGGGCAGCGTGTTATAGAAATCTGACAGAGGCATGCTTGAGTATGACAGTTCACTGAAATGTTGTTTCAGAGTATCAAAAATCACATGCGGATTTGTAGCGTGATTGATAGATGTGTTACGCAGCTTTACTCTCACCACATCTCCTGCTTTGCCCATAAGCTTTGCCAGAATCTCTTGTGACTGCTCGTGAACTGGGATGGCACGTCTCTTTAAATACAGGGTCATGAGATTTTCCCACTCGTGAACTGTAAATTTATCTGAGCCATCACCCCTGAATAAGGGAGGCTCCTTTGCGGCTGATTGTAGCACTACACTGACATTAGGCAGTGTAGTCTCTGTCGGCAGGGGAATACTTGTGCTGTGTGTGCTCTTATCAGCCTGTAGCTGAGCTGTAATGGACTCACCCAGCTTTTCAGCTAACTGTGTAATGAGCGAACCTAAGTCTGGGTTCTGATTGAAGTGGCTCGGCATGGCACGGTCTACATACCGAGTTGAGGTCATCTGGGGGGTGCCCAACGCCGTGACTCCAGGCCCTGGTGTTCTGGTCTCTGAGGGCTGATTCAAAAATCCCCTCCCCACACCAAACTGGCACTCATAAGAAACGCGCTCAGCATCATCACCCCCACTACCCAGTGAGTATGTTCTGCCCTCTGCCATATTAAATGCCACTTTATCAACACAGTGAAAGAAAAAAACTGTTCAATGAAATCACAATGGATAAATTGGGAGCACGAAATGACAGTACTAAAAGAGCATATCAATTGGCAAACATATATACAGCATTAAATCAGTACTTTACACTTTACAAACGTGCTGCAACTGCTTTTTTTTTTTTTTTTTTTTTTTTTTTTTTTAGCACTCAATCAGTTCACTGAGATGGTACAAAAAGTCCACACGTGCAAACACCTACTTCGTTCAGCATCGACACATGTGGATAGGCCTATATAAAAAAATAAATTGTCCATTCAAAATAAAATAAAACCCTGAGCACTCTCCACGGGAATACCTCAGTACCAGTGGCAGCAGCTTCCACGGCGAACGAGGTGATGTCGTCCTTTAACCAATCCTTGAAAGGTCACGGCACCAATGTAACGGGTGTGCAAATGTTCTTAAGTTAATATATACATAAGTGCACATCCGTTAACGGTATAATGTCTGCGTTGTGTTCTGGGGGGGTGTGAATGTTGGATGGGAGGATGAAGAAGGACGGGAAACGGGACCACAATGGAGTCAGGTTGTCCACATTTATTTGGATCTGCCTGTATGAGCCAAAAGAAAATAACGTGTCACATGCATTTAACGGTCGTAGCCGGGACCACATTCCCTCCTCCGCTCAGACCATGGACATATAAAGAAATGGACACCGTATTGAAACATGGCGCCCATTCATTCCTATGAAGCTGCTCATTGGCGCAGAGAAGCAACAAGGAAGCTGCCATACTGCTTTCATGTGAGCCCCTGTGAGCCTGGCACACCCCTAAAGCATGACGCGCAGGGTACGTTTCATTCTCGAGCAGTGTAACGTTATAATATGTCCGTGCATTAAGCTAAGCGGGACGGGCACAGTTGCATTGTTTATCGACCATGGAAGTATAAGTTACTAATCCCCGATGATTCTCTGTATGTAATCTTTAAATTACAGCCCGTCGTTGTAAAGTAATATAGTGATAAACGAAGATTCCTCCCGCCATCGGAGGCCGGGCCGGCCGAAGCAACGGTTGTTTCACTACGGCTCCTTTTAGCGGCTACACGCCTAACGGCTAAAACTGAAAATAAAACGGCTATAAAACGCTTTCGGTGGCGTTTTGAAAAGCGAAAACTTCCATCCTATTAGTACATGGTCTAAAGAAAAGTATGAGCCTTTGATTGATATCCATAAAAATTTAGCGGAGATACATTCTTGTTTGACGAAATTGTATTGGGAATGAATGGGGCTGAGCTCATTGATCGCCATTTTGATTAACGGACCCGTCCCAGACAGTCTAATGCGTGTTATACCAGGCGTGGCCACCTGTCCATGCTGGTTGCTCGGAAAAGGCACAATCCTGGGGGCCTGGCTCAGACAGTAAAAAGCATTCTCTCAAAGTATAAAATAATATGAAATAAATAAAATAACATACTAGATACTGCATATACACAAACATAAACATAACCAGCATTGATAATACATAAAGATAAAACATTCATACCTGTATGAGCCAAAAGAAAATAACGTGTCACATGCATTTAACGGTCGTAGCCGGGACCACATTCCCTCCTAGCAAACAAACACACGGGGAAACACTGTAATACCCGGACGCACATGTACACAACAAAAACTCTCAAAAAGTGCATTTACTAAGTGCTAGCTAACAAAACAGCGCTGTAGCATGTTCACATACTTAATTCACTACACACTAAGTTACACATTAAACATTTTTGTTGTACACAAAACGACCTATATGCTAAAATATGACGAGAAACACAACAACATACCTCCGCTCAGACAGTAAAAAGCATTCTGAGCTTTGGCGCTGCACACACGTCAAAAGACACGGACTTTCTTAAAGCTACAGTACAGGTACAAAAACACATCAACAAAGGAACAGGAACAGGTTACCAAATGTACCTAAACACATACTGGTACATTTAAATCAGCATTGGTGACATTTCAACACAACTAAAAAACGCTGTTTCACCCTGGTTACATATGCATGTGGCAAAAAGCCCCAGCGCGATGTTACAGTTCACTCTGCTGTAAGCCTAATGTCACGGCTTCGTTTCGTTCATTAACTTACTGATCAATAAATTTAGATGTAACAGTTTCCTCAGTGAGAATGTAGCGCTCAGACACTATTGTCAGGTCCGCGGGATTTCTAAATGTGTAGTTTCCTTGAAGGGCAGCGCTCTAAGAGCCGAATTTAAGCTCAAACTCTGGAACAAAAACTGCTCTGAGCAGGTTAGCCGTGCAGCCTCTGTTACCACGGTGATCTAGCCAGGTAGAAAGAGAGCCACCTTTCGTGATACTGAAAATTCTGGCTTTAGACCGCTTTAGACTCAACAGAGCTCGCTCAGCCCTTAATCTCGCTTCGTAGTATACCCCTCAGGACACACCAGCCCAAAAATCGCCGTCGTAGAGTCGATATGGGGTCGGGAGACGAATCTGTTTGGTGTGTGCCGTGACGTCGGCCGACGTAGAGGTCGTCGGGCTTGTTTTGAGCCGATTGAACATGTTCAATCAGCTCAAAACAAGCGGCCGACCGTCTTTCATTTGGAGCAATTTGATTGGTGGAGGGCTAGCGAATCAGTGAAGCCCGGAAGTGAGGCGGGTAGCACAAACAGCTAACAACAGCTAGCCATCGTTTTAATGTGTTTGTTCGTTTCGTTTAGAGAGTACTCACATGCATCAACCCTTGTTGACTGCTCGACACCATGCTCGACACTCTCTGCTAAAAATTGTGCTCTTATGGTCCATAAATATAAATACGTATTTCTATCTATGTTTATGCTCTAAAGAGCTGTCCCATCATTTCCGGCTTTCGTATTTTTTCGGGCCACAATACAGATTAGCACCGCCTGCTGTTATGGAGACATTACGTCCCGCGCAAGCAACAGAGCGTACGGAAAGTCAACAGTCAGTTTGGTGTGTTCTCTGGCCGCGACGGGAAGCCTGGAGCTTCCTGAAACGGCCGACCCCATTTTTTGCGTAGTCGGAACAAGTAGAAACAAGTCGGACTGGTGTGTCCTGGCCTTTAACATCCGGCAAATATACATATAATATAATTCATAAATATAATCTTTAATTTTTCCTTCATAATTGTTTCATAGAGATTAATTAAAGATGATTTTTTTAAATTTATTTATTGTCTTTATCAAGTGTATTGTGTGTGTGTGTTTGCGTGTGTGTGTGTGGACTATCAATAGGCCTACTTCAGATATAGTATATCAAATTTAAAATAAAAATATTCATTTTAGACATCTTTTGTTTTTATTATAGTTTTTATTCTTATTTTTCGATGATCCTATATAGATCTCTATACAGTCAGAATTGCAAATTGCAGTAAATGCACGCTTACAAGCTCTCTCACACTCACACGATTAACAAACATGCCGATTGCAGGTGAATTAATGTGTTAGCCTATCTATCGGAAGTATTGCTTGTATGTAAATGTATCTAGTTTTATAGTGTTTTGAAAGGTTTGACCAGGATTATTACTTGTATTGCGTCTGGCTTTATTTGCGTGTGTCATCAGGATGTCTAATTTCTCACGTTTTGACAGTCTTTCTGCCAACCGTGCCCCCCCCCCCCTTCAGTATTTATATCTATGTGGCTCATTCATACTATGTGCCAAGTGTTGTGTTACAATAAAACACAACTCCCTTATATAGAACGACAGTTGCAGTAAAGGAGTTAGTGCATATAAGGGAGTTGAGTTTTGTTGTATACACAACACTCCCTAATAAAGAAAGACACGCTCTCTCTCAAACAAACTACGTGCTTGATTCAGCTGTAGATAAAACTGGTAGGCTACAGTATGGAACAACTTTGTTCACTACAGTGGTTTGCAAAAGCATTCATACCCCTTGAAATTTTCGACATTTTGTCATGTTACAACCACATAAGTACATTTAGTTTATTGGAATTTTATGTGATACACCAAAACAAAGTGGCGCATCATTGTGAAGTGGAATGAAAATGAAACGTGGTTTTAAATATTTTTTATGAATAAAAAACTGAAAAGTGTGGCGTGCAAAAGTATTCAGCCCCCCGAGTCAATGCTTTGTAGAACCACCTATCGCTGCCATTACAGCTGCAAATCTATTGGAGTATTTCTCTACCAGCTTTGCACATCTAGGCTACAGACTGACATTTTTGCCCATTCTTCTTTGCAAAATAGCTCAAACTACAGATTCAGCATCAGATTGGATGGAGAGCGTCTGTCAACAGCAATTTTCAAGTCTTTCTCAATATTCTCAATTGTTTTTAGGTCTGGACTTTGACTGCGCCATTCTAACACATGACTATGCTTTGATCTAAACCATTCCATAGTAGATCTGGCTGTATGTTTAGGGTAGTTGTCTTTCTGGAAAGTGAACCTCCAACCTGTCTCAAGTCTGTTGCAGACTCTAACAGATGTTCTGCCCTGTATTTGGCTCCATCCATCTTCCCATCAACTCTGACCAGCTTCCCTGTCCCTGCTGAAGAAAAGCATCCCCTCAGCATGATGCTGCCACCACCATGTTTCACTGTGGGGATGGTGTGTTCAGGGTGATGTGCAGTGTTAGTTTTCTGCCACACATTGCATTTTGCATTAAGGCCAAAAACTTCAAGTTTGGTCTCATCTGAACAGAGCACCTTCCTCCAACCCTTGCCAAAATCCATGCATAGTCAGATGAGACCAAACGTGAGGTTTTTGGCCTGAATGCAAAATGCAATGTGTGGCGGAAACCAACACTACAAACCAGTGAAACATGGTGGTGGCAGCATCATGCTATGGGGATACTTTTCTTCAGCAGGGACAGGGAAATTGCTGTTGACAGACGCTCTCCATCCAATCTGATGCTGAATCTGAACCTTGAGCAATTTTGCAAAGAAGAATGGACAAAATATATCAGTCTGTAAATGTGCAAAGCTGGCGGAGACATACTCCAATAGATTTGCAGCTGTTATTGCAGCGATAGGTGGTTCTACAACGTATTGACTCAGGAGGCTGAATACTTATGCACGCCACACTTTTCAGTTTTTTATTTATAAAAAAAAATTAAAACCACATTTCATTTTCATTCCACTTCACAATGTTGCGCCACTTTGGTGTATCATATACAATTCCAATAAACTAAATGTACGTATGTGGTTGTAATGTGACAAAATGTGGAACATTTCAAGGGGTATGAATACTTTTGCAAACCACTGTACATGGAGTTGAGCAATCAAGGGTTTGAGGTATATTGACGTTAACAGGGATATATACGTTGGTCGTCCTAATGTTGACAACATCAAATCAACAACTTTCTGTACATGTATTTTATTTCCAATTCAGTGTCAGAAGCTGAAAAATACAGCAACATAGCAATGCCATGGTAAGAAAGGACTTGGCAAAATAATCACAGACTGGTAATCACAACTCAGTGGTTATCTTTTTCACAGTTACAATACTAGAAACTTTGCACACAAAAAGACATGCAATTTCCCATAGAACACAATCAGTTCTTTGCTCTGACGATTAGTGGGTTGAAAAAGAAACATGTTTATGTCATATTAGGCAGTACCAAAACAATTCAAATGAAGTAAAGCAATGCTACATTTGGATCAGGTGTTTGGATAATCAGTTAATATAAATCAATAAAAACACTATTAATATTGAAGGAATTGATTCTAAATTGGTGATTTGAGAGTGAAATATTGGGTCAAGCCATGTCTAGAACTAAAATCTTGGAAAACTCACTAGCACATGCCGGGATGATTTGTATTCCTTGTGGGAGAGATGATAGAGAAATGTGCATTTTGAAACCCACTTCTCTGAGGTACAGTTCACTTGAATAATTTAGCAACCAGACTTAACTTATTCTTACCCACAAAGATAAGTTTATGAAAATGGGGGCTGCACATACCTGACATTAAACTGATGAGTCAGATTTAGAACAGTTTCAGCGGTAACATTGGTAATAAGGGTACATTAATTAACTTTTAGTTACTGCTTAATTAAGGCTTAATAAGCATTTACTAAGCATTATCTAACTGTCAATAAATGCTTATAAATAAACGTACAATAAGCATTAACTAACTGTTATGATTAGTTCATGCTTAACTAAGCATTAGTTATCGAGGCGTTAACTAAACGTAAATAACTAAGCATTAACACTTACTTAATGCTTAATAGGCATTTACTATGCATTAACTAACCATTAATAGCATATACTAACAGTTACTTAATGTACCCTTATTGTAAAGTGTTACCCTGCTGTTAGTGTGTTCTTGATGGCTAAGGCCTACATCCTGCATTCCTTTACAGTCTTTTTAACAAGAAAGACACAATAAAGCGCACTAACACTAAGTCAGAGGACGTTTTATAAAGTAAGGTCGAGAAAGATGTCTGCCATGATCCCAGAATGAACAATATACAGTAGCATAGAGGGTCAACACATTTCTTTGTTGTTGCCGGAATCAAAAGTTCTTAGGGAAGATATTTTGCCATTGGTATCCTGGCCCTAATCTGCCTCTTAATGGACACATAGTGTTTAATAACCACATTAAGGTTAGGCTAGAATAAATAAATGATATACATTTGTCAACTGCCTGAGAATTCACTGTACATTATACCTGTGTAGCTCTTTGCAGTTGCACAACACTGAGCAGGGCTGTTTTTACAACATTGTTTTTTACATGATTTAAAAAAAGGTTTTTATGATGATTGATCAGGTATTTTATTTGCTACATTAACCCAACACATCCCATCCTGTGTGGTTACTTTGTCCATAACACTTCCATAAACTTGTGCCCTCCTACTACTAGTAAATACACTGTACAAAGTTGGTAAAAAGAAGAAAAAGGCAAGAACATCACAAGCTTGTGTGTTCCTACCAAGAGTCACAGGAGAAGATCTTTGTCAGCTGCATCTCTGTATAACATAATATAATCCAGATCACTGGGTTTGTTGGAAGTTTAGCTATAGCTATAGCCAGAGCACACAGACTGTAGGCAGGGGAAATTCTCCCATAGCTACTCAGGACTGAACTGTGTATATTCATCTAGTGATGCAATAGAAATCTAAAAGTAAGACCTTGTGGTTCAACAGGTGGCCAGTTTCCTCATTCAGTTACATTGTACATATGCCTACTAGTCTCATGCCACTCAAATTTCAGTATGCAAAACTATTATTTTCCAGATAGCTTATGGAATTGAATCAACTTTTTCATTTTTCAATCATCTAAAAGATCTCAAATATCTAAGCACAGGCACCTGGCCCACACTTTGCCTATGTTTAGTAGGGCTACTCACTGTTTTATTAAATGGAATCAAAGAATAAGTGAAGAAGATGACACATTTGACAGGAAGGCACCGTTAACCAAGCTTGGCTCACAGTTCCCCTTGCTTCTAGTGTGTGTGCTGAAGCTAAAGGCTAACAGCTAACATCCTGGACCGACAGTAGTCAGAAGTGTGGACAGTGACAAGGCTTAAGTTGTTTTGGTTCAACACCAGCATGATTGAACAGAGTTAATGAAGGGTGCACCCCAAACCCCATTACTTCTGCAAACCTCATGGTCACTGTTTGACATATGTTTTTTGTGGAATAATAAAGCCAGTACAACAAAAATATATCACTGTTGAACTACCTTCTGACGGCATACTGTAAGTGCACACATATTTTTATACCGTTTATGCTAACACTAATTTTTCCATGTTAGTGTGGTCTAGACTACTTCCTGAATAGTTTGTGAGTTTTTTGGACTTGTACTCTTTAGTGTCGTTTCACCCTTCAAACAGCATGTGAAAGAAATAGAATAAAGTGTATACTTCACAGCAACAGCAGTGTGACATGAACGCAAAAGGTCCATCTCCACTCAGAATTAAAATGTGTGCAACAATGTCAATCAATGAACACATTACAATATGAAACAGAAAACAGCGGTTCAGTGGTTTCACAGGTGATGAGAATCTATTCTAAGGAATGCTTCATACTCCTGCATGGTGAGAGGAAAGTTATCGCCATACCTCTACTGTTACAAGAAGAAAAGTGCTTTGGGTTTCATTAAAGAACAAACAGGTGTTACAAGTGATCATCCCAGGCACCCATTGGTTTCCATTCATTATCAATTAGCAGAGCCCTGAAACTGACTTTGGCTGTGTAACCCATTTTAATGCATTTTGTAGTTTAAGTCCAGATTGTTTATTACCAATACTAAAGAAAAGGTTGATTTCTTTAGCCATCGTATAACCTTTCCTTATCATTTAGATAGTCATTCTGGTCACACTGTTTTTAAAAAAAAATATGTATTTGATCTCTGTGCAACACAGGCATTGTGTTTTTATAATATCCAAAATGATTGATTCTGATCCTTTTAATAATTGTAATAAAAGCTTATAACTTATTGATGAAAGTCATTTTGTGTTTTTATTTGAATGTCATCACCGTCTCTCTGTAAAACAGATCAGCAGTATGAAATATGCTCCTTAGCTCAATTGACATGACGATACTGATAATCATAATGTATCATATAAACAAACATGTTCTGTAAGGTTTGAAAGGAGACACCATCTTATTAGTTTAGCATGCTAACGTGGCTCTAAACGGTGTCAGCCCTATGTTCCCACAGCTCGATGGTCCCACAGCCCTATGGTCCTGAAAATGGCGATTATGTTCAGGCATCACTGCTGGGTGGTTAGGGTTAGGGTGAGGGGATATATTATATAGTTAAATTACTTGAAATGTGGGACCATGGGGCTGTGAGAAGATAGACACGCTCCTGTGGGAACATAGGGCCTAATTTTGAAAAATATCTTAGAAATGTGGGGACGTAGGGCTGTGGGAACATAGGCATCTCCCCTCTAAACATAAGGTCCAGCTGAGCCAGAGGAAGTCATTGGTTTTGCAGGTATTTATCATGAACCAAAGTATTGGACTAATTCAAATGTTGACCAGATGATAGCACTGGAGGAAAGCTCCAAACAGCATTAAAGTTATCATAATTCAACCTGAGGGGTTATGAGAGTCTGAACCATATTCATGACAATCCATCCAACAGTTGAGATACTTAAATCCAGACCAAGGTTGCGTTCCGAATCTCATACTCTTTCTTTTTTCTATTCAACATACTACATCCGACGATAAAAATAATCTAGTTAGGATGCAGTAGGCCTACTATTGGGACATACTTTACTCTCTTATTTCATCATAACATTGCACCTTGATCTTGCCTCTTGCTTTTATATCCGTCGCATCCCCGTTTGTTTTCATATGAAGGCTTCGTCGATGTGACGTCACTTCACGTGCGCAATGGATTGTGGGTCAGAATTGCCCAAATAGGATGCACTTTTCAACACAACAATCTTGGCCGCATGAAGTAGGACATCCGGGTACTTCTAACCATCCTAAATCTGGCCACAAGAATCGGGACATCCTAAATCTTTTTTCTACATACTATATAGTAGAAAGTATGCGATTCGGAAAGCAACCCAAGTGTTGGACTAACTGACTACAAAGCCATTCCTGATGCTGGCATGTCACACATCAAACCCGTCAGCGCTCTCTGCAAATAAGCCAATATTAGCAAAAATATGTCAGTTCAGCGTTCTCCATGTAGGCTAATATAAGGGGTTATAAGAATCAATCAAGTTTCTAGAGTTAGCTAATTGATTTTCCCATCCTACAGAATTTAATGGAATCCATTGGATGCCGGGAACTGCAACATTTTTACTCTCCTATTTCTGAAACACAGCAGCATGACTTGCAAAAATAATTAGCTGCAATGTTAAGTATATGGTTTGTAGTACGTGTAATACCGGAGAAAACATTGGACTAGTTGAAGAAATCCTTAATATTTCTCCACTAAAAGTTTAAGTTAAAGGAATAGTTCAACATCTTCAATTTTCAGCTTTTTGTCTCACTCTCCAGTTCAAGAAAAAGCCAACAAAAACCATTCCTGTACAAATGGTCATAGGTTGCTCATCCAGGTTAGCTTAGCTCAAACACTGGTAGTCAAGGGGAGCAGGTCAAAAGATAAACTTTACAACATCACTAAACCTGTGTTGCTTGTTTGGACTTGTTTATTTACCATGTTATATTGCGCTCTATATTTTTAACACTTTGTCAGTTTAGAATCAAATCCATACTGGAAAGAAACCAGGAAGTGTCTGTGACGGTATTATACATGTTGAACTATTCCTTTAAGAACAATTCATGAATGAGTTCTGAAAAACAAAACAAAGACCAGTAAAAAATATTCTTAACTATCCTTCATCACGACTGAAATGACTTTACAATGACCATGATTTACAACAGGGAAACATTAGAAATATGACATCTAGAAGTAAATGTTCAATCTTAACTGGTTAAAAGGATAATTCCAATTTATTACAACTTGGGATGTTATTTTCATAACTTTGACCATTGTTTCCATCAGGTATGATAAGACTTTAGAGTAATAAGGAGATCTGTGAACATCACAAACAAACACTATCTACATGATGAACCTTGACTGGAGATTAAAGCAACAGTGAACACAAGTGAAATGTTAATACATTCTCGTTGAAAAGGAAAACTGTGGGCACACCACTACGCTAAGCTACAATAGGTACAAGCTGAAACAGGGAGGTTAACTGATGGATGCGTACCACACACATTCAAAGCAAAAAGTGTTCACAGTTGATCCATTCACAGCTATTGGTCAGCTGTGAGGGACAGAGGAGGAGTTTCTCTCTGTCTTTTTTTGATTTGTTACATAACTATTTCTGACACGCAATCCCCAAAGATATTTAAACTTCTTTTGTTTGCCCTGTTCCCAGATCTCAGAAACGATGCTATTTTTACTGAAAGGAATTATTGATTGAAAACCTTTGAAAGAGCCCAATTCAAAACTGTAAAAAAGCAGAATTATCCTTTAAATGCAACACATCACATTTAGCTTTTAAAGCAGAGTATTTAACAGTACCAACGCTGATGGCGGTTTCCCTTCTTCCAGGAGTCAAACTTATTTTAGGGTGGCGTCCCACCAACAGTCTCTCTGCAGCAGATCATCCATCCTACCATTTCCCTTTATGGCAAACTGTCAAAAAATAAACTCTTTTTACAAATAAATACAGTATATACACACACAGCTTGGTACTTCATTGTAAATTGCTTTAAATTCATTCCAGCAGCTGCGTCTGCACACTGCTGCAGAGCACAACACTGTCTGTCTTCTGCACAGTTTCCATTGTAATCACCTTATTTAGGAACGGTTACCATAGTGTTTGACAAATATTGATTTGATCTGTACAAAATATGAATTGTTGCTATTTGTAAACCTTGCTATGTACATAAGCAAACACATTTTTACAGGAGGACTACCATCTGAGGTAGAACTAGATCCAGGGCAATCCAATACAGGCTCTTAAAGGCCAACTTATTGATACCATTTGTTTTTTGTTGGTACGACAACAGATTTTCTTCATTAGGAACAGATTGAGTCCAGCTGTACATCACAGAGGTGCTGAAATCTATTTGCTAGAGAAAGTGTGAGAAAAAAATTATTTAACAATTTAAACCCCCTCCCCTCCCCCCCATGAAGCTCAGTCCTCTTTGCAGCAGACCCGGATTAGAATCCGGCCTGTGGTCATTCTCTGCATGTCATTCCCCTCTCTGACCCATTTCACCTCTGACCATCTCTCATGGAAAATGCCAAAAAATGACCTTAACCTTTTGAACAACATGGGCGCCTTTTTCAACTTTCCAAGGTGAGCACCATTGGAGGACTGAATCACACTGATGCTAACACTGTATGTCCAGTTTGAACCCATCTTCTCATCCAGACAGAAACCCAACGTGGGCCAAAGAACCATCTGCCTGCCCACATGTGTTTGAAGACATCCTCACCAGTGTCTTCCATTGACGGGAGTTTTCCAGTGTTTACATGAGACACTTAGTGGTGCTGCAGCAGAGAGCAGATGTGTCTGCAGTCCTACTGACAGTATCAAAGAGCTTCTGTTAACAGTGTCAGTAGAAACCATCAAATATGTCATTGAGTTGATCATTCCCAAACAAATAGGTTTTGGCACAATTATGTCCCGCTGCTGGGCTAAGGTCTGCTCTCATTCAAATGACATGAGGTTTGCTGGTATCTGTGGAGAAAATAGAACACATATACAACACATATGTTAGGACCGGGGAAGGATGCTAGCTTGGGCAAAAGTAAAAAAACAAAAAAACAATCCAGTCTTTCAAAGAGCGTTCTCTGTCTTTATAGAAACATTACAATTGATCCGTTGATTCAATTCACAACAGTTTATGGAAAATGTGTCAACCTAGTTACACATTCAGCAACGTTAGTGAGAAAGATATCTGGCTGTTTGGCTGCTACATACTACACTACTGTATGTTCACCACCAAGTGGTACAGGGGTTGACCAGAGAGAGCTGCTTTCATTTGAAGTGCTCACAAGAACTTAAAGTAAGAAATAATGAGTTGTGAGTTGAATGTTCATTTTCGAAGCCCTTTAAAATTAGTTTTGCCATTGCATTGTTAAATGTAGTTACTGATAAAGGTGTAACAGCTTATACAGTTTCTTATTAAAGTAATAAATAAGTAAAATTGTGACTACATGTATGTGTCATTGACAGACCACTTTCCTGTACAAGTCATACCCTTTTAACTTTGTTATTTTTTTAACAGAAATTTATATTTGTATTTTTTGTTTTAAAATGTATTAATGCATTTAAATACTAATCAAATGAATCAATTTATAACAGTACGAAGTAGTGAAACACACTTGGGAGAAAAGAAAAATCTCTTTCTCTGATCGGAAGAGAGCCACAGTCCAAACAGTGTGTTAGAGTGTGTGTGCACGGGGTGTGTGTGTGCGCGCGTGCGTGCGTGCGTGCGTGTGTGCGTGTGTGTTGCTGAACATACCTGAGGTCTGCTGGTTCTACAAGCCTCTTCCAGGTGTTTATGCCAGATGATGGCTGAGAAGCGGGATCCTGTCTGGAACCTGTAAACATTACCTGTGAAGGGACACAAAGTTTGAACTGAAGGAAATAGCACTGTGCTAAAACATTGATACGACAATATATCGTGATATTTATGAAATCGTTTTAAAGGGTTGTGAACTACAACCTACAACCTCCGCTCACCGGTTTTTGAATTTGAATTGAAAGCTTGTGCTTAAATGTCAATGTAATGTAATCTGATTCATTAAGACCACCCAGATCTAACACAGCAACTTGTATTTCAGCTCTGTCTTTACATTGTCATTGACCTATGTGGAATATCCAAATATATCACACTATGCATTGTATCACATTGCATCGCAATATATCATATTGTGATACAATGTAACCTGATGTGTATCGTATGGTGAAGTCCTTGCCAATACTTTAGAGTCCCCAAGGGGAAATTCTTTTTCACTTTACAGACAATAGACAAATGGACAACTAACACAACAAAATAAACATGCATACAGAATATATACACAGAGTGGGACTGGGGTGTTTTGATCGTGGCCTTTTGTTTAGTGTTGCTATGGCTGCAGGCACCAGGCTTTTGCCATAGTGAGCCCTCCTGCACAACAGGGGCCGGTTTCCCGATAACGTCATCTCTTAGCGCTACGAAGACTCCTACGAAGACTCCTACGTTATGACTTACCAAAGTTGTTTACCTCTGTAGTCGTGGTTCCCGAACCGTGTCTTAGGAGAAGCACTCCTTACGTCGTTCGTACACTGCTGAAATCGGTTGCTCCGAGTTCGATTATCCATTTCCTGCTCATTTCATGTGCAGCTGCATCTGTATGCTGTCTAATCAAATCTACCCGTGCATTTCTAGTGTAATATAAAGTCATGAATTAGTTTGTTGAATCATCATCTGTGTTTTGGAACTCTTGTTTTATAATCTAAGTATCTTTAAGAACACTAATCACGTTACTTGGTGGGTCAGTAATGAAACTGAAAGTAGATATAATATCGCCAATAGCCTATATAAATAAAAACAGACGGCCCAAACAGCGTCCAAATGAGCTAAAATCCTAAATACAATAAACAGTAACATGGCACACTTATTTTAAGGTAAGCTCTAATTGATTATTCATTCATTTTTTCGCACGTTTACATGTTTTGAGGCGGAGGATCCGACGCACTCTGCCCGGGCTCAGCTGACAGCTGAGAGCCGGTGTGGAACACAGTGCGGAGGTTCTAGTGTTAACCATGTCGAACATACTACCATAGCCTATACCAATTTAAAAAAAGATATAGAAAATATAGAAACAGCGGAGGAGATGAAGATTGTTACAGCAATTATTTTCATCATGAATGACTTGTGGCAGTTCCATGCGCAACAGGGATGTCACTCGTGTCCGTTTTACGCATGGTGCTTTACAGAAGGAAATGTGGGGGTTTGTATCTCTGGCGATGCCACAGCGATCGCAGGGACTTTCACTTGTGTCATTAAACTTATAAATCTGACTGTATTTCATATCACAGGGATACAGCGATGACTGTAGCCTATTTAATAACAAACTGATAAAAACGATCCGACTGTAGGCTATAGTGTATCACGTATTGGTATTTTCATATTGATGGACATCGCATCCATTCAGTTAATGCTGATTGTCAAGTCAGTTAGACTAAAAAGTAGGCTGCTTGTTCATATATTTTGAACACTTTGTGAATCAGAGTTAATGGTATTCTGCTAAAATATAGGCTATAATAGCCTAAGCCTACTTTAAATATACGTGATATACACTATACAGTTGGATCGTTTTTAACAGTTTGTTAAAATACAGTCATCGCTGTGTCCGTTTGATATGAAATACAGTCAGATTTATTAGTTAAATGACACAAGTGAGAGCTGAAACATCCCTACGGTAGAGCTAAGAAGGCTCTGAGGGCGCTCCAGACCAACCTTACCAACGTATGACGTACGAAAGAGATTCGTAGCAAAGAACGTTTCGGGAAACAGGCGAAAAGTTAAGTAGGAACTCTACGTAGGGGTTACGAATGACGTAGCGTTAAGAAGGCTCTAAGAAGGCTTTGGGAAACCGGCCCCAGACCTGTACCTGCGTCCTGAGGGCAGAATGGTGAAGTGGCAGTTGAGTGGGTGTGTGTTGTCCTGGGCTATTGTGCATGCAATGCGTGAGATGCAACCTTGAGATTAAGCTCTGACAGTGTGGGCGTGGGGAGACCCATTCATTTGGCAGCTATGTTTGTGACACGTGTGAGTTTGATCTGGTTTTTGACAGTGAGCATGTTAAAGGCCTAAAAGGAAAGGGCAAACAGCAGGTTGTTGTGTTGGTGAGGTGAACCTTTGTCTGGGTCGTTGAGCTGGAAGATGTTGGGTCTGGATGGGTCATCGGGCAGCACCACCATCCATCCAGTCACACACACCTTCTTACAGGGGCCGGACTTATACTGTGGGGTGACAGGATCACATTCACAGGAAGGAAAAGAAACATTTGTACTGTCCACAACAACAAACGGTCTGAAATGCTTTACTCCATTTTGGACATTACTTACATTAATTACCAGTACTAGGACTAAGTCAAACTTTACAAGGCACATGTTATGCTCACTTTAAGGTTCATTCAAACTGCCAGTTGGAATCACGGGATTCTGGGGGTGTAGTGCTAAGTAAGGTTTGGGAGTAGCTTCTCCTCTTATTACATCATAAGGAGAAAGAAATCTGACTGGGGTTTTTTGAACCCAGGTTTTAAGAAAGGTGGAGAAAAAGTAAACAAAGTCACATGTTTCCTCTCAGAGGCCCGCAGTGCTTTGGTCCCATAGAAGGTCAGGGTTGACCCAGACAGACTGATCCAGAATCTGGTCCACGACGACAACTGGAACACAGCAAACACATGGGTATGCTGAAGACATCTCACTACATTAAGTCAGATCATTGTGAACTAAAAGTGTGGAGGAGTCAGAAGTAAAAAGATCATTTACCCTGGGCTTGCGTCCTTCCTTCAGCAGTGTTTTCCTCCTCAGCGGTCCTTCAATGGTCACACTGCCGGCCTGGCTCACACCGTAGCAGGAGTTAGCAGCAGAGTGGCTGTGGATGGAGAAGTCATGCAAACACAAAACTTACTTTTTTCTGTTTTTAAGTTTTAAGTCAACTTTACAAATTAAGTTTGTTCGAACTTTTTGGACTTTTTTCTGAAAATAAAAATTCCTTCCTTAAAAAAAAGACAAGTTCCTGAAACAGCTGGGTATTTCAGAATGTGCTATTGACACCATTTGATCAATTATGAGGACAGTGATAGTTCTACAGTGGGGTTTCCCCCAGTGTATTCCAGTCATAGCGGTCCGCCATGCCGTAATTGACCCCCCTGCCAAACCAGGTGGATTTTCTATCTCACAAACAGCTGTGTGTGTGTGTGTGTGAGAGAGAGAGAGACTGTGTGTGTGTGTGTAAGTCATAAAGATGAGTTCAGTCTTATATAATGATATAAACTGATGCTGACTCTCCAGCGTACCTGTAAACATAGCTGCGGCTGCGGGGGGAGTTGCGTAGTGGGACCCTCCAGTTGGGGCCCAGGGTAGCGTACATGCGGCCCCTGTTTATCACACATGGTCACAGTCAGTTTGGCAGGATCTTGGGATTTGGTCTTTTGGTTAATACAACTGTTATGTTACCAGACAAAAGCAAACCAGCCAATTCAAACAATTTAGTGAAATACATATCAAATAAATAAAACTTGTTAGATGTTAGCGACATTGAAATACACTGATATCATGGGCATAATGAAGAGGCTTCAGGCACAGATAGGAACAGCTGACAAAGATATTCATGTTAAAGACAAATTCAACTAAAGTTTAAAGTTCAGTTCTTGATCAAAATCAATACTTTTCTTACTGTTATGCAAATTCCAATTTACAGATCCAAACCAACAAATCTATTAACATGCATTGGGTGTGCATCATTGGTTTCACTGGCACTCTGGGTCTGATGTGAGGAGGACTGAGCCTCTATGGGAGGAGGGGGGGGGGGGCAGGGGTTAACCACTACACCACGAGCGCACCCACAATATTCAGCATCATTTATTTGCCATTTTTAAGATGTTAAATAGTATGTGCTGATTGGCTCTCACCTCTCCATTCCAGCAGACAGGTCCTCCCCAAAAGAACTTTCACTGCTGCCTGTTGGGACAGACAGACACACAGAGAGAAAGGTGAGTTAAGCATTTGTAAATATACAGTGTCTTCACAAAGTGATGAATGAAATAGTAGTGTAGGTTTATTTGAATATTAATGTTGATGAACAGGATTGTATTATACAGTTGATGATGCATACCCAAGGACAGCCCATTGGAGACAGATGTACTTTGTGGATCGTTGCGGACCGGACTCTGGGACTCTAAGAAGCTGTCGTCCAGCAGGTGGCGGGCTTTCTCCATGGAGAAGGTGGCACTCCTGCTCTCTGACATGCCATACTGACACATCATACTGTGGACACACAGCAACCGTTTAGACAACATGGAACAACTCACATGTTGATTTTAAAATATGTTACAATGCATTATAGACAGATTTTTATAGAATGGTTTATTTATTTAGTTTTTTTTTCTGGATTTGTTTCCATGTATGGGTTCACTTTGGTGAGTCTAAACTGACCTGGTTTGATCTCTGTTTTATCTAGTGCCGCCCAATTTCTTCCCTAAAGATCTCATTACATTGGTCCATTTCCTCACTCAATTTGTCCCACCTGATTGTGTTTACCTGCTCGATTTAAGCAATGCAGCTCAGGGTTCACTTACTTTTGCACACACAATTGGAAAATAATTTGTTTTATTTGAGTCTCTTGACCACACAATTCATTTCCGGAAAAAAAATGTTGAATTGATAAACACAAAACTATTATTTCATATAAAAAAATACTGGTATTGATACAAATGAATTAGTAATGGTAAAACTGAATAAACTTCCAAAAGGCTCAAGGGGTTCACATACTTTCAAGCAGCACTGCATTTGTACAATTTAAGAAATGTTGGGTAGGTACAGTATTTGGAACACTGTGTTACCACACTCATTTACTAAGCCTGAGCTGAAGTTTCAATAGAGAGACAATCTAGGGGCAGTTGAACACTTTTAAACTTTAGTTTGCAGTAGGACTTTTACATGTTTCTTTGTGTATGAACCAGATGCTGAATCTAGCATTAGCTAAAGGCCTGTCATTCTCACTTGTTGCCCAGGCTGTGGCTCTTCCTGTGGTGTGAGGGAGGGGGGGTGTGGACATGAACCCCCACCGAGGCATCCGGGCAGGTGGGCCGGCGGCTATACCTCATGGAGGCAGACACCTCAGACAGACCTGGAACACACAACACAGCTCATCACTGCTAACTGCAAAGATACTACAATACAGTTATAGATTGTATGTGATAGAGGCAACTTTTTATTGACTATGGTTTTGATGTAAAAGCTTTATAGATATTGACAAGGTGGCGGTTAAAGGTTTCTGTTTAGTGTAACAGTTGGAATTGGTTGAGGCACTTCTCAGGCAACATATGGACATATGTCGGGTCTGTAAGAGATACCTGAAAACAGTACTCGTGGCAACAACAACACAAAAAAAAACCTGGATTGGTTAGTTTTGGTCAGTTTGGTCCTTGTCATGGTGAAAATATAGTAGATCTACTTTGTGAAATGTTTTTCCACCAAATCCACTAGATGGTGCCAGTGAAGCACAACATGAGCCTCTACATTAAAATGATTACTTTACATGAGGAAGCAATGACCTCGGCTCACTGCAGTGACTATCTATATGATCTGAGTGGTTGTGGTTGTGTGAATGTGTAAAGGGCTTTGTCCACATCAGTCCAGCTACCGCTCTCTTGCCTGTGTGTGGACAGCACTGTGTACCATTGGGTGAACTGATACATTGTTATGAGCCAATGGAAGCTCTGAGTCACTCTCACTGGAAAACCCACTGCAACCATTCACACAGCTAAACGTGACCAGTTGGGACACAGTTAGAGACGTCTGTGTTCAACATGCTGAAATACCTCTAGACTTGTATGAAGGTATTTTGTGGCACTAAGTACAATGAGCCTCAGGGAGGTTTAAAGTAGGTGCATTAGGTAGAGGTCTAAACACTGCCTAGGACAGAGGGATATTGCCTGCTGGGTATTTTTTTGGTGAGGGGAAACACATATTCCCACTGAGAATAGACCACCAGATTTGTTCAACCATAACATGGGTGGAAAATGCTTGGGTCTGCAGCAATCATCTGCAATTTTGTAATCACAAGAAATATGTGGTGAAGTTAAAATGAAAAAGGCATTCATGTAAAGTGGCAGGATAATGTGATCCCTCTGGAATAGAGGGCTGTTTTAATGTGCCTATTATCTCGTAAAGACACATTTAGGGTTGGATTGTTGCAGCTTGCTTTATGGAGAATGGCACACAACAAGAAAATAGTGCAAAATACGGCTGCATGGCTACTCAAAGTGTTCAAAAGTTACTCTCACTTTTAACAAATACATCAAACCAATTTAGCTTACACTTTTTAAGGTTAAATTGTACAAATTCTACATCCTTGTTTTCAAAAACTTCCATTAACATTACATGTAACTTATTCATCATATGTTTTGGGCAAAGTAAAGGGCAAGTAAGAGTAAGAGCTGTGAACACAACTTACAAATCCTTTTCTTGGAAACAACGTGACCAAATCAAAGTTAGTAACAGTGAATTTGGGAGAGTGTGCGATAGGAAACATTTTCTTGGGCTTTGTACAGATGAGGTCATCTCCAGCGCGGTGCCAGAACACTGCTCCACACAGGTGCAAGCTGGACTCCAGACGCGTAAGACTTGTTTTCCAATTGTTAATTTCCTCTTTTTGTAAATTATTCTCAGAACACAATTTTAAGTACGCCACGCTGCATTCACTGTGTTGTTTGTGTACATGACATAGAGAATCCTGCATCTAGAAAGAGGCATCTCTCTGCCATCACTAGCATGTGGACAGAAAGTTAAGTGAAGTTACTTTATTAGTCAATGGTTACATTGAAATGTGTCTTTCCGCATATCCCCACTCAAGTTACCACACTTAGGAGGGGGTCAGAGCGCAGGGTCAGCTGTACTGCTGTGCCCCTGGAGCAGTTTTGGGGTTAAGTGTCTTGCTCAAGGACACAATGGTAGAGATGGTGGGCATCGTAGACGTAATACCAGCCTCTGCTAGTTTTAACACCCTCCTGTCCGGTGCCGAGGATCGAACCAGCGACCTCATGGTTACTGGTCGGCCACCTTTCCTCTCTAGGCCATCCTACCAAAATGTGAAAAGTTAAATCATACGGATTCAAAGCCAGAACCCATTTACAGTGAACCCACTTTTTTTTATTCATAATGTTAAACTTAAACTTATAGCATTTAATAATTCAGATTCAGATTTAATACGTGAATCGTGGATGGATACAATATCTTTTAGATCTCAACCCTACCAACCAGTAAAGCCCTAAACCAGTGTAGTGTAGAAACATGAAGGCAGATGAGGAGGCAATGAAGCGTCTGATGGGGGTAAAAATGATGTGAATCACATGCTGTATCCTTCAAGTCTCCAGATCTTAACCTCATGGAGAGAACTTTGGAAGAATAATCTTCTTCCATCCAGTGGACTTCCAGGGACTTGAGAATCTACTGTATGCCAAGTAGAAGATTTGATGAGGTATGTCTGTCTGTCTGTCTGTCCGTCCACTCTGTATACTATGGATATCATTGTCCTCATATAGCCTCATACAAAAGGAAGGCTAAAATGCTTATACAGTGGGACTTGAAGGTTCAAAAAGCAGGGGTAAAAACAGCAAAGCTTGGACCTCTCAACAAGTCTTATTACCAGGTTATTGATGTTAGCTCTCTTAGATCATCTCTTAGCACGTGTGTGCTTACTCAGCTACTTTTAACTGCTGCTTTAACACACTAACACAACAGCCTGGATGAATTAGACCCGACTGTGGTCTGAAACTTCAGTCACGAGCAGCCCAGTCACACAGGCTTCCCAAAAAACAGATGATTAATGGAATCCAATCATTGAAATGTGATAATATGCTCAAGATGAACACAGCTAGCCTCTTAGCATCAGACCGTTTCCTCTCTGATTACACACGTAAGAAGTCCTGTCACGTGGGATGTCTCCTCCTAGCACATGTTCTGCTCGGTCCACTCTGGCATCACACACTCAACTTGTTGTAACGGGGTAAAGTGAGTTCTTGTTTTTGGCAGTTTTGTGAAGTACATGATACTTGTTTATGCTGATTGAGCCAAAATGGCCCCTGAACATAGCCAGAAACAGCTTTTTTTCTGTGCTATCTCATTTAAGTGATTACTCCATATGACCACATACTGTCGCCAGATTATAATGCACCGATGAGACACGTCAATCAAATAACAACAACTAATGTGTAGATTCATTCACAACAGCAGCTTTCCCTAAGAAATCTAAACTGAATATTTAGGAAAATCAAAAGGGAAATAACAAAAACATTTTTCATTAATTATGTTCACATGTGCAGAAAGCATCAAACTAGTATACTGGGCGAAAACCTGGATTTGTTTAAATGTACTGTGTTCAGGCAACATGTGTGTTATCACTTTGAAAATCTAAACGGTAGGCCTACAGGGTAACTAAGTGCATTTACTCAATAAATACTGAGGCACTTATATTGGGTTCAGTTCCTTTGTTTGCCACTCACCCTTTCACTCAGCTGCATTCAGAGTTAAATGTTGCTCCACATCAGAATATAGTACATGATGCATTGTTAGAGATTAAGCTAGCCTACTGTTTAGCAACTAGTTACAATCAGTGTCACCTAAACCAGCAACAAATGTATGTCTTTGAAATAAGGACGAGCAAATCTTCTAAAGGCAGAACTGTAGGAGAAACTAAAATTCGTCTGTATAAGTATAAAAAATGGTAAATGGACTTGATTATATAGCGCTTTTTTTTTAGCCGATTTTTCTCAGCCCCAAAGCGATTTACATTTCTTGCCACATTCATCCATTCATACACACACTCATACACCGATGGCAGTAGCTGCCATGCAAGGCGCTCTCTTAACCATCGGGAGCAATTTAGGGTTCAGTGTCTTGCCCGGGGACACTTCGACATGTGGCGGGTAGGCGGGGGATCGAACCTCCAACCATGCACTCCTGAGGCGACCTCCCTACCCACTTACCCACTGACGCCCACTTTAAATTAAGTACATTTTTGATTGCAGAATGGAGCAAATTCTCAATGGAGACTTTTTAGATTGTACTAATGCTGCTTCTGCTTAAGTGTGGTTTTTGAGGGTTTGCTTGAGTGCATTTCCTCTGGTGTGAGCAAAATATCACAGAGTTCCCCGAGTTCTGTCTAACAGGCAGGCAGCAGACAAATGCCACTGTCTCGTCTGGAACAGACACCAACCATGACTCTAACATTAACCAGACTTAACCTTCTGATTGGTGGAACTCGTCTGTGAACAGGGCGGTGAGGAAGATATGCAGCCAGAAGCCAAGCATTACTCTGTCTCTCACTGTTGCATTTATGTCATTTAAAAAGGTCATGGGTACAGACATAAGGTATTAAAGGCAGAGTGAGCGATTTCCTCACAATCATACCTGCGCTGAAAAAAAAATCCAGTGGTAATACACATTCTAGGGTCTGTAAACAGGCATGTTGCTAGCTATGGTGGGCCCACTTGTTTACATACCAGTTTACAGAGCCTATGCTGTGTATTAACACTAGATTTTTTTTCATTTCATTGTTGCACAAATTCAAAGCCATATACCCACTGAACAACTTAAATCAGTGGGAGGATTAGAATTGATTTGTTTATTGCCAGTTAACTACTACAGTAACAAACTGCTGTAGAGTCACTGTGTTAACTGCCTCCCCCAGGACTTTCCTCTTGGCTCTAACTGGTTCTTTTTCTCATTAGAACACATGAAACATTCCTATCATCTCAGACTCATTCATCATACCGGGGAAAGTTACAAGACAGACTGCTGTGTAATAATGAGAAGAAGATGTTTTAATAAGGAAAATCAATCTTGTAATGAAAAAGAAAAATGGAGCGTGTTTTTCTTTTCTTCATGGTGATAGAAAGCTAACGTTGACCCTGAGACCACTTGCTATTTCCAGCCAAACATTTCCATGTAATAGCTCAGACACACGCTTCCTTCCAAAAGGAGTTCAGATGATGATATAGTGACTGCAGCCTCTACACTCTTGGCACAGAGAAGTGATTTTATAGTTCACATGCAGTCAAATCAGAACCTTTTCCTTCCACTAACTTCACAGTCCACCAATCATCACTGCTTCACTCTACAAAGACATTGACTCAAGTGTATTTACGTTAAACTGTGTGATAAGTCCTAGTGTGTGTGGAGGGAGGGAGGGGGGGAGAGAGAGAGAGAAAGAGAGAAATAGCTGTTACTATGGAAACCATTACAAACAAAATCCACCATGTGGCTGGCCAGACCAGACTGCCAGGATTGAGTCTATGGAAAAACATGAACGTGTTCAGTGCCTGAGGCCACTGCTGTGGAATGGCTGACATGTTGCTGCTGTTAGGACTGCTATTAGCTGCACGGTTAACTCGCCAATGGGATGCTAGTCGGCCGTTAGCTCTAAATGTCTGCTTACTAAGCTAACAGGCTATGGGTATATAAAATGTGTGATTTTTTTTTTTTTTTTTTTTTTGAGTTTGTGTTTTTATATTAAGATCACGGCATAGCTGGACAAGAGTTCTTCTGCTTCGTTCCTCTTACTGCATTTAAATGCATTCATTATATTACAGAGAAATAGGTCTTGTTAAAGAAAAAGACCGCCAAGCCCAACCCAGAGGACCCTGCACAATTTTTTTAATTTTAAATTAATATTTTTATGGAAAATCCATGTGTCCTTCTTCAATAGCTTCTAATTCATCAGACCCAGTGTCTCCAAATTATTTGTTCAAACAAAATTCCTCATATTTAGCCTCTTAATTTTCATCTCAAAATGCACCAGATTCATGCATTTCACTTTAAAAAGGTGAAAAAAAATCTCCCGGGGGGGCATACCCCCGGATCCCGCTAGGAGGGTCTGGTTCTCCACTGGCTACTATTTTCCTCCAGCAGGACATTGGAGGCACTAGCGAAAAAACACTGGATGTGTGAATGACATTTAACTAGTCAATAATTTGGGCAAGTCTGTCTGTCTATCTTTCTCACTCCGCTGCACACTCAGTCACTACTATCCATGCTTAAAGGAAGCAGGATTAAAACACTGGATTTAGATGTTAAAATGTATTAAAAAATTTGCTTAAAAAGGCACAAAAATGTTTAGAATGTTTCAAAAATATGTTTAAATTTGTAAAATAATTAAAATATCTTTCAAAACACAGGGATTTAGAAAAAAAAAATTGGGGGGGCGGGGGCTCCGCTGAAATTTGTTCTCTGAGGGGGGGCTCACTCTCTCACACTTTGAAAACCCCTGCTCTAATGTATTCACACTGACAGCAGAAAATTAAAGATGGAAATATTACCTCTATTTACCTGTGTGTTATTCCGTTTGAAAAGTTGCTTATAAAGTCTGAAACACTTTTATATACGATTTTGTATAGCAACATTTAAACAAGCTCTGTATGGTATGTGTCTGAGTCCTCGTCCATGCTCTGTATGGTATGTGTCTGAGTCCTCTCCATGTGCTCTATCTTCACGGGGATGAGGAAGTGATACATATTGCTGTCTTTATTTTGTTTGACAGGCAAAAGTTGATGGTTTCAATCTAAAGCAAAAAAAAAGGAACAAGACTCACATGAAACACTCCAGCTACCCAGAGGGCAAGGCAAAGAAAGATCTCCCTTCACTGACAGGATATTGCTGTGCTTCTTAACCAGGACTTATACAACTGAAGGATAATTAACAACACTTATGAGGACATTAACATAAGAATCATTTTTGGCCTTATATCACAGACTGTTCACTAATCAGTGATTCTTGAGAAGTAGGACAAAACAAGGTGCAATGTTGAAAGAATACAAACCCTATGTTGTTTAGGCAAATTAAATTACATGTATGTATCCAACATATACTAAGCTACTGAGCTAAGCTTTGACACAACCTCCTAGCTTTTGTCCTTTTTATCAAAATGGGCTTTTTACTTTGCTATTCCTTATTTTGTGTCAACACCGTCAAGACACCAAAAAAACAAATACATTTTCCCTCAATTTAAGTTAAACCCATGAGATGTATAGTGATCACAAATATTCACCAAGACTGACAGAGGCCACAACAAATATTTTCAAAATGTAGGCTATATGAATATACATTTTCTATACCGATTTTCCTCTATGTTCTTTAGTTGAACTGTGTAATAGAATTTTTACTTTAAAATGAACAGCAATCAAGATGTGTTTCAAATTTCAAAACACATTCTCATGTAAGGTGACCGGTTAGATTTTCACATATGACCAACCATTCCTCAACAACTATAAAATATCATTATGTATTATTATCAAAATAATATAATATCAGATGGAGTTGACACATATCTGACGGAGTTGACAAGTATATCTTATGGATTTTAAACCCAGATGTAGTAAATTTAACCATCAAATACGTAGAATAATCAATAACAGTGATTTTATAACAGCATATTATTGGTTGAGCTTTAATTCAAGATTCACATTACAGTCTTTCAATCAGATTTGGTCTAACAGACTCACACCAAATCGCCTCATTTTGTATAACATGCTGTACTTTTTTAAGAATCATCCATGACAAAAGAAGGTTGTGAGAGTTTCCATAAATACTGTATTAGAAAAACTAAACCCTATTTCTATATTTAATATAATTATAATAACTTGAAAACCACCCAAATATGATTCCTTCACATTGAATGTCATTGGCCTGTCGCCACCGTCGGACTGTAAAAGAGTTGACATCTGACGGTGTTGACATATTTAACGTTTCTTAAACAAAACAAATGGAATTTATCTAGTAGCCATTTGGTTTTTCTGTTGATGTTAGGTGCTAGTATGAACTACTTCAGGAAAATTAAATTATTGAAACATTTCAAATAACTTCTTCAGAAATTGTAAGTCGGTGTTGACATATCATGGTTGTGACACAGGATTTTCAAGATTTGGAATGTAAAATATTCTAAAACTACAACACTTTAGAATCAGAGCCTGTCTGATTCTAATGTACTCTGCAGAGGTAGTATTTGACAAGAGTTCCTTCATAGTGACAGCTGCCCCGTATTTTGCCTGATTGCATTACATTTAAATGCATTATCTGACGGTGTTTACAAAAAGTGGGGACACCAGTTAGACACCTTATAAAACATGAATGTGTTGTAGAAAAACAGATTGTATTGATATGTGAGATTATTTAGTGTTGCTTTTGATGAAAAAAGCTATTTTTAATCATTAAAGTACATGTTTAATAGGTTTTATTACATATGAATGAATGAACCCTTCTCTGTGGACACACTGTTTTGGACATTGTGAGAAGATAACAAGTGACATATATTTGACATAATAATGATACAATTTAATTTTAGGGGATAATTGTGCTCCAGACATTCTATTCTTAATCCCTACGCATTCTACAATATTAAATATTTTTATTTTTAAACATAACAGCAGTTATTATTGCAAAAAGGTCTTTTGTCCCACTTCTCAAGAATCACTGTAATGATAATCACTGTGAAAGGTGCATCATACAATAGGGAGAACGGGGTAATGTGAGCCACTTTTTACATTTGCTCTCCTCTTAGTGAGTTAAAATGATTTATCAGTCAAATGTACACATTTCCCATTAATTCAGGATGTTTCCTAGCAATGTACGTTATCAGAATTTATTCAGGACGAACAGCAGTGAAAATACGATTGTTTCAAAAAAAGTTGTCATGTGTCTCACTTTACCCCAGCTTCGGGGTAAACCGAGACGGATCAAAAAAATCAAGGGGGTAAACTGAACCACTTGCTTTTTCACTCTAAACCATAACAACACATGTTGTAACAGTTACAATCCTGACAGCTAGCTTGAAAATCAAATATTCCAAAACTAATGTCGGACGAGTAACAGAATCATGGGGTTTGGTCAATTTAGCAAAAAAAAATTCTAAACACTTGAAAGTAACTCTGATCAAATACAACATATAATTGATATTCAATAATTATCATTCAAATGAAAGATAGAACCAGTTAGTTTAAAAAACAGTCTTGGGGTTAGAACACAAGACCCTTAGAGCCAGCTAGTGTCTGGGGGTCAGAGCAAAGGACAATCAGGACCAGCTTGAACAGCCTGGGACTCAGAACACAAGACTAGATCCAGCTGTCATTTTCCATCTTTTGAGTTTTTGATTAAAATGTTTCTGCATTTGTTTTATTGGGATCATTCATTTAATAAAAACATATTTCTTACTTACATTGAAGTTAAAGGTCACTATTTTGTACCTCAGATACAAACCTGCCAAACCATGCCCTTGCTGACACCCTTATAACCATTCAACCCCCACCTCTGGCCTGCATTGTCTTTTATCCTATTCAAACTAGTCTCCTTGCTACCTCAAATATAATGGATTCATTAAAAAAGGGCACAGACACTGTCTCACTTTACCCCACATCATTTGTCTCACTTTACCCCACAATTTGAGAAAAAACTACCGCTCAGCAATTCAGGCTAATCTTCAGTTTTCATCATCACATGGTTTCATATGTTGGTAGTTCATCAACATATGATAGAAGTTGTTATACCTGAATCAATTTACTTTGGCACAACAGCTGATTAAGTTGACAGCAGGAAAATTTACTTTTACATGCAAAAAATAATTTTTTGTGAAAAAAACATTCTTACAACATCACCATGAGGTCCTCTCTTTCATGGCCACGGGGAAATGAGAGGGGCTTGAAAACATATCTCACATGACCAAAAATGTGTTCCGTTGCCTAGATACAGGGGGTGTCTCACATTACCCGATGTCTCACAATCCCCCATTCTCCCCTATATCCAGCAATCCACATACTGTATATGGATGGAATAGATTTTCTAATAGAGCATGGATCATTTGATGCAGCAGGATATGAGGTCTGGCCACTAGGTCGATCGCGAGGGAAGTGTGGGTCGATCGCGTGGCATTCTTAAAAAAAAAAAAAAAAAAAATATATATATTTATTATTATTATTATTTTTATTATTATTTTTTTTTTACTATGAAAGAGCAAACGAGCCGTGCGAGCATGCGCCGACGTTCGGTGGAGGGAGAGAGGACACCACTTTCTAATTTGACATACAGTACATATCAGTTTGTTAGCCAGTGAGCTAACCACAGCTAATCCAAGTCAAGGAAGTGGAGAGGCTTCTACACTGTGACAAATTCTACTATGTAAAATACAGCCAGAGAGAGGAAGACTGTTCAGACAAACAGACCACCACATATTCTAGTGGGGCAGAAGTGATCATTGAGAAGGATTTTTTTTGTATGACTCTATAAGTCTGCCTTTAAGATAAACCTATGCATTTGTGTATATTTCTTGCTCTTTTAAATTAGAATTGCTTAAGCCAGTGATTTTCAAACGCGGGGTTATGGCAGGGGGGGCGCGGATGAATATGTGAGTTTGTGTTTTTTATATTAAGATCACGGCATAGCTGGACAAGAGTTCTTCTGCTTCATTCCTCTCACTGCATTTAAATGCATTCATTATATTACAGAGAAATAGGTCTTGTTAAAGAAAAAGACCGCCAAGCCCAACCCAGAGGATCCTGCATGCATTTTTTTATTTTTTTTATTAATATTTTTATGGAAAATCCATGTGTCTTTCTTCAATTGCTTCTAATTCATCAGACCCAGTGTCTCCAAATTATTTGTTCACACAAAATTCCTCATATTTAGCCTCTTAATTTTCCTCTCAAAGTGCACCAGATTCATGCATTTCACTTTAAAAAGGTGAAAAAAAATCTCCCGGGGGGGCATGCCCCCGGACCCCCCTAGGAGGGTCTGGTTCTCTGCTGGCTACTATTTTCCTCCAGCAGGATATTGGAGGTACTAGCGTGGCACTGGATGTGTGAATGACATTTAACTACCGTACTTTCCGCACTATAAGACGCACTGGACTATAAGCCGCAGGTGTTATAATGTTTAATTACCATATGTAAGAATTTGTGCACAGAGGGGATTGTCGGGAAAGAGATGGCTGCTTGAGGAAGCTCCCATTTATTAACATTTCAACAAACAAGTTGCATATTTGCATAATGTATTCAAGTGTTACCATTTAGTGCAATAGCTACTAGGGATGGGCACGGGTGTTTTCACTACTCGTGTGATCGCTTGCGTTCCTCGAGGATCAATCGATTCCTCTTTAAACTTTTTTCAATTTTTAGAACGCAGCGCATCTGTCAGCAGAACGGTGCATCGCAATAAAGCCAATAACCTGCGCTTAATGCTTCTTGTCAAACAGTCACAGTTACCATATGATTGTAAGGATTTATTTTCCACAAGTTTAAAACACATTTTCCTAACTGAAAGTAATTAAATAAGCGGGCCACAATTTAAACCGATCGAGTAGGTCTGCGGTGGAGAGAAAAAAAGCATGGGCTGTAGTTGGCTAACAATCAAAATAGACACCATTTAAAATAAGAAGGGCAGCAAATACAATAACATTATTGTCCTACAATTTAAACACATAGATAGGCTAAATAACTCACCAAAGCAGTAGTAGTAGTAGGCTATATCCAACCACGTATGCCCACTCCGTGTCCGTGACTAATTACCGCGACTAATACCTCGTTAACGGACCGTTACACCGGTCGGCTTTTGAATCTCAATCCTATATTCCATAATAAAGGCTTCTTAACTGTCGTTTGCTCGAATGTGCCCGAAGTCAGCCTGGCTTCTTTACGTGACTATCCAAGTTTTCCAGCACCGCATTCAGCTCCGCGGTGCTGTGGAGACCACACACTGGCTGCGCTGCACGGAGGTGGCAGTTATTTGCGGTTGCTGTTTGACACAACGCTTAGTTTATTTAACTTGGATCAAAATATTTAATTTTGTTAAACTTTATTTTATCCGTTTTGTGCCGTTTTGTACACGTAGCCTATATAACATTTTAAAATAGGGGCGGCCCGCCGGCCGGCCTAAAGGCTACAGACACTAAAAAAAAAAAAAAAAAAACGATTTTCCTCATCCACCAATCGAGATCATTTGAAACGAGGAGTAGATTACTAACGCCCATCCCTAGTAGCTACAGAACATATACTGTGCTGTGTAATAACAGGGTCGAAAAACGGGGAAAAAGTCGCGGCTTGTAGTCCGAAAAGTACGGTAGGCAATAATTTGGGCAAGTCTGTCTGCCTATCTTTCTCACTCCGCTGATATTTATTGGAGACTTTGGTTGTATGCAGCAGTTTTTTCTTTTCTATACTGGAAAATACCTTTAGGCTGCAATTCTGCAGACATGTTTCCTCTTAACTGAGAACCGTACCGTACAGAACAGAACCGTGACTTAAAAACCGAGGTACGTACCGAACCGTGACTTTTGACCCCTAATAGTAGGTAGTAGCTCACTTTGACTTGGTCATTTTAAAAGTAGCTCACAAGCTGAAAAACAGTGGCCACCCCTGGTCTGAGAGAACCAAATGGCTAGTAATGGTTGAACTATAAGCATAGTTGCAGGGAAAAAGTATTATTTTTTGCACAAGACTCAAAATGTAGTCATGGAACAACATCCATTACCAGGACTGTATAAATAATGGCCCCACTGGTCCGGGTCCTTTAAATCTCAGATATCTGACAAATCTTAAACTTAAATTTACATGGTAGCAGAAGCAGCAGGAATCCGACAATGACGTCACGATTAACCGTGAACAAGAAAATCGTCGTGTAACCTTTTAGACAATTTTGTAAACGTTCACACCCCTTACTTATACAGCAGGGCCTAGTAAAAAGCCTCTTGGTTGATCATCTTAAATTACAGATCTGCAATGAATGAACGTTTCTCAAAGTCTGCTACAAAGATGTATCACTCAATAAAAAAACTCAGTCCAGACAATCAAAAAATGCTCTGTCATTTAGCAAGCCACATAAGTTCTATAATCTTCAGCTGTGATATTTGGTAAATTATTACTACTGAAATGATTGAACAATTATCTCAGATGACTATTTTACTTCTCTCAACTTATCTTCTAAGGATTTTCCAATTGATGAATTTGCTAACGATTTCAATGTGTGAGGTGTCCGTGTGTGTGGCACGGTCCTTATTAGACCTTTAAGCCATCATGTAAATGATCATGATTAAGGGTCCCTGTGTTGACGTGAGTCTGAAGTTGGCCAGCCGCAGAGCGCTTTGCTGTCTTTGATGTGGCTCTGGGTTCATCCTTCTTCATTATCCTGACCCACATCAAGCTCTTTGGCTTGTTCCCGCTGCATTACATCACCTCCATTCACTCCAAATCAACCAATCTAAACATCGGCAAAAACACAGGAAAGGAAGTGGACTGACTCTGCGACATGTCTTCATGGCACTTTTCAACGAGCGGCCACTGCACGGGCCTTTCTGCACATGTTACAATGCAGGACGAGAGCTCTCTGCAGCTTTCAGAGTGTGTTCACTGCATGCTTTCAGGCCCGCCCACACAAATGGCTGGGCTCCCTGAAAAGGGCTGGTCAACGGTCCCCCTTTACTCATGCTTCACTATCATTGCGTGTGAATGCGTTCATTCCTACAAAACTGCCTCACCGTCATCTGTGTGCACAGGTCGCCGTCGTAACATTTACAGAGGCTCTGCTATCGTTTACCTCACCCTTAGGCTCAGCCTAGCTGCTGCATGCTTATTCTCTGACTGAAAATAAATTGTTAAAACATCATTATTGGGGTCTAAACCCTTTACCAGTTCCCTCCTTTTCTGGCACCCCAATTTATGTCCAGGTCCTGGCATCGATGAAAAGCCATTTTGTTGACTAGGTTAGCTTGCTCATTGATACAAAGCAATACAAAGCTAGTAGGGTAGAACGTTCAATGTTGCTTGCAAAGGTAACGAGGGAAATTAAATGAGACTTACTTTTTTAGTAACAATAAATAATTTGTTTTTTAGCAGTAAAGTGAATATCGGTTCAAATAAAGTTCATTAGTTTTCCCCATGGTGGGCGTGAAAGTTTTACCACTAACCAACTTAACCTGGAGAAACCGTTGAGTTACCATCATCGTCATCATTATCAACAATACATTTATTTAAGAGCTTCTTTTCTTTGTGCATCAAGGGAGATTCAGGCAAGTTATAAAACTTTTTTTTGCAGATCACAGTATACTAATCTGTCACACATTGTTGGAGTTGCACACACTGTCCTTGAGTGCTTCATCTCCGTCCATTCTTTTTATTCTTAATTTCACCGTGAACTGTGGAGTACCTCAAGGCTCTGGTCTTAACCCCCTTTCATTTTGTATTGTTATGATTCAAGCTATATTCTGAATACATAGCTCACTTAAAATTCTAATATTTGATCAAATTATCTTTTTAAGAACTAAAGAAGTAAGTACAATAAACAGCTGGTATTCAATAAAGGCCAAACCATTGTAAGACTATTGCATCAGTGTAGCTCTAACACATGTGTATCTTACCTGCCAGGTCTTCTTTGGAGGAAGCAATGCGAGGAGAGCTGTTGCCAGGTTCAATCTTCAGAGAGAGCCTGCAACATAAATGGTTTCCATCAGACACGGCTGCTTTCTGGTAATTATACTATTGCAGTGATGTCAATTCCAGCAGTTAAATTGCACTTAATTAAAGACCTTTTTATTGTGGTATCAATTTATTTACCCAAGATAATAAAAGAAAAATCAGAACCAGCCTTCAGTATGTCTATCTGAGCATTACTCAACTTCGCAGCGAGGCTTCACACTGCTTTCCTCATCTGTTGATGTTAAAATGGGTTGGAGGACATTGGCCAGAATAAACTTTGAATGGATTTGCATTAAAATGACTGCAGGTTAACCATGACTGAAACTTATTTTAAAACTTCAGACATTTGGAGAATTTTGGTGTCAGAAAGTAAAAATAAAGAATCAAAATTTATCATAAAACAGACAGAAAGTGTTGTTGTATGATACACTAGAAAACACCCACACTGTTTCATCTGCAAGCCTAGATATATTTTAAAACATAATTAATTGAATTTTAATTTATAAATGAATAAAATAAAATAAAAACTGTCATGATGAAAGAAAACATTTGTTCAGGTTTCATCAGATATCGAAACAGAAAAAGATAACTTGTGAGGACATGCATGGTTGGTAAATACTATTGATTTTGGTTGAATACTGTGTTTTTACATACAAGCTACTGGAGGTGGACATGTAGGTGGCCCAATATGTTTGGCTATTTAGTGTATGCCGACCCTGAGAAAAAGCATCATAAGCCTGTCATACTGTCTGCACATGCTCATTTAGGTCTACCAGCATGTGGAAGAGCTCCAATAAATTGTGTTCCTTGGTGAATGGGATTCTTCTACTCATCACCACATTTGGAAAGTATTTATTGGGAGGAACTGTGGGTAAAAAAGTCATTAATTAGTGAGAGTGGGTTTGGTTGAGTTTTTAAGAAAAGCTGTGCGAGGGCGAGCTATGTAAACTTCAAACAGAATCCTTTATGTTTAAGGTCCACATTACATCATACAAGCAGCCCTCTTCCATGTGTGCATCTGTTTCCTCTCCTGTCACTAGTGTCATCAGCGGCGTTCTGTGACCATCTCACCCTCTCATCTCTGGCAACACCAGCACGTTTTTCTCTTTGACAAAGACAAGATGTTGATCATATACCATTGTGAAAAGGTTTGGGCTGTCAAACATTTTTTTTAAGCAACTAAAACATGCGCAGAATGACCCGCCCTGTATATCCCACCCGCTCTGCTCTGTCACTAACATGGTGGCTGACCCAGGATCAGCAGCTGCGGGCGGCCAAACATAGCAGCAGTCCAGCCTATGTTTTGACCTGCTAATGGCCACGTCTGTGTCGCGGCGGCAGTTGCTGTCAGAAACAACAGGAGGAGAAATGTTGTCTGCTTTGTTCAGAGCATTTATTGGCTCAACATAGCGCCAATAAATGCCATTCTATGGCCTATATTTGCTCAAAGACATAGTAAAGAGACAGACAAATTGAATTTGGCACATTTCTCATTCAGGTGACTTGTTCTACCAACAGTGCTCAAGTCTGGAGTTAGGTGCTCCCTCGGCTAGTGTGAGACAAATGTGATGAAAAATAGGGCTGGTCTGAAAAAACTGTCAATATGTGGATATCTGGACATACTGTAATATGGGACATACAAAGAAAAAAGTGAATATGAAGTAATGGTTTAGTCTGAAGAGAAGCCATGCAGAAAAAAATATCTATTCTCAACAAAAACAAAATTGAGATGTATGCCAATTAAAACTGTGTGCCAATCCCTATCCTATAATGGAAAATGTGTTTGAAGTTTGAAGCTTAGATAATGCTGGCTGTATCATGTGTTATGCACAATGGAGGACAACCTCAGGGACACCACAGGATTCTTTCCCTTTGAGACGTAGTTTGGCAGGACATGTCAGGGTTCTCTGGAGGACACCGGCCCAAGCTCCAGTAAGAATGAAGATGACAAACTGGATAGTATGTGCTGGAACATTTTTAGCCATGCCTAGCATCATGGCTCCATGGGTGGCAATGTCAGTCTGTTGGCCCACCACTTTGTCCTGACTGAAATGTCCTAACAATTTTGGGATGGCCCGCCTTGAAATGTGGTAAATACATTAACCTTGATATAGCCTACTGTTATAATAACTTAGGAGATCCTCTGACTTGTCATCTAGGGCCATCAGCCAGGTCAAGTTTTCGTTTGTCAAATACTTTGTGTTATGACCCGCAGATGGTTAAATTAGTCGCTAGCATGGCTGCAGTTTTTGAAGTGTAGAATTACCAGCTTTGAGGTCTCAGGAAGCTCAACCATTTTCGCTGGTTAATTGTATTGCATGTTTAACTGTGTCAGATTTCTTCATTTTCAAATGCATATGGGATTATTGATTTAAGACTTCATTTCCAGTTCGGGACAATAAAGTCTAAAGTCGATAATCCCATATGCAACATTCTTCCCTGTTACCAGCTTCTCATCTCGCATCCATGTTCTTCCCTCCAACACACATGGAGTAACTAGAGACTGGACACAAAGCCTCACACTATTCATCCAAAATCCTGATAACTTTCTGCAAAAAAAAACAGAGAGATCTGCTGTGGTCGAGCAGTTGATACCTCTCCTCTTAACTATGCATAATATTGATATGAATAAAGTTGAGTGAGCAGGCCATGGAGTGTTTTTACTCCACATTCACTCAATTTAAATAAAAAAACACTCCTTTGAAAGCCTTTTGACGGTGGCAAATAACACATAAAGCTCTTAAAGATGGTGAGGACCAAGACACAAAACTTCAAAGACGCTGGACAATCTTTCGGGGAGTGAAGGTGACTTTTTGTCAAACGAGCTAGCTTAGCAGCTCACCAGGCTCGGTTAGCGCCAGTGATGACCTCTCAGCAACACCGATCGAGGACTCCCCGTCATCTATCATACAGGCCATTAGACCAATGGAAAACTCTATGAACAACTCTGTTTGAACACCTAGGGCCACATCCAATAAGAATTAATTGGGTAGAGATGCTCTATGCCGATCCAACTGCATCCGTTCTTACCAACTTGGAGAGATCTCATCCTTTTAGTTTACATCGTGGTGTCTGACAGGGCTGCCCCCTGAGCCCACTGCCCATTGCCCGGGGCGAACTCTTCTATGTTTAACAGCATGTACCTCCACTCCACCTCATCAAATGCTTTGTGTTCATCAAGTGCAAATATTCCAGATTTTGACTCATTCCCTTTAGCTGTATAGGGGAGAGTGGGGTGAGTTGTGCATTTTGGAAGTTGCAAAACCCCTTGTTTCTAGAAAACCGTGGAAGAAATTGGAAATGTGACCACATATTTAAGAAGAGCCATCCATTTGACTCATCCTGTAAAGAAGGGAGACACAAGGAATAAGATATAAGCACATTTAAGCTAAAAAAACTGTTTTGCCTTTCAAAGTAAAATTTCCATGATCAAGGTTTTTTGATTATTGTGTCTGAACAATTATAGACACGTTTGAAAACATTTGACACATGTTTTAGTGCTTTGGTATGCTACACTTTGAGTCTATATAGTTAGCACAATGTCAACCCTAAATTGCTGCATCATGCCTATTATCCAAAATTCTGGGGATGGGTGATTTGTGCCAAAGGGTGAGTTATAAGTAAGTAAGTAAGTAAAATGTATTTATAAAAGCACATTTATGACAGTTTGCACTGTCCAAAGTGCTGTACATAGTGCATTCAGTAGGTAAACAATGAAGGTAAAATAACAATAACCAAAATAAAAGACGTAAAGCCCATACATCCACATAAACACAGATAGTAGTGCAGAGGTAAGTAAGTAGTGCAGAGGTTAATGGGGAGGAAACACCAGGGTGTACATATGGGTTTTGAGCCTTGATTTAAAGGCAGAAATGTAGGGGGAATCACATTTGTCAGGTGGCAGTTGGTTCCACAAGCACGGAGCAACTAGTGCAAAGTACATTTCTGAGAGTTGTGCCAGTGGCATGGCTGTATACGCTGGTCACCAAAAGAAAGTGATTGTCTACAGTAGCTCAGAAGAGAGTGACATCTCAATTCCACTTAACGACACCACTGATGAGAGTTCAGATGGCAAGAAAGATGATGATGGTGACTTTGTCATTGTGAGCTTTGCAGGCAAAACCACCTAGATCTGCTAGGCCTTGTTTAAGAAAATGTACCTTCAATCTTTGTCAACTATTTACTTTATTTACTTTAAATAAACCTTAAATAAGTGATTGTCTAATGGATTTGTCTTGCATTACAGTTTTTGAGATATATATAAATTGGCACAATTCACCCCATCTTATTTTCTCCAAATGCACAAATCACCCCACGTTGTGGGGTGATTTGTGCGACAAGACAACTTTTTTTCCGAAAGCTATATTTCTTAAACAGTTTATTCCAGATCCAAAGTTTTTATTGCCAGGGATGCACAACATCCTGAAATATATGTACATATTTGAATTGGAGACATAACTGTCAAGGCCTCACTTTAAAATCACTTTGAGTAAAAAGTTGCACAACTCACCCCACTCTCCCCTACAATATTAATTATTCTACGTACCTTAAAAAAAATCTCATAGGGATAAAACCCACCTGGTCTGGGTGAATAATGGTTGAAATGTGCTTATTTAGTCTATTAGCTAAAGTTTTAGTGAACACTTTTACGTCGCTACAGAGAAGGGATATTGGCCGATATGATGACGGGTCGGCCTTGTCTTTCTCCTT
This sequence comes from Ammodytes dubius, assembly GCA_026122265.1. NCBI lineage: Eukaryota > Metazoa > Chordata > Actinopteri > Uranoscopiformes > Ammodytidae > Ammodytes > Ammodytes dubius. The sequence continues at coordinate 1,196,708 of CM047524.1, forward strand.
TTTCAAAATTAAGGAAATATTTGCAGTGTATAATGACTTTGGTAGCTTTTTGTTTTTAATTGACTCTTTAAGCATTCTCAACAATAGAGGGACCATGTCATTTGCATATGGCTTATAGAACTCTATACCAAGGCCATCAGGGCCAACTCTCTTTCCATTTGGAAATTATTTTATTGCTTTAAGGACTTCCTGTAATGATATTTCTGAGTTACACTCAGTTTGCGCATTTGAATCTAATTTGGGAAGTGGGAGAGAATGCAGAAATGAAAAGATATCCTCGTTCTTTTTTTGTATGTACCGTAGCTTTATGTGACAAACACACGTCGGCTGTGAGGTCCGGGAAGATTCAGCTACCTTTTTTCGCTGAATCATTATGTTAGTTAGAATTAAATTGCCAATTGTAATCCATCCATCCAGCATCGATGCCAATGGTGACGGGACTATGATCTGAGATGAATATATTTTGATGCAGGGATTGCTCATGCAATCCCCATTCCTGTATAGGTGCCATGAAATTGCGAGAAGAATGAGTATTCTTTCTCGGTGGGATGCTGAATTCTCAAAATATCGATTTGCGATTTCATCAGATTATTCAATACAACTGTGGATTCCAAAGGGCTAACTGGGCAAGAGGAAGATCTATCCATCCATAAATGTATCTAAAATGCAATTAAAACTAATGGGGGCCTTAAGATAATTATAGAGCACCTATTATGCTTTTTTCAGACCTATAAATGTTGTTATGTTTTATAGTCATGTTAAACTATACCAAAGTGTCAAATAATGACGTCCATGCATTTAGACGTATTCCTTGCCGACCGTCTGTCTTGGATGTGCCAAGCGCTCAACACTAGGGTGCCGATAGCGGCACCGTAGTAGCCTGGTCCTACCAGACCATCATACTTCATTCCATTTGTCTGGAAGAAGGTCTGGAATCGCTCAATTGACAAACGTAACCTAACTTGAAGGCGGGTGTCTGTTAAGGTTTAAAACTATTGATCTGCCCAGTGCCACTCTGGATCTGCCAACCAATCGCATAACGTTTGGTCGTGAAGTATGTCATGCGTCAGCTTCTGACTACAACTGAAACTGGCACACGTTCGCCACGCACACTTCCTCTGTTCGCTGATTGGGCAGGTAAAAATCTGCCGGAAAAAAACCAGCGAATATATACAGACTTGGCCCAGACTGACTGCTGAAGGGAAATGAAAATTGAGCGGAAGTTGGTAGGCTGGCGGTGCCAGGCTAGCACTGTAGTGTCTTTTTTCCTGAATTGCTTTTTTGATCAAACTAATGTCATGTAGTTCATAGATTCATTGTGTATAAGCAACTACAAGTTTCCCTTTCAGAAATACTCACTTAATCACTTACAAATAAATAACCGACAGTGATGAATGATCTCAGCGTGAAACACAAGGTCACTAGCATGGAAAAGCTAATTGAAGCATTTCTAAAGAGTTTGGCCTTCACTAATCCCCTGTGAGGCTGTGTGCAAATGGAGGAAATTTAACTCTAGTATAACTCTGTGCAGCAGGGGCGTTGGCAGTATCATTGTCTGGGGCTGATTTACTGCCATGGGACAACTTGCTATCATAGACGGAACTGATTAATTTTGGATTGTACCTTAAAATTCTACAGAACCATGTCAGGTTATCCTTTGGTAGACTTAAAGGCATACTAGGTAAGCTCTAGCGAACGTTTGGCGATTGTTTGTTGATGTTTATACTAACCGAGGCAATATTTGAGGCTCAGAGTCCGCTGTTAGCGGAGCCGTGGCTGTGTGTAAACACCTAACTTTTTTTCAGCGTGCACACACAACGGACAGTTGGCAGATGGAGAGTCAAAAAAAATCTTGATTAAATCGCTTAGTATGCCTTTAAAATCAACAAAAAGTGGGTCATGCAGTGAGCCTAAACACACAAGTCAGGCTACCAAAGAATGGTTCAGGCAGAAAACAATGTGTATGTTGTGGAATGGCAGAGTCAAAATCCAGACCTTCCAATAGAAAGACAAGAGGAGAGCAGTAAATGCAGAGAAGGAACATCACTTCACTGAATTGAAGCAGTATTTGCCAACATTCCACGAGCCAATGTGTGTGTCTGATCAATAAATACAGAAAATGTTTGTTTGAACTAATTGATGCTGAAGAGGGTCAAACCAGTAAGTAAAATGAACGTTTTACAGACTATATCTAAAGGGATACTTCCTTTTCAATCATTTTGCTTAATACATAATGGAAGAAAAGTGTAATGTTTACTGTGTTATTGGTTTAACTGGGCCTTTCCATGTTATTTTAGGACTTGAATGATTATCACATTTGAGATGACATTTATGCAAAAAAACATAATTATAAAGTCAGCGAAAAAACTTTCTACCAACGCTGTATGTGTACCGTGCCATGTATAGACTTGCTTTCATTTAGTTTAATCTGGCCTCTGTAGGTAAAGTAAGTGATGTCTGGTAAGCCTGGGGCACCTTTAGGTGTTGGACACTTGAATCAAACATTCATACATTAACAAACTATGGGTGGGTCTCTGTTTCTTATTTTAGAGTACAGCAAGGAAAAAAGAGTCAGCAAACATGAGCCACAATTAACTACCAGTCATACAAGACAGAGAGAGGTTGTAACAGTAAAACCGCTTAGTTACGCAACGGAGTGAAGGGTATAATTTATTCCTTATTTAATAATTTTTAATTTCAAGAATGGATGGATGAGGGGGATTTCTTCCTTCAAAGTTACATACTCTGGTTTGAAGACTTCCGATACAAACCCTACCCTTCAGTAATTTCATAATGACATACAAAGTTATTCATTATGACTTATTAGTAAAGATGTGAATTCATTGGAGTTTACTTCATGTTCCAACCAAAAGTGCAGTTTGAAAACGGTGAGACTGAGGAATAAATAGACTAAGCATTCACCAGAGACCTGAAATGACGTCTACACAAGAACATTAATCGGTCACGAGTCGTGGCACATAGCCAAAGCCAAGAGGAGACAAGGCCTGAAGAAGCCTTTAGAGCCTGCTGGATGGAGAGACTCCCCAAGGAGGAAGATAAAACCAGCTGTCTCTCCTTTTCCATCCTGCTTCCTGTGCATTGACCTCTGTCAATTTCACGGGCCCACCTCAATGTTTCCATGTGCTAGAGAAAAGCTGATGTTGTGGCCAAAGTGGACAGAGTTTTTTCAGTGTCAACAACAAAAAGAGTTTAACCTCTGGTGGGGTAAATACATCCACATGTGCACATGTCCATGTGTAACTGCTTAGTCATAGTAACCATAGACATTTAATAAAAATCCATAAAAGGAAAACCGTTGTTTTCTTTTGGAAGAATTTTTAAAAATGACCGTCAGTCACCGCAGAAATATAACCTGAAGATGAACGTGCCCAGAGTTGATGTGAACTATGTACGGTCGTATTTACTGTTAGTAAAGTGCAATTAAACCTTCACGAGTGAAAAGCCCAAACTTTATCAATACATCTGTTCAACGTTCAAAAACCTTTAATACATTTTTTTTAAACGTTTACACCCTTCTAGGCCTTCTAAAATATCGATTCAATAAATCATGATATTTATTTTCATGATATATGTATTGTATCGTTAGCTCCAAAAATTTATATTTTGATCAAATGTTTTTCGAGTTTTGATGGGTTGTGAACTATAACCTCCGCTCTTGTAGATGAAGCAGTATGGTTATTTTCCCTGAATTGCCGGATTTCTGGATTTTATCCAGATTTGAATCTGGATAAAAGTTTTTAATTAAATTGTTTCAATAACATTTTTCCACTGAATTATCAATATAATTCACCCAGATTTTACACAGCGACTTGTTTTTTAGATCTGTGTTTACATTTTCATAGCCTGGAAATCCAGACCCATATCGAGAACGATAGAGGGTCTGGCCATGATCAATAGACCATTTCTTGACATATTTAATGAGCTTCAATGGAGATTATCCAGACCAACAGGCACAGCAAATTTAATTTGCCAGCGCCTAGCGGCAGGTCTGGATTTCCAGGCTTACATTTTCAGTGAACTATGTGGAATATCGCATGTCGTAATAGCATAGTATCGCAATGTATCATCGTATAAGTATCATAATCCATGTATCATGATAAGTATCTTATCGTGAAGTCATTGCCAATACACAGCCCTACCACACACACAAAATGACGTGACTGAATGTGCACTCCAGGCACTGAGATGACACTTACTTGAAGTTGTCATCCTCAACAAACTTCTGGAGTTCTTCTATGTAGTGAACTGACAACAGATACTTCTGGACATGTGGCAGGGTCACCAAGTAATCTGAAGAAACAAAGGTTGGAAGAAGTCCCTTGACATATGCTACACATATACAGTGCATACGGAAAGTATTCACAGCGCTTTACTTTTTCCACATTTCATTATGTTACAGCCTGGAATGACGCTGGATTTAATGTATTTGTTTTCCTCAAAATACCCCATAATGACAACTTTTAAAAAGTTTGTTTGAGATTTTAGCAAATGTATTCAAAATAAGAAGAAATCACTTGTACATAGGTATTCACAGCCTTTGCGATCAAGCTTAAAATTGAGCTCAGGTGCATTATGATTCCGCTGATCATCCTTGAGATGTTTCTACAGCTGAATTGGAGTCCACCTGTGGTACATTCAGTTGTTTGGACATGATTTAGAAAGTCACACACCTGTCTATATAAGGTCCCACAGTTAACAGTGCATGTCAGACCACAAAACAAGCATGAAGTCGAAGGAATTGTCTGTAGACCTCTGAGACAGGATTGTCTCGAGGCACAGATCTGGGGAAGGGTACAGAAACACTTCTGCTGCTTTAAAGCTCCCAATGAGCACAGTGGCTTCCATCATCCGTTAATGGAAGAAGTTTGGAACCACCAGGACTCTTCCTAGAGCTGGCCGTCCCTCTAAACTGAGTGATAGGGGAGAAGGGCTTTAGTTAGGGAGGTGGCCAATAACCTGATGGTCACTCTGACAGAGCTCCAGGGATCCTCTGTGGAGAGAGGAGAACCTTCCAGAAGGACGACCATCGCTGCAGCACTCCACCAATCAGGCCTGTATGGTAGAGAGGCCAGACGGAAGCCAGCCTGCCTGGAGTTTGCCAAAAGGCACCTGAAAGACTCTCAGACCATGAGGAAACAAAATGTTCTGGTCTGATGAGACAAAGATCAAACTCTTTGACGTGAATGCCAAGCGTTATGTTTGGAGGAAACCAGGCACCGCTCATCACCTGGACAATACCATCCCTACAGTGAAGCATGGTGGTGCCAGCATCATGCTGTGGGGATGTTCTTCAGCTGCAGAAACTGGCAGACTAGGAAGAAAACCTGCTCCAGAGTGCTCTTGACCTCAGACTGGGTCGACGGTTCATCTTTCAACAGGACAACGACCCTAAGCACACAGCCAAGATATGGAAGGAGCTGCTTCAGGACAACTCTGTGAATGTCCTAGAGTGGCCCAGCCAGAGCCCAGACTTTAATCCCATCGAACATCTCTGGAGGGATCTGAAGATGGCTGTGCACAACGCTTCCCATCCAACCTGATGGAGCTGGAGAGGTTCTGTAAAGAGGAATGGGTGAAACTGGCTAAAGATACGGTACCAAGCTTGTGGCTTCATATTCACAAGGACTTGAGGCTGTAATTGCTGCCAAAGGTGCCACAACAAAGTATTGAGCAAAGGCTGTGAATACTTCTGTACATATTATAATTAATTTTTTTATTTTTAAGAAATTTGCAAAAAATTAAAAACTAACCTTTTTAAAGTTGTCATTATGGGGTATTATGTAGAATTTTGAGGAAAACAAATACATTAAATCCAGCATTATTCCAGGCTTTTACATAACGAAATGAGGAAAAAGTTAAGTGCTTTGAATACTTTCCGTATGCACTTTAGCATGTACAGAAAATGCTGAAGTCATTTTTACTCAAGGAAAACACAAACAAAATAAAGTAAAAACAAAACCAGAATGCATGCTCTAGACATTGACTCACTGATGGTTCTGAATGTTCAGGAAAATGAAATACATAATTTTGGCCATGACTTTGATTTAACACTTTTGGTGTTCAGCACAAGGGCATATAACTCAGACATTTTGGCAATCATTTCCTAACCGGGATTACTGAAGTGACTTTCCCAAATCAGAAGCCCTGGGTTAACAGTGGAGTCCACGCCAAACTTAGAGGTCACATATTTTGCTTATGATAAGGTTTACAGTTGTAATTAAAAAGGCATACTAAGCGATCTCAAGTGAACGTTTGTTTATGTTTAAACTAACCAAGGCAATAGTTGCCGCTCATGGCGAGTGGCCAGCCAGTTCCCAGAAACGTCGATTCACAACATTCTGGGCGGAGTTACCATAAACAAACAGCTGCTGGCTTTGTATATCGCCGTTAGCCAGCCGCTGCTGTGTGTAAACACCCAACATTTTTTCGGCGTGCACACACGACGGGGGGAACTAGGGAGAATGCTTATCACAGGTTATAATGTGGGGTATATTGGGAGGTAATGGGGGGGTGGCTTCTCCCCTTATGACATCATTAGGGGAGAAAAATATGGCCAGGGTTTACGAACACAGGTTTTAAGAAAAGTGTTAGTGGAGAAAAAGAGAGTGTTGTTTTTTCTCATATTTTTGGAGTCTCTGTACACACCCATATTAAAGCAGCTACGAGTAACATTTAAATATCTTTTTAAACAGCCTCATGTTTCCTCTGATAGTCATACATTACCTTTAACAGCAAACGAGACCATCAGTACAAAGAAAGAGGTTTTTATATAATTTCAATTACTGCTTTTGGTCTGGTCGCACACCCAGTCCGATTTTCAGTTTGCGCGTGCAGGCTCTTTGGTCACATATCCGTATTGGTCACAGATTTCAGTGTAGCGCTGCAACGCAATTTGAGAAGCCTATCCCTCCAGGTGAGGGAAGGGGAGCGGAAGCCTTGTTTGAGACAGTTATTTGTCGTCATAATGACTGATAACGGGGCTGAACCATCAAAGAAAAAAAAGAAAATGCAATGAGGAAAAGCTAAAAGGGAGAGTGATAGACGGGCGGGAGGAGGCGAGGGCGTTGCCAAGCAACGTGTATACAATTACACGGGAGTGAACTAGACTGCAGTGTTTACTCCTAAATGAATGAGCGGACTAACACAAAGTTTACTTTGCTTCACCATCATCAGATGACCATTATTCACCTGAAATAGTCATTATTTACAACAACATAAACACATTACCTCATCGTGATCCATACTAACTGCCGTCTCTCGCTTTCTATGAGGACACGTAATCGTTCAGCTCCGTGAGAGTAGTAGTTAGGTGACACTGCATCAACTCATTGACACTGCATCAACTCATTGCAATCAGGTGTGTGTGGCACTGACCGGCATTAGTTGATGCAGAGTCACTAACCACTCTCACGAGCCGAAAAGAGTCCGTGCCCTCACGGCTTTCAACACACGTGCATGCACTATATTGCGTTCTAATCAATTGAGACTGGCACGACCGGCACAAGCTAGAAAACAGCTTTACGGCAGCTGGCTCGTAAAAATACTACCGCTTTTGTCCAAAGGGGCCGCCAACGGACAAAGTTACTTGTAGTGGCTTTAATGTTGAAAAAACATGAAAAGTGCATTTTGCATAATAGGTGACCTTTAAAGCACTGTCTGACACTAACAACTGATTTGATGTGGATGAGTTCAGGAAGTCCAGGTGAATGCTCTTAAGAGCTTTTGGTAGTGTTAAGAGACAATATACTGACAGGATATCACAGGTAGGGGAGAACGGGGTTGGTAGGCACACTTTTTACTCTAGTGAGAATTGCTCATCACCAAAACATCTTTCAATAGTCATTCCTACATTAGGTTGAAGCTTAAGGTGTTAGCTTGAAATGTGTATCTCTCATTTTCTAACTCATTTTATTGCCCTTTTTTCTTTTGCATGCTAGCTGCCTTTTCCTGCTTTATTCTCTCCTCTGGAGTGTCAGTGAGGATACAGCTTGACATTTTCTTTAATTTTTGGGTTCCTTTCCTGGCTGCAGTATTTGGATAACATGTGACAACCAACCCTAAAGAAAACGTGATGACCAACCCCAACTGGAATTTCTTGCTAGCATCAATGCTTACAACAATCTAACAATTAGTTAATTAGCTAACAATAATCTAAACTATAGCTTTCCCTTCACACTTTTTAAGGGTAACAAGTGTTTTGTTATAAACCCATTATGTCAATTTGACATGAAAAACACAAAATGTCCTCACCTCAAACTCAGCTGTCTTACTCCAAAGAGGACTATGTAGGTGACCTCTGTTCCCAATTCTGGACATTTCTATACCAAAATTTCAGAGATATAATGTGACAACCAACCCGTGTGACATATAACCCTGTTCTCCCCTACTAGGGCGTTTGTGCTATAGCGTGGATGTTGTTTACGGTTTCTTACCATAGTTACATGACATCTGCAGGTCGGAGATTACTCTAAGAAGGTTGTTCATCTGATTGGTCCGCTGCTCTGTTTCTATGATACTGTCTGACGCAGGATAGGCCGAGTCGATGTAGATCATGTCCAGCAGGTAGATCCCTGGAAGAGACAACGCAACACAGTGACTCACTCACTCAGTGAAACCTAGCACTGAACCAAATGTTTACTCAAGGACAGATTCCGATGGCAGCAGCAGTTATTCTAGTTAAAACACACCCATATATTTCCAGGAATAAATATGTGCCTTCGAGAGTTGTTCTGGCCATCCGGGAAAAAATTTAATGACTGAGAACATTCATTACCAAGGACATAACATTTTACATTTTCAATCTGCTTGTTAGGATATGAGGTAACTTGTGTGCAAAGCGGACAATTTGGTTTAATGTAGGCTCTAAATGTCTTTTAGGACATCAGGCTGTGTTCTCTGTGGACCATGTATAAACAGAAAATGTTTTCCTGTCACCATGTCATTGACGAAAATGGAGAAATGAGACATTTAGTTAAATCTGTTGACATCTGTCAAAAAATGTTACTCTGGACACAAGTGTTGGATGAAATCTGACAGGCAGTGCCATCCCTACGCACTCGTGGGGAAAAATAAAATGGGATACATTTAATGATCAGGACTTTATGATTAAAAATATAGAAAGCATTTTACTCATAGATGTGGGAGCTATGCATATTATTTTTCTATTAATTCACTTCTGGCTTTAGATACTAACTTAAATTGTATAGGGGAGAGTGGCCGGTTGTTGTGCCGGTGGGTAAGTTGTGCCACCCCTTGTTTCTAGAAAACCATAGAAGAAATTGGAAATGTGACTACATATTTAAGAAGAGCCATCCATTTGACTCATCCTGTAAAGAAGGGAGAAACATGGAATAAGATTTAAGCACATTTAAGCTCAAAAAACAGTTTTTTGCCTTTCAAAGTAATATTTCCATGATCAAGGTTTTTTGATTATTGTGTCTGAACAATTATAGACACGTTTGAAAACATTTTTTAGTGCTTTAGTATGCTACACTTTGTGTCTATATAGTTAGCATGATGTCAGCCCTAAACTGCTGCATCATGATTACCGTACTTTTCGGACTACAAGCCGCGACTTTTTCCCCGTTTTTCGACCCTGTTATTACACAGCACAGTATATGTTCTGTAGCTACTAGGGATGGGCGTTAGTAATCTACTCCTCGTTTCAAATGATCTCGATTGGTGGATGAGGAAAATCGTTTTTAGTTTTTTTTAGTGTCTGTAGCCTTTAGGCCGGCCGGCGGGCCGCCCCTATTTTAAAATGTTATATACGTGTACAAAACGGCACAAAACGGATAAAATAAAGTTTAACAAAATTAAATATTTTGATCCAAGTTAAATAAACTAAGCGTTGTGTCAAACAGCAACCGCAAATAACTGCCACCTCCGTGCAGCGCAGCCAGTGTGTGGTCTCCACAGCACCGCGGAGCTGAATGCGGTGTTGGAAAACTTGGAAAGTCACGTAAAGAAGCCAGGCTGACTTCGGGCACATTCGAGCAAACGACAGTTAAGAAGCCTTTATTATGGAATATAGGATTGAGATTCAAAAGCCGACCGGTGTAACTGTCCGTTAACGAGGTATTAGTCGCGGTAATTAGTCACGGACACGGAGTGGGCATACGTGGTTGGATATAGCCTACTACTACTACTGCTTTGGTGAGTTATTTAGCCTATCTATGTGTTTAAATTGTAGGACAATAATGTTATTGTATTTGCTGCCCTTCTTATTTTAAATGGTGTCTATTTTGATTGTTAGCCAACTACAGCCCATGCTTTTTTTCCTCTCTCTTTTTTTTCTCTCCACCGCAGACCTACTCGATCGGTTTAAATTGTGGCCCGCTTATTTAATTACTTTCAGTTAGGAAAATGTGTTTTAAACTTGTGGAAAATAAATCCTTACAATCATATGGTAACTGTGACTGTTTGACAAGAAGCATTAAGCGCAGGTTATTGGCTTTATTGCGATGCACCGTTCTGCTGACAGATGCGCTGCGTTCTAAAAATTGAAAAAAGTTTAACGAGGAATCGATTGATCCTCGAGGAATCCAAGCGATCACACGAGTAGTGAAAACACTCGTGCCCATCCCTAGTAGCTATTGCACTAAATGGTAACACTTGAATACATTATGCAAATATGTAACTTGTTTGTTGAAATGTTAATAAATGGGAGCTTCCTCAAGCAGCCATCTCTTTCCCAACAATCCCCTCTGTGCACGAATTCTTACATATGGTAATTAAACATTATAACACCTGCGGCTTATAGTCCAGTGCGTCTTATAGTGCGGAAAGTACGGTATTATCCACAATTCTGGGGTTAGGGTGATTTGTGCCAGAGGGCCTGGGGTGAGTTATAAGTAAGTAAGTAAGTAAGTAAAATGTACTTATAAAAGCACATTTATAACAGTTTGCACTGTCCAAAGTGCTGAACATAGTGCATTCAGTAGGTAATGGTAAATGGACTTATATAGCGCTTTATCTCCGTTGTTCACAGACTCAAAGCGCTTTACATTGTTTTGTACACATTCACCCAGTCACGCACACATTCATACACCGTTAGCAGCAGCTACCACGTAGGCTTAGCACTAGGGTGCTAAGTTAACTAAGCTAACTATCGGGAGCAATTCGGGTTTCAGTGTCTTGCCCAGGGACACTTCGAAATGTGGCGGGGAGACGGGGGATCGAACCTCCGACCCTGCACACCAGAGGCGAACTCCCTACCACTTCGCCACTGCCGCCCCAGGTAAAAAATGAAGGTAAAATAACAATAACAAAAATAAAAGACATAAAGCCCAGACATCCACATATAAACAAAGATAGTAGTGCAGAGGTAAGATAGTTAATGGGGAGGAAAAACCAGGGTGTACAGATGGGTTTTGAGCCTTGATTTAAAGGCAGGAATGGAGAGGGAATCGCATACCAGGTGGCAGTTGGTTCTACAAGGGCGGAGCAGCTAGTGCAAAGTAAATGTCTGAGAGTCATGCCATTGGCATGGCTGTATACGCTGGTCACCAAAAGAAAGTGATTGTCTACAGTAGCTCAGAAGAGACTGACATCTCCATTCCACTTAAAGCCACTATGAGTAACTTGGTCCCTTGGCGGCCCCTTTGGACAAAAGCGGTAGTATTTTTACGACGCCAGCTGTCGTGAAGCTGTTTTCTAGCTCGTGCGAGATTCAAATAATCAGGAAGCAATATAGTGCATGTCCGTGTGTTGAAAGTGTGAGGGCACCGGACTCTTTTCGGCTCCGTGAGAGTGGTTAGTGACACAGCATCAACTAATGCCAGTAAGTGCTACACACACCTGATTGCAATGAGTTGATGCAGTGTCACCGAAGTACTCTCACGGAGCTGAAAGACTCAATGTCCTCACAGAAAGCGAATGAACGAGAGACGGCAGTTAGTATGGATCACGATGAGGTAATGTGTTTATGTTGTTGTAAATAATGACTATTTCAGATGAATAATGGTCGACTCATCTGATGATGGTGAGGCAAAGTAAACTTTGTTTTAGTAGGCTATCGCTCATTCATTTAGGAGTAAACACTGCAGTTCGCTCCCGTGAAATTGTGTATACGTTGCTTGGCAACGCCCTCCCGCTCGTCTACCACTCTCCCTTTTAGCTTTTCTTCATTGCATTTTCTTTTTTTTCTTTGATGGTTCAGCACCGTTATCAGTCATTATGACGACAAATAACTGTCTCAAACAAGGCTCCCGCTCCCCTTCCCTCACCTGGAGGGATAGGCTTCTCAAATCGCGTTGTTGCGCCACACTGAAATCTGCGACCAATACGGATATGTGACCATAGAGCCTGCACGAGCGAACCGAAAATCGGACTGGGTGTGCGACCAAACGCACACCCAGGAAGCTATATTTCTTAAACAGTTTATTTCAGATCCAAAGTTATTGTTGCCGGGGATGCACAACACCCTGAAATATATGTACATATTTGAGTTGGAGACTTTACTGTCAAGGCCTCACTTTAAAATCACTTTGAGTAAAAAGTGGCACAACTCAGGCCACTCTCCCCTATGTCAGTTGTTTGGATATATCAAGAAATGTGTCACAGGAACCATATGAATGTTACAAAAAAATTTAATGTTAACTTTAATTCAAAAAGAAGGGTTGCAAGTATTACTTCTGGCATTTGTTACCAAGGGAAAAAAAACAATATCGTGGAAAACATCTGCTGAATCACAACTTTCCTACAATCAGTCTAAATTACTCTGTTACTAAATACCAGGTTGGGGGAAACTCACCCTGAGCCTCTCCCCTGTATACTGCATGAAGAGAACAGGAAATATACAATACACAGTTGCACACATGTTTACCTATGTCACTTTTTGGGTATTTACATAGACTTACACACCAAGTCCATTGCTTGCCTAACTACCTAACCACTGACTACAAAAATGACTGACTGAGATTTCAACCAGGTATGTGTCCAGTTGTTTAAAAAAATAAATCAGTACAGATCATCCAGCATTACAAACGGCCACACATTAAGGCGAGACACTGCAGGGGAATAGGGTAACATCTTTAACTTAGATATCATCATGCAACTTTGACAGTTGATTACTGACATTAAAACAATGATTTTTGGTATTACAGATTCTTCGTAAATGTTTGAAAAAAAGATGCAAATCCGGCAATCTCTAACTAATTATGCATATCGTTGCATCTATTTAAAAAACTAAAATCTAGATGTTAGATAAAGCCAGAGTTAAAATCTTTATTTCTTTTTTTTTTTACAATATATTAGTGTACAAAGTTTTTAGAGAGCAGATTTTGGATACATCCTTTTTTCATTTTTATAAATCAATAAATATCCTGAACAGGTCTTAAAAATAAAATGTTCTGCATGTTTTCAGAAACAAATGATCTCTGTGAGATCATAGGCTTTCATTAAGTAACACAACACACAATACGTGGCCACATGAAGACTAGTGGTCTAAAATGCTGTAACATCCCTGGTTTTAATCTCATTTTAGGCCTGTGCTGCACATCACCCCACTGTCTGTGCTCACACTGATTGACCATGTCTCTACTGAATGCCATCAAATAAAAGCAGCAAATTAACCTTAAATCTATACTATGAATAAATATAGAATCATATTTCACATAATAAAAATGCATCCAAATCCTGATCTGCTCTAATCCAGACCAGAAAGTGGTGTTAACACACCCACAGCTGCTTAGCCTTGGCAGAAAAGGAATAACTTGAGCTGTTCAGTTACAACAATTAACCGTTGGAAATGCCAGCTAGCTATCCTTTAATTAACACATGTTCTGGCTGGCTTAAACCCCTGTTGGAGGGGTTTGAACAGTCTATTATAATCCATCTCAAATGGTGGATTCATTTACACTTTGTATGCCTTTCCAATCTGTGTCAATGGAATTAAAAATGTGATTGCCTTTCCAACATCCTTTTCTAATAAATGGATTTTGTTCATGTTGTAGCAGTTTTGGGAGAATTCTTGGGATCTCATGACATATCAACAGCGGAAAACCCTGAGTGCCTGATTACTGCTGTGTTTTGTGGAAGAATAATTAGTATGATTGAATCTTTTGCCTACATTTGATGTATATACCAGCAATATGCTCCCAGCTTTATTTACACCAACAAATATTCTCTCTGATGTTGACAACATCTATTTGTTGTTACACAAAAAAGCCAACAGCCTCTTTCCTTTAATCCTAAACCAACCAAACTGTAAAACCAAGATATAGGAAAAACTGCTCATTTTGGTTTCCTGGGGACTTAAACAACCATTTATAATAAATGGTAAAGTTATATAACATTGGTCAAGTACCATAACTGGTGACCAGGAAAGCACACCACAGTACAAGCTGACAAAGCACAAACAGATGAGAAAAGATAAACGGAATGCTATACACTCACTGCATTTACGAATGGAGTTCAAATACTGAAAACACAGGCCATCTGACTATAATTTAAAGAAGTGCTGTGCTAAAAATTACATACAGCAATATATATCGTGGAAAGAATTTATGTTTTGAAAAAAGAAATTGAGTTTTAAACAGGCTGTGAACTACAATCTTCACTCCGTTAGATGTTGCCGTACTGCTAGATGCCTCAAATTGACTGGTTTTGAATAAGGATTTAAGTTTTAAAATTGTATTGTTTTGACTCAGTTTGTCCGCAGATTTATCAATATATGTGATGTATTAAGGGCTACGCATTTCTTAATGTGTACACACTAGGGATGTTAAACGACTCATTATTTGCGTGTCGACGTGTCGGAGGCATGAATCAACAAATCGATCGATTTACTGTGCCATTTAAAAAAAAGAAAAGGCAGTGTGCCTTTTTTTTGCGGCAGCAGCACGAAGTTGTGGTGCTGATAAACTGCACTTTCCTTTAAAAAACACTGGTGCCGCTCGCTATGTGTGTTCAGACTTCATCTGCATCAAAGCCTTTTTGATAATAAAATGAGAAGCTTTAAAATTAAAAACGCTGTCCATGCGTCGGAGGTGAATGTAACTTACTCGGCTGAAAACAGAAACTAACGGAGGAGAGCGGCTCACTGTACAGTCCCTTCAGTCGCGCTGTCAGCTTGCCGACATGCCTCTGTGTATTTAGACTTGAGACATACAAACAGATCGCGGAAGCCGTTCCTGTAGACAACGTTAACGGGCAGGAGCCCCGGTTATCATTTTATCCATCAAACCACAGAGAGCTTTTTCTGAGCGGCGACTCACTCGCTCATACTTGCGAGGTCTCCCGGTGATAGTCACCGTCACAGCGCTTACTCGCTGCTTTGTCCGGGCGGAGGCTTTGTGTGAAGGTGATTTAACATCACGGTCGTAGACGAATGCTATAACTTCATGCTGCATATGTTGCACTGCACTGTTGACCCACACTGGACATTTAATGCACATTGCAGAAATGAAGCGCCTGCAGCGCGCTCGTGACCACACGTGAATTCTCATAACGGACGTCTCACATGTCCCCAAAACATCTAATAAAGTAAAACCCCCGATTTACCGATTTCTATTTTTAGAGTCGTCTTGAGCACGAGTCGACAATCGAGCCGAGAATCGACACATTGTTCACATCCCTAGTACACACCAACTTGTATTTCAGCTCTGTTTTGACATTTTCAGTCAACTATGTGGAATATCACAATATGAGTGAATCACAATGCATTCTTTCATATCATATCATGACACATGTATCGTGAGGCGTATCGTATCATGACCTCTGGAAGGCTCCGTTGGGGACACAAAACACCATCGAGCCATTAAGTCCTTGCCAAAACCCAGCCCATCTCCCAATGATCTTATAGTAAGGTATCAAATAGTTTCAATTAAACTTAAAAACAACATGAAAGTAATTTCATCTCTAATGATTAACTTTGCATTTTACTTTTCAAATTGATAAATACCTGCCCTTTATAGAGTTTAAGACATTCACCTTATACTTTGAGGACTGTATTCATCATTGGTTTAGAGCTATATAATAAACTTTGAGAGGAATAGAGGAAAAGTTGGCAATTTAAAAAAAGATGCATTCCTGTCGCATGGGCTCAAACAAATGAAATAAATAAATATAATAACTTCTCATACAGGAAACAGTTAAAAATTATGCACCTGACCAAGTTTCCGAGTCAGCATTGCCTAACACAAGCATTTATTCAAGCCACTAAATACTCTAACACATCACCAAGGTTGATAAGCTAACAGTTTGTCAGATTGTATCACTGTTTAACTATTTTTACATGAGCAATCAAGACTAAAGGAGTTGTAATATAATTAGTCCTGGAATCCTGACATAAGATCAAACTACATAAAACATACACATGAAATGCTATAGTAGCCATATCAGTAGCGATTTAAGAATGAAAGTACATGCCAGCCAACCCTGTGATGTGAGGACTCTGGTAGTAGTGAGGTAAATGCAGTCTACTATATCTAATAAGTGTTCTGCCCGATTAGACTTTGAGGACTGAAAACCCTGAACTAATCGAAGCAGCTGCTGATGTTGCTGCATGTTTGAGTTGCAGCTCAACACAATGCTGTGGCTAGTTAGCAGACTGATTAGTAGACACGAATAGATTCCATCCATGTTTTGGTTATTTTTATTGTCGTAAAGACTGTAAATGTTCATCCCTCTTGATTCATGATACAACAACGGATATTAATCCCATCGACAATAACAGCTCATTGGACCCAGGCAGCATTTTCCAGTCCTTTCTTGACTTTTCTTGTTTAAAAAACTTTAAAAAAAAAAGTAAACTTGACAAACTATTCAAGTTGATACTTTATATGTTTTAGCTCATGAAATCAGGAGACTCTCACAGTCTACACAGTGGGAATCTCCATCAACGTTGTGCATGCAGTTTAACCGTTGGAGAGCAGATGTGGAGGCTTTTCAGAACCACATCTCCTGCACATTCCACAGGTAGATCATGTTTGGGACGTCGCATCAAGAAGCCGTCACCAAGACACAAAGCTGGAGTTTTTTGAGCACCTTAGGATACGGTGGAACCACGAGTGAGCATTAAATGCTGGCTTCAACAGACTTACATGGCTCCTATTACCTTTACCAAGGATTTGACTGTGCACAAGACTAGTATGCCCTGAAGTTATATTTAATGAATAGTCAACAGGAGGTGGGAGGAATCGTAACGCAGTAGTCTGTACTATGGGATTGAGATCACAGAGTTTCTCTGGTAAAATACCCATTACCTCAGTTCTTCCTTAAGGCTGCCGCAAGTCTCTTACCATGCAGTAAAGCCCCTTGATACAAATATCCATAGTGGCATGATTATGATTTAAGAGCAGGACTGCGACATGCTTCTTCATCTCTGAAAATGTTGGTGAACGCAGCCTTCAACGGCATTCCTATCATTGTCCACTGTTCATGAATTAATTGCTCATTAAACTGCAAATAAATAAAACACAAGATACAAGATATAAATGGCACTCTTCATCAAGTCTTTGTGTAATTGATCTGTATAGTAAATCTTACATTTATTACTTTTTAACTTCTACCCCAATTTCATTGCACTTTCTGATATGTAATTAAATGGTTTGTGCTCATAACTTTTATCCAACTGTTATTGATTGTATCTTTTACAACACTTTTTGTTAAAGTTCACATATAATGCACATTTGCAGGTTTAAAATTGTAATTTGGGTTTCTAGTAGAAACTGTCTTTAATAGTGTAGTGTCCAAAAAAATCTTTACAACCCTATTCCTCACAATGATATTGCTGAATCTCCTCTTTTCAGCCTACGTCTGAAACACAGCTTTAGAGTCAGACTCTTTAAGCCCCACCTTCCAAAACCCCAGTCTGTTCTGATTTGCCCTGAATCTAACTGCTGGTTTCATTTCTAAACCGCATGCTAATTTGTTTGTGAATTTTATCAAAGTAATTTCTTTATTGTCATTTTTATTTACATCTCCTGCGGAAATGAACTTGCCCTGCGCCTTTTCTGTACCTGCTGAGTTGCCGTACCTCCCTCGGTCCCTCACAGTGTTGTTTTACCTCGATGAATTTAAGTTGTGTGTAAAAGCACTGCCGCGCTTTTTTTTTTGATTGCTTTGTAAATTGCACCGCTTACCTGTCAATTTTTAATGCACAGTGTTTAATGCCAATGCTACTACATTGCCAGCTGGTTTCTTTCGTTTCAGTTAACTGTGAATATAAGTTTTGTTGACATTTTTATTTCGCTTTTATGGCTTTGTGCAATATGGCAGACCACCATTTGGTTTAACTAGCGTGATATTTTGGCATGCACATGAGTTTACATTGTTATTTTACATGTTTAGCAGCAGAGGAGCAGAAGACAAGTGTCCACAAGAGTGTAACTGTTTTAAATATCTTCTGCAGGTGTGTTTTTCCTCTTTGAAATTTAATTTTTGTTGTCTGTATAGTTACCCAACTCTATGCACTACTTTATTTTGCCCACTTAGTGCACTGTTGTCCTTCTGTTGAAATAATTTTGTTAAAAAGGTGAAGTGAGTGATTATTTATGTTAAACGTAACATATTATGCTAAATGCACTTTTTAAATGTGTTCTAACATATCCATGGGTCCACGGTGTGCCTAGAGACTGCCAAAATATTAAAGAAAATAACAATCTCTCCTTTTCTCACTCGCCCCCTTTCTGAAACCCCCACCCCTCCCCCCCAATATACTCCAGTCAGAATTCTCCTCGTTTCTGACCTCACAAACTGGAAAGCCAGAAGCTTCCACTGTGCAGCCCACACCCTATTTCTTATTGGTCCACGGCCCTGACAGACAGAGGGCGAGGCGTATCTGGCTTCGCTTCCGGACAGGGGGCGGGGGGAGCTCAAAGATTGAATATTTACGAGGGGAGCTGCAGCTCTTTTTTAAAAAATAGGCCATTGTGAGATTAGCTGAACATCAGCATAGTACAATAAATTATCTGAAAGTTTTTTTCAGCAAACAATTAAAGAAAAACATATTAGGGACGACTAAGACAATATAATATGGTGTATAATAGTACCGAAAAGTGTATAATATGGGAGCTTTAAAATATGTGTTAAATTGCTCAATATTCATAGTGATCACTTTATTGTGCACACATCAGAACACAGGTCTCTCAGTCACCCATTCTGCATGTAATAGGCAAATAAACTTTTTGAGTATCCCACAACCTGATATCTAATCAGAAGAGAGAATGCTACAAACCGGCACCCGTCTCACTGCCGGTGAACGCGCAGAGAGCGACAGATGGGTGAATGTTTATGCGCCTACAATGGCGGAGTAGGTAAAAATCCTTCCCAATGTCTGTTTTGATGGTTTTAATCATGTTTTATCGCTCTTAAGGATCTGAGATGATGCTTATGACTCGCTGCTTGAAGACCGCAGGGCATTGATGTGGTGACATAGGGATGAGGGAGGGGACTGCTAACTGTAGTCACTGACAGGAAGTTAGCTTAAAGTACCATTTCACTTATTGAACCTTTAAATGCTTTTCTGCAGTGTAATTGCTATGTGATAGTCAAGTCTGTGGTAGACTTATATGCTAAACACATATTTGCATTTATTGTAATTGTGTATTTTAGTAATATACACAGGGCTGTTTTACCTCGATGAGTGAGCAGAGGAGCAAAAGAGAAGTGTCCACAAGAGTGTTAATGTTTTAAACTTCTTCTGCAAGACAAATAAATCCTGTAAAAGACTTTGAGTCGTTCCTGCCTGTGCCCCATACACATCCGTTACACATCCCTACTAAATAACAAAGGTTAGCTGGGCATTAGCATGGAGCAGAGTGGGTGCAGGAGGACTTTTGCACATGCTGTGATATCCAGGCATGATGAATATAGTAGGGAACCAGGGGAATTCACCTACAATACCTTTTGTGCATACGTCAACCTTGGGTTGAAATGCCATAGAGACATGGCCACAAAGACATAGCATTTTATAAGGCTTTGGAAAAGACCAGAGGGCACAGGTGGACATGCTGGGGAATGTGCATTCATAAACTAAAGGACCCCAATAAACTAAGGAGCACATCCACACTGCACCTGTGCATGGTGACACACTGGAACAGCATTTTTTCTATTTGATCACAATATTTCCAAAAAAGGTAAAGCAGTATTTTTGACGTAAGGCAAGACACTGCAGGCAAAAAGTATCAGTATTTATATTTTTTCTTCAAGCACTGTTCAATTTAGAGATGTTTGGCTATTTTGCTTTTTGACAACATGTCTTCATATAAAACTTGTATAAATAAAAGGTCATTTAGGTGTTTATTAGACTAATCCTTGTTTGTTTACGTTTTTCAATACTCTGAACCAAAAAAGCTCATCTTCTAAAGCACTTACATCAACTAAACTTTCCATAATCATTCTTAGCACTATTCAGAAGGTTGTTACAGAAGGATTTGATAATATGTTGTTAATGTCTGATTTATTTATTTTTGAAAAAATGCTGTATCCAAAATGTTATGTTAAAACTTTGGACACTAATGTGCTGTATAAAGACTTACATTCTGGCTTTATCGAATTAATAATAGAAAGAGTTGTAATATTTGTTGGGCAATATTTTCAGCGGCTGACAAATCCACATGTGACGCTATAGTGACTCTTTTGGCTTACCAGGACTGTTTTGAAGACTCAAATCAGGCGACAGCGATGTGCTCAATGTGATGAAGGAACAATACTAAAAGTATGGTTCATTGATGTGTTTTTTAATCATTTTTGGGCAACATTTCAAACTGCCTCCAGACCTCAAAGATGCGAGTGGGTCTAGAGACACAGATTTAGGGAAGGCTTGCAAAAAATTTGCAGCTGCTGCGCCTGAAACGTCCCAAGAACCCAACAGCCTCCATAATTCTTAAATGGATGACATTTGGAACAACCAGGGCTCTTCCAGAGAGCATGCCAGCCAGCCAAACTGAAAACTGAACTGGGCGAGAATAAAGGTGACCAAGAAACAGATGGCTGCTCTGGCTGAGCTCCACAGATCCTGTGTGGAGATAGGAAGGACAACCATCACTGCAACTCTTTAACCCATGTGGGCTGTGAGACAGAGTGGCCAGACAGAAGCCTCTCCTCAGGGTGAGACACATGAAAGTTGTTTTCAAAGAAGCCTTAAAAAGGTACTCTCGTACTGTTTCTAATGTGATGAACCAAAACTGAACAGTTAGGCCTACATGCTGTCATCATGTCTGGAGGAGACCAGGCACAGCTGACTATCTATTCTTTCTGCACAACACAATCCCAATGGTGAAGCATGGTGGAATTACTAAAATGCCATTAATAAAAATCAAGCACTTCAAGAAATCTGCTAAATATCTGATACAGTACAAGCTCCTGATTAGCCACTCATGTACTGCTAGCAGAATGATGCATCCTGATTGGCTGTTCCATCTCAGTACATACTGTGTGGGGCAGAATTGCAAAACGCAGATGAGAGTTTCCTTTGGAATACATGTCATTGGAAAAGACAATTACTCATTTTAATAGGGTGCGTTTATAAAGCACTTTGATTTTGCTGAACTTCTTTGGTTCACGGCCACGTACTTGGTGGAGGACCCCAGTGAAACTATGGATATATTTATCCCTACCATTACATCTTATTGAGGTTCATTACAAATGTGCTAAGTCACATTTTCCACATTAGGTCATGCTTTCTAAAAATACACTTCAGTCTTTAATATTCAACATACATCGAGCAAAGTGACAACGTGTCAACTGGTTTTCAGCCTGATTACTCTGCACACTTTGCTACAATGTATAATTGTACACACACACACACACACACACACACACACACACACACACTCTCAAGATAAAATCTGGTGCTGTAAACAGTGAGAAACTTCGTCAGTAGCATCAGAGGGGTTAGATGGGGCAGAGTTCAGGGGGTCACCCATGCTGGGAGGATGATTTATGGGCGTCTGGGACACAAACACACAGCAGTTCACCTCTCACTTCTCTGCTCCTCAACACTGCGTCACTCACACACTCAGGTCAACTAAGACTCTGTCGGCCGTCATTGTCAAAGTGAATTTGTTGCAGTGACATCTTTTGCCACACTGCTCAGTTTGTGGTTGGGCTGCCTGGATAAACAATGATGTTACTGCAACAGTGGACATGCACAAAGCCTCTTCTACTAAAGCCCCCCAGGCTCTTGTGTCAACACAAGAGCTGCTTGAGCTGTAGAGCAGAGAGATGGAGCAGAGGCCATCAGTGTTTGTCTTGGCTTTGTCTCTACTTTAGTTGGACATGAGAAGATGTTACATGTTTCTCTATTCAGAATCAAACAAGTCCAAATGTAGCGCAGCCTTGATGATGAAATGATCCGACATAAAAGTGGACACCAAAAGCACATAACTTTAAACAGCCTGTGTACGGGTGGGGGGGGAGGATGGACAGCGGGACCCCAATGAGAAACTGAATGATCGGGGAATCCTTCCTGCCGCAGTAACGGTGGTGGAGGGTTAATAATAAACTACCGGTACATTTGTAGCCATAGAGCCCCTTTCAAAACACAACACGTTCTTTAGAAAAAAATAAAAACACATTAAAAAAACAGAGATAAAACAAACTAAATACCATTTAAAATTAACACAATATGTGATATACAGTAGCCTAGCCTTGATAAATATGAGGCACTCGTCTGCCTGACTGAGGCATGGAGAACAGCATCTGTGTAGCTTAAACGTAATTTGTTCACCTTAGGCTAAATTCATTACTGTTTAATTACAGATGTTATTTCAATGTCCTCTTTTGCAGTAACATACTGTATCTCCGTTTATATGATCCTGAATCTTGTTTTTGTTTGTCACTCCATGGAGTGAAATCAACCAATGAGGTGTTTACTCATAGTCAGAAGCGTTTTATCCTTATTTGCAAAGGTACATGACTGATAATATTTGGATTCAAACTCATAGTTTCTCGTGTGCTATGCTTCGGCCATCGGCTTTGCCGTTTCTCATAGCTCCTTTTTCTGTGCATACGCCTGAGTCAAAGTGGATGGATTCTTCCGTCAAGTTTATTTTTCATAAATCCCAAAGTTTGCGTAGAAAGTGGTGTGGCCGTCTTCCGATTTCACCCGTCTTCTGATAGGGAGCGTGCCTACGTTCCAACAGCCCTATGTTCTCACAGCTCTATGTTCCCACAGCCCTATGTTCACACATTTCAATTTTTTCCAAAATTAGGCCTGGTAGTCAGACAAAAAAGGGAATTGGAATCTTGCGGAATTGTGCACAAAATAAAGTCAGAGCTGCCATATGAGCATACCTTCCCTCCACACACACAGTGGACGTTTACTGAGCTAGACTACAAAGCTCACATTTGTACATTGTGGCCCGGAGATTCAAAATTAGCCCTTTTCACAATACATTTTTCTAAAAACCTTTAACTGTACAATCATTTTAGTATAACAGTCAAGTGGCATGCAGCTGATTTGGAGCCAGTCTGACATCATTTCATTTTTTGTCAGAGGGTTTTGTTTGTCTGTAACACTGGCTCTTAGTCTGAGCCTGTCACAGTCAACTTGGTGAACTCATTGGTTCAAACTCAGTTCTGGCTGTGCCGTAGTTTTCCCTGAAATGTGATAATGCTTTATGATAACTGCAGAGTTTTTATCCAGTTATTTGGTCGCCAACACTGTCCCTGCGTTCCAATACCCATACTTCCCTACTATTTAGTATGCCAGAAAAAGATTTAGGATGTCCCAATACATGCATGTCAATTGTAGTATGCTGAAAATACATAAATGCCCAACTAACTCCAAATCGCATTTTGGAGTATTCGTCTTCATTCTTGACATTTCTCGACATAATGAAAAAAAAACTTCCTTATCTGATTTATCTAAAACTCTTCTGTACTTTAGTATGTAGTGTAGTAAAAAGAACTAGAAATGCAATTCCTGAAGAAATTGCGGTGTGAATGCTGACGCTGCTGAAGCTGATGCTGAAGAAGCTTCACTGCTGAATGTTGATGAAGAACGAAGGATGAATATATCTGAATGAACAGAATGGTTGAAAAATTTGAATATTTGGAAGTTTGAATGGACTTTCTAGCTGAAATGATGAATGAATTATGACCTTAAACTATGACCTCCAAAATGTAATCAGTTCATCTTTGAGTCAGAATCAACATTTGTGCAAAATTTGAAGAAAAACCGTGGAAGCGTTCATGAGATAATGCAGTCACAAAAGGCAACGTCACAGTGACCTTGAAATTTGACCTTTGACCTTTAAACTCCTCTGAGGTCATATTTGAGTCTTATAATCAACATCTGTGCAAAATTAGAAGAAAATCTGTGTAATTCAAAATTTTGGCGGTAACCGGGATTTGAACCACTAACCTCAGGGTTCAGGGTAAACAGCTCTACCTAATATATCATCTATATTTAGCAGACTTATTTCCCTTCACACACATAGATAGTTGACAAAAATCCTATAGACGAGGTGGGATTGGCACCTGCGATCTTCCAGTTACATGTCCAAAGCATTAGCCACTACGCCACCAAACCCTTGGTACTGTAGAATGAGCAGGTCACCATTAAGAAGCCATTCCTTCCATCCTTTCAATGACCTATATAATACTATGGCGTCATCATTGTGATTGACAGCTAATTAGCTTCAAGTGGAAACAGCTGCTGTACCTGCACTAACTGATCTCTCCCCCTTAGAGCTCAGCGAAACGCATCCCTCGAACTTCTGCCTCTCACACGCAAACCGTTTGTCTGACAGACAAAATGAAGATACCATCAGAAGATTTCGATAAAGATTCAGTGTCAAATTTGTTTCTTTAAAGAGGACCTATGATGCTTTTTGACTTTTATGACCTATAAACGTTGTTATTGTTGTGCCTACAGCAGTGCTTAAAAGTACAATAGAAACCTATGAGGAAGAGTGAGGCCTACCTCCCCTTTTCAAAGCCTGATAAGGAACTCTTGGGGCCTACATGGGTAAAATAAAGCCTGGATTTTAGTTTTCTGGAGGCAAAACCCCCCAGAACAAGGGGTCATAAAACGAAGGAACCCAGCCCTAGTTTCATCACACCTGATAAGGTTTGGTACCCCTATTGGCTGAGATCTTCCAGTCAACCATGTGACCATGCTATGATAAAACCAGCAAGCACCCCAAAATCACCGCCTTCCGCAGTGGATCCATCCACAAAGCGGGTGTTTGCAAGCGTTAAACTGAGCTCACAGACTGCCGGCCTGCAGTCTTTATCTTCACGGATCTGAAGGAAGTTTCACCAAAGGAACTTCATCCTACCACGGCTGCAGAAACTCAGCTGTGCCTCCCTCCCTACCAGTCGGAGAAGAAGCCGAGCGTCCCTGAACGCAACAGACAGTAAACTGCCTTACCGCCTCCGCAAAAGACGCACGCCACCACCGGAGCAAGCCAGCTGACCGCGACAGGCTCCGTCTTTCCCCAAGAAGCAAGATCTTTTTCCCCGGCATAAAAAGCAGGAACCTCCTCTAACCTGCCGTGTGGACCACAGGATCCTATCCTACCCATCGCTTCTCATCACCGTCGGAGACGGTTCACAGTAGGCATTTGTCTGGGCTATAAAGTAGGCTATAGATATCTATTTAGGTATACATTAACTTAAGGTTAAGGTACCGACTGACGAGTCGTTTTTCCCTGTTTTAAATGTGATTCTGACAGCATTATTTTCATAATAATTGCCTAACTGCTCACAGTGTTTTCCTCCCGCTTTCCGGGAGATGTTTGATTGTTGTGATTGTCGCTACGTGCCAGAACAGCTGTTCCCCTCTGATAACTCCGAAGCAGCATCAGTTTTGTGAGACCACTCACAGATTGCATGACTGTAGGCTATAAATCAAGGTGAACAACTAACTGTGCACTTTCTGTGGCGAGCTTTTACTTGATCTCCTCTTTCTCTCTCTCTTTATTCAAACTCTGTACATCCGCACACCAACACATATTCTTACATTTGCGTCGCGATTGTTAAGCATATGAGTGTTGACTTCTGTGGTTTCCAAAGTTAAATTGCGTGGGTCGCGAGCGCTGACCCCCTTCACGTGACTTTAACGTCACACGTCACAGTTAGGACGTCTCCGCCACGTGATTGCGTCACACATCAGTGACCCCCTTCACGTGACGAAAACGTCACAAGCTGTCCGCCATTTTTGGCTTTGGGCGGTGTCCACCCCCCCTTTCTTTTTGACACCCACACACACACACACAGTGGTACACATGTACTATAGCCTGTGGGTTTGATTCTAAACTGTTCTTATTATTGCTTGTGCTATGTCTGCTTTCTTAAATTAGATTAGTTCATGGTTATTGACTTATGTGTATCGTTTTAATCAACTTACCTAAGTAAATAAACCCTTACATTTTGATTTTAAGAAGCAGTGTCTGTGATATTTGTGTCTTGTATTTCACTAATTGCTGGTAAATAAGGTCTATGCTCGAATATTCACTCCTTCATTATCTTAAATGTACATTGTAACCAACTTTGACATTTTAAAAGGTAAATCCCTTTAACATTATGAGACTGTTTTTCTGATTTGATTCAAAGTTCCCTTTTTCAAAGGGTGGTGCTCCGTAGGTATTAATAAGTAATTTGATTAGCAGGACTAATTAAATTGATCATTAATTAACAATTTTTCTTAATATTATAATTTCCTTGAAATTAATAATATTCTTGACTTTGACCAAATCTACCCCTTATGAATTCCCAACATTATGATGATTCATAGTCATGTTTAACCATGCTAAATTATCAAATAATGACTTACATGCATTTCGACGTATTCCCTGCTGACCGTCTGGGGTGTCTGTGCAGAGCACTAAACACTATTCTAGCCAGTCGAGAAGTCACGTGTTCAGAGCGGTCTAACCCTTTGTATCCGTGTGACGTCGCATGTAACCTTAGGTCGTCACCACGCGGATGTTTCCATGTATAGTAATGCTGTCACTTCCTTGCTCGCGTCTGCCTCGCGCCCTTATAGGTCCATGCTCGCGCTTCCCGCCACTGAAAGTGTTCCGGAAGGAAGGTCACCAATCACAACGGAGTGGGGTTTACAGGAGGGGGCGGGGGGGAGCGGAGATTGCTGAAGCACAGGCGGAGGGAGCGGAGATTACCGAAGCACAGGCATGCTGGATCACCAAAATAAGAGAAAGAGCTTCCCGAAAATCTACATAGTTTTTTGTGATGTGATTCGTGTCAGGTTGCTCTATAGCAGTGTAAAACAAAAATTAAGACCAGAAAAGTAGTATAATAGGTCCTCTTTAATGTAAAAAATGTCGAGTTGAGAGCAACTTTTGTTTAGATTTTTTGTCGTGAAATGTAGAATCTCAATTAACATGAGAGTGGATGCGGCAGGAGGCCTCGGTTGGTATGACTTTTTTACGCTTAGAAGCTCACAGCTCCCAATATGTATGACCATTTGCCTCCAAAGAAACATTTCTGCGACCGTAACAAAAATACCTACATTCTGATAATAAAAGTATCCATGAGGAGTTAGGTTTGTGTGAGTGACAGCAAGGGAGAGAGTGTCTGGTGTGTTTTTCCCCCTCTTCTCCACTCTGCCAGTTGATGCGTATACTCTAGATATCACTAAAATTGATGTTACATGCATCAAACATGGCTGATTAATTTGAAAACTATGCTTTTTTTTAAAAAAGGTTGAATTTTAACAATGAAAGAAGAAAGATAGCTGAACAGTTTGTCGAAGAAAATGACTTTGTAGGATGAATTATGAGTGAGCTGAAAGTGTTTGAAATCATTGCAAAACCCTTTGCCTTTTGCCGATTTCCCCATTCATTCCGGGTGATGATTTTTGGTGTAATAAACCTTTAATTATCTCTGAAGTTATGAATTTTATGAAAAAATTGTGAATTATGGAAATGTGCTCCTGTGCAAGATGAACATGAAAAACTTTGAATGGAGTTTCTACGATGAAGTATGAACGAGTAGGAGGAATCATAATTTTGTATGAAATATTAATTTCATAAATGGTTCATTTTCTTTGAAGTTATGAATGTTAAGAAAATTATTTTATCATGATATTAATGTCTGAACTATGCTGAACATTAAGATACTTGAATCAAGTTTGTAGGATGAATTTTGAGTGAGAAGAAGCGATTTTAAACGTTTCATAATTTTGAATAAAATGTTGAACAATTATGAAGTTATGAATTTTTTTTTAAAGCAAAAATGTGAAAAATGGGCTGAAGGAAGTTTGTGGAATGAAGCATGTTGAAGATATGGCCCGCCATGAATTAGGCGGAATAATAATAATAAATGCGCAGGATAACAGCATTCACACCAAAAAGTATGTGATTTGGAATGCAGGGTGTGTCTTGACAGTGTGTACACTGGCTAGGTTAAAGTTGTACTCTGTTCGATTTTCATCAAGTAAATGTTATTTTATGTTCCTACTAGGGCTTTCAAACGATGCGTGCGTGGGTGGGTGGGTGGGTGCGTGCGTGCGTTTGTACGCGCGACCGCTTCCTAGGGGACTGTTCATGTGTGCCAGGAAGCCGACGTTATGTTGATGTCTACTCACACACACCTCTGCAGACAAACTGCAGACGTGTGTCCTCGCGGGCTCTGAACAGAGCGGACAATGTTTCTCCTCCTGTTGCTCCCGACATCAACTGTCACCCGCGGCAGTTGATTTTATATACTATCTATGCCCCCGACACAGATGTGACCGTTAGCAGTTTAAAACCTTAAAACACGGCATGGGCTAACGTGCTGCTATGTTTGGCTGCGCGCAGCTACTGATCCTGGGTCATCCACAACATTAGAGTGACTGAAGTGCAGAGCCGGTGGGATGCACGAGGCGGATCATTCTGCACATGCGTTAAATGCGTTAAAAAAATTAACGCCGATAATTCCAGAAATTAATCACCCTGCGTTAACGCGTTAATTTTGACAGCCCTAGTTCCTACCTATCAAAGAATGAACAACAACCATTGAGCATATGACCCACTCATTAAAGAGTTAATCTTGTATGTGCAGCTTTGCCCAGTAATATGATCCGAGTGTCTGTGGCGACTTTCCCACATTAAAATCCAATGCGGCTGACACATACCCCTTTCACACCAAAAAGAACCAAGCTCCGGGCTGGTGCTGGGGTTAGTTCAAAACTGGTTACAGCCTTATACCAGTTATGAACCGGTTGGTTTCACATCGACCAGAGCCAGCCATGGAGCCGGCAAGACAGCAACGTCATGATGTCACTGTAAACGTGTGAGTACGTCGCCCAACGTCGCTGCTCTCGTGGCTAACGCTAAAGCTAGCGCTAGCTTTAAGCACATAAACAGCGGCAGCGGTGTTGCCTCTGGCTTTGCTTTGTTAACCAAACAGAACCCATACAGCTTATTTTTCTCGTAGTAGCGGTGTTTTTAATATGGCGGGCATGAGGTTTGAGTTGGTCTGGTTGGTCAGGATAATCCCTCCCCCGGGCCACTGGTGCAGGCAGTTCTCATTTCTAGCCCAGCTCAATCCTTTTTTTTTTTTTTTTTTTTTTTTTTTTTTTTTTTTTAAAGATATTTTTGGGGCATTTTTATGCTTTATTTGACAGTGCAGAGAGACAGAGGTGAAATGGGGCAGAGAGGGGAGTGACATGCAGAGAACGACGGCGGGTGGGAATCGAACCCGGGTCTGCTGCTGGGCACGGCCCGGGAGGGGGACGCCTTACCAACTGAGCTAAAGGCGCCCCCAGCCCAGCTCAATCCTGGGGTTGGGATTGAACCGGTTTTCACAGCCTGGAGCCAGCTCTCTGGCGGTGTGAAACCAAAAAAACTGGCTATAGCTCCGAACTAGCTCCGATTTTTCGGTGGTGTGAAAGGGACAACAGTGCACTTTTACGGCAGTCCAATTGTACTCAGAACACGGGAACTTCTGACTTGGTCGTACTGAGTTCTGACCTGTATGCATTTCAGTGCATCTGGAAGCTTCTTATTTTATTTTGATATATTAAGACATGGTCCTCGGTCCCAAATATTAAAAATTGGGGAAAAGGTCATTTTGGCTTACTGATCACTGTGTTCACCTCCATGTCAGAAGTTCCTGATTTCCGAGTACAATTGAACGCAGCATTGTGTCTGCCCAGTCGGAGCTTGTCACTGCACTAACGCCACAGACTCTTGTGTGTCAGAGTGGTGCAGGTACTGGTCAAGAGAAAAAGAAAAGAGGTAAAGAAACGAAGTGACTTAAATCATTCATTTGGGCAGGAAAACACCAAAGAATTAGTAGGAACATACTAGAAATGAGTCCATTTGGAGGGGGCCTTGCCCTGCCAAACTTTATGTACTACTACTGGTCAGCTTATATTAAAAAACTAGTGTTTTGGTATGCAGTTAACACCTCTTGGGGGTCCATTGAATCAAAGTCTTGTTTTTCAACATCTCTCTCGGCGCTGCTGTGTTCCCCTCTTCCAACTGTCCCGTCCAAGTACACCAAAAACCCAATTGTGTTGGCTTCCCTTAAGATCTGGTATCAGTTCCGGCGCCATTTCAAATTATTATCCTCGTCTATACTTGCTCCCATAGTTGTTAACCACCTATTTACCCTGCTTTAGATGCATAATTTTCTCTGTGGAAAGCAAAAGGCATTTATTGCCTCTTGGATTTCTATGAAAATAAGAGTTTTTTCCAGTTTTACAGATCTGATTAAAAAATTTGGCTTGCCACTTTCACATTTCTTTTGTTACTTACAAATAAGACACTTCATTTGCACGCAGTATCCTTCATTTCCCTCACCACCCACTTTGCCCTGGGAGGAATTACTTAAATTAAGTCCCAATCAGAAAGCTCTTATATCCCGAGTATATGTCGCTCAATAACAAACCTGTGCTCAAAGCTAAGGTTGCATGGGAAAAATAATTAAATGTGGATTTCACAGATGACTGGTGGGTTAAGGCAATCAATAGAATGAGCTCAACATCATCCTGTGCTCGTCTAGGGCTCATACAGTTTAAGGTATCTCATCATAGAACCCACTTCTCTAAAGCCAAATTGGCAGAATTATACCCTGTCGTAGACGATAGCTGCAACCGGTGTGGTCACAGTCATATGTTTTTTCTCTGTCCAAAACTGAACAATTTTTGGTGTTCTGTCTTCAAAACACTGTCTGACGTCCTGCAGCTAAATCTTCATCCATGTCCTTTGCCAGCCATTTTTTGGGGTCCCCCTAGTGCCTTCTGCCTACTCAAGACCGCAAGCAGATATCATCACATTTTCATCTCTCGTAGCTCAGAGAAGAATACTTTTTGAGTGGAGGTCTCCCAAGCCTCCCCTGTCGTCTTCCTGGTTAAGTGATGTAATGTTCTTTATTAAACTTGAAAAAATTAAATATTCTCTGAGCGGTTCCTTGAAGGAATTTGACTCTAGGTGGCGCCCCTTCATCTCCCGCGTTAAAAACCTTAAATATCTCCTATTGTACTACTTTTCTGGTCTTAATTTCTCATTAATGACTCCTATAGAGCAACCTGACACGAATCACAGAACAAAATACTATGTAGATTTTCGGGAAACTCTTCCTCTCATCTGGGCGATCTCAGCATTCTCTGTCAACACTAGGCTTCGTCCTTCTCCGCCCCCTCGCCCCCCTCCTGCCAACCCCAATCCGTTGTGATTGGTTACCTTCTGGAACACTTTCAGCGGCGCACGGGCAGATTTGAGCAGGCAGGTGGGGGCATGGTCGCAGCGTGCCTGAGCACGTTGCAGCATTACCATACATGGAAAATCCGGATTGATCTACGCAGATCAATCCCGGAAATTTGAACAAGTGAATCGCGACCGGCTGTCTTAGTGCTTAGTGCACTCTGCACAGCCGTCCCAGAAATCAACAGGGAATACGTCTAAATACATGTACGTCATTATTTGACACTTTAGTATGGTTAAACATGACTATAAATCAATATAACAACGTTTACAGGTCCTAAAAGTTGAAAAAGCCTAATAGGTGCACTTTAAGTCACTTCCAGATGGTTTATTAATAACCTTGTCCGCCAATTGTATAGATAGATTGTATAGAGATTATATGGATTACAAGAAGCGAATATAATAAATATTTTTATTTTTTTTACTATGGAAAAGGGGTAGGATTAAATAAGTGTATACTTCTTCCTGCTCCTTTTCAGGCATATCACATCAATACAGATAATCTTTTTTATTTTTTTTATTTTTGTGAAGTCATTTAAACAAATTGTTTATTGTATTTTTATGCTTTTCATTTAGTTTTGTATTGTTTTTGATATGTCTGAAATAAAATAAATAAATAAATACTCCTTTTAAGTTTTGTATGAATGTGTGTACGTGTGACGTATTTGGCCGGCATTGCCTTGTACTTTAAAAAATATATATGTTTAAAATGTTTCATTGTCATGTGCAAGGATTGTTTGGGGTGTGGGGTGGGTGGGGTTATAAATATTTGATTGTTTGATGTTTGTTTGAAAAAATAGTTTATGGAAAAAAATAAACTAAGTGACTGCGATCGATGACGTCATACAATCGACACCGTTTGGTTTCAAAAGGCATTCTGAGAGATGATGTCCAAGGTGCACGCCGGCAATGAACTCTTACCACAAAAGCTGCCGCTTGAATCACAGAACTTAATATGACAGATTACAACAAAAATAGCAATTCAAAATTGGATACAAGTTCAAATTGAACACACCTTTACATATTTCCTGTGGTTGGACTCTCAGTCTATGTGGTGATTATAGCTTGATCTCCCTCTTGAAGGTACTTTCATCTATCTATAAAGCAAGAAACTGTCTGTGGCTCGCATATCTCTCAGACTGTTTGTCAGATCGGCCTGAGCTTCCGGATATGGCTTGCGCACGGCACGAAGGTGTGCATCCTTGATTGATTTTAAAGTTTTTTGGACGGGCACAGCACTAGTGTTACAAAAATCAACCTTATCTTTCGCTTCCCATTTGTACTTTAATCACGTCAGCGAATATATAATCAAAGATGTTACAGGTTAGAGGATATTTTCAGCTGCTAGCAAGAGAGCTAGCAAAACACAATGTCCAGAGACGATGTGAGAAAAATGACTTCACACCAACATGTGGAAAGTTATGATTTCATCTTTAAACATTTACAACAGAAGTTACAGTGGAATGGGGAGAGAAAGCAGGGGGAGCCTTCGTCATTAATCATTAGCCAACGTTTATGAGATGTGTGCAGACGGCCTTATTGCCAACATGTAAAACGGTAAAGCTTCAACTGATTAAGGCAGGGTGCGATGGAAAGCAGTTGTGGAACGTTTGGGTAGCACCTCAGGCAGTGTTTGGCAGTGTTTCAAAGCTAAGGGATTTTACTCTGTGTCTGAAGAACAGAACCAAAGTCTGAAGCCTCCCTACCCTATAACCACATTACAGCTCATGATATCCAAGTGTTGAAATGGAATAAATACACTGCAAATGTTTTTTTTTATCTCCAGTTGCTGAGATTTGATTTTTAAAAAGAAAATTCAATCAAGAGGACATATAAAACTCCAATAGAATAGTTCATTCATACATAGAAACTCGAGGCTAAAACCCTTCTAATGCGAGTGCTTTTCTCCTTGCTACACCCATATCCCCTGGAGATACACTGGCTGTCAATGAGATCAGCTTTGCTGGCAGCTCCATCCTAAATATTACATCTTACAGCCCAACAGAATAAATGCTTAACAAATATTTGTCATGATGTCACCGTGATAGACAGAGGAGTATAAATGTGTTTCAGCTGTGCTCAGTCTGCAGAGCCGGACAGCTTCTCTGACGCACAGCAAGACCCAGTCAAAAGGGTCCGCTCAACTTATTACAGCATTCGGACACATTGTGCCAACATACAGTGATCAGCCATCACTTGGGGTCAGAGCCTTTGAATATAGAAAGCAGTTGAACAGTGCTGGCTGCAGCGGCTATGTAGGCCTAACGATCATGACATCATAACAGCGGGACACAGTGTAGCCCGCTGATTCATTCAATGAAGTGGAAAACGCCACACAATAAAAACTGTTCACACTTACCCAGGTGATTACACGCGTGGTTTATCACTTGCAAGAAAATAACTTATTATTCTGTCAACCAATCAACCAACTGCAGTGTGTAGCTCCACCCTTTTGGGACACTTTGGGACAGATTCGTACCCCAACGAAAGGGTGACAAAAAAAAGATGCGGCACGGTTAGCTTATTTTAGTACCGTTCTCAACTTTTGACAGTGCAAACACAAATGTGTCAAGCCATACTGAACCGCACCGCTCCGTGGAGACAGGGCTTTAGATAAGATATGAAGCCCCTTTAACAGGAATAAAACAATTGTTAGTTTTGTCTTTGTGTGATAATCTGGGAGATCCGTTAGTGGATTGCATTGCTGATGCACGACAATCACACTCACTTTCTCATATTTATTGATATTCTTAGGGGGATTTTTTGCTCATCTGTGACTCAAAAATAGTTTATGCTACATAATACTGTCACTCATATAGTAGGCCTACATGCTTTGTTTGTTGCCGTTTCCTGTGTTTTTACAATAGTTGCATCATCTATTTAACTATCAATGTTTTGTCTTTAGTTTAATGAAAGATAACTGATTTGCAAAATAGTCTACAATTCTGTAGATTGGCACTTTGACTTTAAAGTTTTAAATCCAATCTCATAGGCATCAATTTATTTATTTACATGATAATGTATGCAATACAAACGTTCATTTCTCACTCAGAATTGCCCACTGGTCAACAATGAAACATTTACAGTTTATTAGTCATTTAATACATTCAAGTCTAATGGGGCATATTCAGTCTGAGCTCATAACTGAAATGCACACAGACATTTTTATGGAGTGAAATGACACTTTACAGTATATAATGAAAAGGTTGGTGTGAGAAGTCATTTCTCCTGTGTTCCTGGTTTGAATGAATACTGTGCTAGACCAAGAGGTTACAGTCCACTGCTTTCCCCTGACTAGCAGCTTCCTAGCTGAAGCTCCAACTGTAGGTCATTAGCTGGCCCATCAGAGCAGACTGTGTGTGTGTGTGTGCGTGAGCGTGTGTGTGTGTGTGTCACAGGCTGGGGCACGTCCTGCTGTACAAAGCGCAGAAAGGAAAAAGACACAGGATCGCATGACGTACTAAAGCCATTGCAGGAAGTCCAGAGAACTTCTCTTTTGTTAAAACACACATACAGGAAGAATCCAAACAAAGAAAAGAAGAATCATGGTTCTGCTTTTATGCTCCGCTGCAGTGGAATGTGCTCCGAGACATGGTTCAACTTTAGCATGAAGGCACTTTAATGACTATCATTGTATTTCCGTTAGGGATTTCAATTAACTCTAATGTTGTTATTGCATCGTAGAGCCTCTTTATTTCTTTGTGGTTTCGTAAAGTCAATATTGTATTTAACAAAAAACAATTTTCCAGCCCCCCCTACTGTGCTCCACAACATTGCCACATACACACAAGACCTGCCACATGAGCGAACACAGCTTGTTGAAACTAAAAAGAGTGACATTAAACTGTCTGAAACTTTCCCTTGTGAAGGGCTTCCTGAGCTAAAAAGAAAAAAGCACAAATCAACATAAGCGTGTCTTCCCACAGAGTCTCTCCAAATGTCTCACAGGATAACCATCTCTCTTGCCCATCTGACCTCTAAGTGCATTTTTCAAATCCCAGGACAAAAACTTAGAATACATCCCCCAGTTTGTAAGCATCTCGTGCAATTAAAAGCAAAATACAATGACTCACTGAATATATAAAAAAAAAAAAAAGTGTTTGTCGGGTATTATGTAACCAGTAATTACCATGACAACACAACAAACTGTATCCAAACTCTTCCCCCCTCGGCTTTTTGGCAAAATTGTCTGAATGGACATTCACGGCCTGGTTTCACAGATAAACACGTTAGTTTACACGAGTGTTTGTATGAGTCGTCTTAAAGAGATATCGCAGTATTTTTAAAGTGTGGTTGTATGAAGTGCTGTCATTGTGCATAGTTTGTCTATTACCTTATGGAGATGGTGATCAGTGAAGTCACTATAAATGGTAAAAAAATAGTTTTTCGCTTTTCCCTGTTTTTTCACAGACCCAAAGCGCTTTACATTTGTACACATTCGCCAAATCACACACACATTCAGACATACACCGATAGCAGCAGCTACCACCCAGGATGCAAGCTAACTCTCGGAAGCAATTTAGGGTTCAGTGTCTCTTTGCCCAGGGACACTTCCACATGTGGCAGGGAGGCGGGGGATCGAACCACCGACCCTTCAACCCCGTGGAAGATCGCCCTACCCCCTCGCCACAGCCGCCTATAAGGAGTTTGGGGGAGAATTCATTTTGGCACTATTTTTCTGGCGTAGTTCGGCCAGGTATTACTGCACCAACTCGTGCCGGTGCCGGTGCAGTGCAGCGTATAACTCCGCCAATCAGCTGTTGGACTCAGAGCCGGCGCAAGTTAGCGTAGTAATACATGTCCAAAACACGCTTGAAAAAAGTCCAAAAATTACCGGCTGTAATGCGTAAAACTAAAACGGTGAACAACAAATACTACATTTGGGGAACAATTGAACGGATATTTATTTTTTAGGTGAGCATTTATACATGGGACAAAAGTTTTTCTGTAACAGTACAACATTGACTTCTGCTACGAAGACATCTCTTGCAAACAGCCGTGCTTATCAGCACAGTACCTCATACAACCCCGCTACAAAAATGTTGAACTGTCCCTTTAAATGGCAGGAAATAAGGCATCGAAAACAATTTAAGCGGGAAGAACTGTGTCTTTTCTGTTCCAATTCAAGTCCAGGATTACTGTCTAAATGAGGCCAGGAACATCAAACAAGTCTCTGCCGAA
Source organism: Ammodytes dubius (assembly GCA_026122265.1). Classification (NCBI taxonomy): domain Eukaryota; kingdom Metazoa; phylum Chordata; class Actinopteri; order Uranoscopiformes; family Ammodytidae; genus Ammodytes; species Ammodytes dubius. Next base: position 1,233,517 of record CM047524.1, read on the forward strand.
CCAAAGAGGAAAAACAAAGTGGGGAGAAACATGAGGTAAACATCTCTGTTTCCCGTAGCTTCCCTTAATAAGCACAGGTCAGGATCCACATGCTCCACACCACTGACCCTTATACTGCAATGCTCACAGCTGCTGCCATGTGTGTCTGGTCAGCCTGGGCTCGCTGAGCAGTGGAAAAAGCAGGACTGTGTGTATGAGGGCTGGTGGATGCAGGGGGACTGCAGGGGACAAGGGTTTAGGTGGGGGGACTGGGAGCCTCCGTGATCAAGGGGAGGGGTAAGGGGGTGTGGCCATGGCTCACAGCTTAATTACCCAAGCAAAAAATAAAGTGTTTCTCTCTGTGTGATGGGGAGGTCCAGTCTGAGGAGGAGGAGAGACACATTCAGAGGTGAACTCTCTCTTAAGGACTCCTCTGCTGCAGATGAATGAAGGTACAAAGAGGAAAGCTCCGACTGTGTGTTGCTGCTGCTGCTTGATTGGACAGTCCTCCGCAGCGACATCATCGCAGCTGGAACATTTTGGTTCTGGTCTTTAAGGAAAGTTGATTTTTGCCAGCAGGTAAAACTTCTAATATGAAGACGTTCTGACAAAAATAACGGACAAAACCCATTGGAAATGTGGATGGACTGGTGAGGACTTGGGAGTCAAACTTGCCGAAAAAGGCAAAAGGACATAAGGACGTACAGACCAGTGGTGAGTGGGACAATTATCTGACCGGAAAATTTGATTTCGTATTCAATATTCATATTGAGTTCTGATTATACAGTGTATTTCCAATTCACTTTTCTCATCAAATTCATTTGATTTGGAACATTTTTAGCTTTTAGTATAGTTAATAAGGTTTAACTATTTTGGTTTTATTACAAGACTAAACTGTCTGTTTTTACACATCTGACTCATTGGTTAGCATTGAGTCAGATGTGTACAAACAGACTCTGTGTAGACTTTAGCCAATGATTTCAAATCATTATATATTCTGTATTACAATGTATTAGCACCAATTTGTTTTTGAATAATGCTACTTGTAGTAACTATACGAAATATAAGCAGACTTGACACCGCTTTACTGGTAAATAGTAAACTTGATTGGAAATTACGACTAGCAATGTTTTCCAATAAATCGTTGTCTGAGTTTAATTTCAATACTCTGAAATTCAGATTAGCCGACTCAGCAAACTCTACTTTGGAACAACCTGGTAAACAAATTTAGTTTTACTTTTGGTTAATTGTTATTATTATTGATTAATTTATTTTACACTTGCAGTGCATTGGGGAGGAAAAGAATCAAAATCAATTTACTGTTTGTCCAAAAGAATAACTGGTCTGGTGCAACTGAAAATATGTTCGGGGATTGTCCACTGCTTGCTGAATCTCGGTATTTAAGAAAAATGTTTATACTTTGGAACAAATAAGGATTTCCACATGGGGCCCCACCTTTTTAACCGAGGGATTAGAGGAGAGTCAAATAATTAAAATTTCAGTCATATTTCAGGCGCTTGAAATGTTAAACACAAAACTTGAGGGTAGAGCCCCGCCAATGAACAATTAACTTCTCCCAGATGAATCAATACGGGTGTGTTATACAGCAGATAAGTAACAAATAATGTTAAATATGCACTGCACAGGCTGCATGCTGTATATTTAGAATGTTCTTGAATCTTGAATCTAAAAGGAAAAAAGTAGATGGATGAAAGTGGTCTAGTTGTTCTGTTATCTCCCTCCTGCCTTGTGTGTTCCATGTTAGGACCTGCTTTGTAACTGAACTGTATGGTCTATTGAGTGTGTGACCCATCTCCTCGAAAATTGGATTTCTATTGTTTCTTGTTTGATCAGCTTCCAAAGTTGGGCTTTAGTGATGGTGCTGGGTATGTTGAGTACGTCTGTCTTTGTCTCCCAGATTTTGGATGCGTACAGTAGAATGGTTTTGCTCACTACCGATCATGGTTACAATTCTTTAGAGCAGCGATTCTGGAAATCGGTGAATATCTCTTAACGATCACCACCTGTCCATACTGCATGTGCGCTGAAAAAAGAAAAATCCAGTGTAAATACACAGCCTAAGCTCCGTAAAAAGGGCCTGTTGCCAGCTACGATGGGTCCCTTTCTTTACATACCAGTTTACAGAGCGTAGTCTAGGTTTTTTTTTTTTCAGTGAACACACAGTACATACAGGTCGTGAGGAGATAGTCACTGATTTTGACAACAATGATTTCTAAAGAATCACTGACTCCACCTTTTACAGCTGCAACAATCAATGAGTTAAGTGAAAGGTGTGGTACCTTTACAATAAGAGCTTTAAGGCGACCTTCATTTGTTAATGCAAAGCTCCTGGGCTATTATTTATATAAGGATGATACATTGCCATGGTTAGAACACCACTCGGGTCCACTCATGTCTCTTGGAACAATAGGATGAATGACTCCTTTATCTGAAGGCAAATAGACATTGTGTAAAGAGTCAAACACGATCACATTGATATGTCATATGATGAAAATGCAACAAAGCACAAACCAGAGTGAATAAACCTTTTCTATAGCTACTGTACCACTTTAACTCCTGCCACAGACTAGACGCAGGCATGGCTGTAGCTCAAAACTCAACACCCAGTGCCAAATCATTCGGGGGGGGGGCTCAAAAAGCCTGAAAAAATGTAATAAAATAATAATAATTTATACGTGTGTGCGTGCTTGTGCTTGTGTGTGAGAGAGAATGAATGAGTTACAATAGAAAGAGGTTCAGCAGGAGAAGAGGAGGGATAAAGCGTGCGTGACCAACTCACTTTTGTTCCTGTTAAATGATAGTGACATGTAGCACGGAGGGCTGTGTGTGTTCTCTGTGTGGTCGTATGTGTGTCTGCTGACACCTTTTAGAAGTAGTAAGCCTGACAGACGCTGATCTGGGTTTGGACTGATTTTTATGGTTCCATGCTGGATTTCCCAGTAAGCTGAGATTTGACAGATTTCCCTGGAACAGTGTAGCTATGGGCAGGCTTTATCTCTACAGAGACATCAAACTGTAGATTCAAGACAAAAAAAATGTCTACAAACCAAGACAGAGAAGCACAGTCATTTTGTATGGAAATCTCAGAGGGTTTATTGTTAAACAGACCCACCGGGTGCCGGCTGGATGTCTTAGACCCTGTTTATGACTGAAACAACACCGCTGACTCTAGTACGGATAAAGTAAGGCTTCTACTGCCAATAACATGCTAACCTTGACTTTAAATTTTATGATGAAATTCATTGGAGATAAAGCGGAACCTGACAATTCTACTAATGTTATGTTTGATAGACATTGAATGTTGTGATAGATGGATCTTTATTCATCAGCATGACCCTAACGTATTGTCAAATAATATCCATTAGTCAGTTAAATAGACAGGAGAGCAGTCATTTGAGGGGTAAACTATTTTTTTTAAATCCTGGCTAAGGCCTTGGCTGCATTCATCAGACCTGTCAATGAGAAGAACTGCAGGTTCTCAAACACAACTAAAGCAGCTGAGCTATTTCTAGCAGCCATAGCCAGTCATCACAGACTCAATATTGAAAAGGTCATCAACAGAGGAATAAGGGCTCCAATGAGAATAAAAGACCAAACTATTCATCTCTAGGAAATGATATGAGTATATGAGTCACATTATACAGCTGTGTACACTGCAAAAAACTAACTAGTCAGTGAAATGAAGAAAACATGTGTTACTCTAAGCAACTGTATGTGTAAGAACAGACAAAGACGTTTGCGAGGCTTTTGCTCAAGCATACATAGTTGACTTAACTTAAAGCATTTAAGAGTATAACCGCACTATGAGACAGAGACATTGAGTCAGTTGAAAAGTTGTGTGTGACTGTTTTGGACTGTGATGTACTCCTGTTCAGTTCCTCTAGTGGAGGCCTGGATTACGTTGTCATGTTCCACCAGGAGCAGGAAATGAAACATTCATCTTCATTAGAGCACAGTGGCAGAAGAAAAGACTGCAGAAAAAAAACCACTGCAGTTAAAACAACTTTTAATAAAGGACAAGAAATAATTCATCCCGTCTTTTTTCAGTCGTTACGCTAGTGATAGGCAGTGATAACATCCATGATTAGTGCTTTTGTAATCTAAACGCAGCAGAGATACAAAGGGCATTTTTGAGCTTGTTGAAATCACCACCGTGAAGTGAAACATGTTCATTATGACACTTGGTAAAACTGAAAAACAAGGGACAACCTTCTACTAATCTTACTCACTTTATGTTGCTTGGTTAGGATCAGCTCATACCATACCATAGTATGATGAGTACTATGCAATGCTTTCAGGGCTCCAGACTAACTATCTCACTAGCTGGTGCTACCAACTTTCTCAAATGGTTGCACAAGCACATGATTTGGTCAAGCCCCCGTTACTGTCATTATTCAACTTTAAGGTTTAAAGCTTCGACTGTGTTGGGCCTCCTTCTGCGTCTCTTTTCCCTTTTTTTTCTCCATCAGTAATCGATCGTTTCATTTTTACAGAGATGCACATGTTGCTTACGTAGGCGTGAGGCACAATAATTACATGCACATTTTTTTCCACAGAATGGCAGGGTGCAGGTAGCCTGGTCCAACCAGACCATTGTACTTCATTTCATTTGTACAGAAGGTCTGGAAGTGCTGTAATTGGCAAACGTTCACTCACTTGGAGGCGGGTGTCTGTTGAAGTTTAAAACTATTGGATCTACCCAGTGCCACTCTGGATTAGCCAACCAATCGCATCACGTTTGGTCAGACGTATGTCATGAGCCGGCTTCTGACGGTGCGTTCCAGTTGTACAGGGAACTCAGAAATTTCCGACTTCACTACATATTGTAGTCTATGGATCTACCGGTACCTGGCAACGGTAACTTGCTAGAGCCTAACGTTTAGTTATTTGGATGAAAAGGTTGTAGGCGTCCATACTTTCCCGAGCAGATGCACTGGAACACAGACAGGTCGAAACTCGGAACTACCAAGTCGGAAATTTCCGAGTATAAAGGAACGCAGCATTCAACTGAAACTGGAGCGCGACTTTGACTCATCGTTCTCAGCCACTCGCTCTGTTCGCTGATTGGATAACCAAAAATCTCGACGAGCAGAATTTCATGAACACACCCCAGCCCCAGACTGACTACTGAAGTGAAATGAAAATTGAGCGGAAGTAGTTAAGCGGGCGGAGCCAGGCTAGGGTGCAGGACGGGAAAGACACCAACACAAACACCTTTATTTTTAACAAATCTGTCTCAACGGGGGTCACACATCAGCTACTCACAGGAGTAAACAATAATGTTTGTACCGCAGTTGTTGGTGCGATGCTGACGTGCAGAAATTGGCGCAATAAATTACATTACTTTAAAGCCAAGGTGAGAAAAAAAAACGTGTCTACTGCATGGTCAGTAGACTGAAATGTTGGCTTTGAAAGGGTTTAACTGGGATTTTATTACCATTGGAAAAGGGATAGCCAGTTAAAAAACAAGGTCAAATTTTATCCCATTATGTTCCGGTGTTATGTTACCAAAACAGTATTGGTCATGCACTAGCACCAATATGACTAGGTCAAAATGACACTTGAACACTCGCATATGCAATTTTATCTTTTTTAACCTTTATTTATACAGGTAAATCCCATTGAGACCAGAGACTCTTTTTCAAGGGAGACATGGTCCCATTTACACATTACCATTCCCCACACAACCGATAGCAGGCTAACTATCGACATTCACAGGAGGCAAGGTGGGTGAAGTGTCTACCATGTGTGTGAAGTGAAACAACCATGACAAGTGGCAGGGAGGGGATCGAACTGCCAACCCTTTGATCATTGGCAAACCCGCTCTACCACCTGAGCCACAGTCGCCCCAAAGAGCCGTCTAGAGCCCTGGCTCTGTCCAAATCCATAGGCACACTCATGAAATATTGAAACCTTGTCTGCACGGATCAATTAGCGGGACATTTCATATTGTTTTAGGAGCTACAGGTATTTCATGAGCTAATAAATTAAATCGAAAAAGACTGGGCGAAAATCTGCGGATCCTACTACAGCTGGCCTATAAATCTTTACCACTACATGCATTTACAACACAGCAACTCAACACAAGGCTCATTAAAATAATACAAGTTCAGTCTCTTTGAGGCATCAGATCACAGAGAGGCTTGGATTGGCTTCAGTGTAGTGTATACCTCCTACCAGGGTAGGAAACTCCCTATGTTTCGGGGGCATATTGGATAATTTCCTGGGCAATTTGATCAAATATTGGGAAATACCTTGTTTCCTCTATCAAGGTAAGGCCAAGGTTTTCCAAATCAAACTTAAAGGGTAAATAAACCCCCTAGTTTGGGCTGAACCGCCTCCTCCCTACTATTTAAAACCTCTTTAATACCACCAAGAATAATATTGAATGCCAACTGCACTACCAAACCGGTTTAAGGATATAATGGAGTATCTATTCAATGCCCTAGAAAATGATTAAACCAGGGTTTGTTGCATGAAAGAAAGACCAATATTCAAAAACTCATTTACAATACTTTACTTCTTAAAGTTGGAGTTGTGTGTGTAGGAAAGAATGACAGATGCTTGGCTGTCCATTTTAGACTCCGTCTTTGCAAATGCATATAAATACCCCAAAATAATTCTCTATTTAACGGGGGCATTAAAAGCCACCGTCAAATTAATTTCAAGGGCAATTTCAGATTTTTGACAGGCACTTGGCCCCAAACTAATTTCCTCCCCTGCCTTCTACAATCAGAATGAGTACGAGCTTTCTACCATTTTCATCAGCTTTCCATTTTACAACTTTTTAATGTACCTGACACAAATTTTGAATTTGTTAACTGGCAGAGGTACTATTTTGCAATCATTGCCTTTGAGATCAAGCCAGATTCGAAACAACCTCTATGTCTGTCCAATGCTCTACACAGAGCAACACAAAGGGGCAGCATGTGTTTAAACACCTGGGCTCATTGTGTTGAACTGCACACACCTACAGCAACCACAAATGCTCCGTCACACACTGCTTCACAACACCAACACTCCTGAAAAGCTACAACTTGATCACATTTGCTTGCTGAAATTTCTAAATCTTATGATTCATGAATCTCTATTATATATATATATACTTTTATATACATTAAAAGAGGCTGAACAATGGTTCCCTACATTAACACATAACCAGTAGGACATGATGTTTGCCTGAGAGTATGGCTTCATTTTAATTTAAGTGAAGTAGTTTCTTAATTTCATTTTAAACCGGGGCAGTCAAGGAGCAATGTTCAAACTGTCAACAACATAATGAGTGTCAGTGATGAATCCATCTTATTTCTTTTATCAATAATTCATTTTCTTTCATTTGAGAAACAACCACAGAACACAGATGTTTCTACTGTGTAAAAGAATCCCCCAACAGACAACTGAGTCACTGTAGCTGTAATCATTTACTGTTAAGGCTGCGACTAACCATCTTCATTAATCCTTGTCAAAAATGTCAAAAAAAGTGGAAAATGGCCACGAGTCCAGATGGCATCTTCAAATGTTCTGTTGGATCTGACCAAACCAATTATTCAATTCACTGGGATATAAAGCAGCAAATCCTCACAGTGCATGAGCTGAAACCAGAGATTGGTAGGAAAATGTTGTTTGAGAGTAGACGTAAACCATAAATCCATTATTAAAATAGTTTCCAATAACATTTCTGAGCAGAGACTAATCGATTAATCTGCTAATTGTTTGAGCTCTAGTCCACTTGCAGCCAAAAACATCTTACCAGACAAGCAAAGCAGTATAAACAGAACCACGTGTGCATCTGCTGTCCGTCTGGCTGTCTGTGTCCATTTTGGAGTTTATCGCATTAAAATGCGGTTCCACAGAGACTAGCCCAGGATCGGCAGCAGAAACTTGGCTAATCTCCATCCACTGATGAAAAAGTTCACAGCTTCTGGCGAACTGTAAAGATCTGGGCAATGAGGCCGATCAAATAACATTGGAAGCCAAAATGAAGCTTTGGTCATTTTTATTTGAGAGATTGTGGTCTGAGTGGTATTTTTTTTTTTTTTACAGTGACACAACTTTGATGTAGGTGGGGAGGGTTGCATTTCGGTGGGCTGACGATCACTGTTGTTTGCGGATGATGTTGTCCTTATGACATCATCAGTTTGGGACATCCAGCTCTCACTGGAGTTGAGTGTGAAGCGGCTGGGATGAGGATCAGCTCCTCTAAATCTGAGGCCATAGTTCTCAGCAGGAAACCAATGGATTGCCAACTTCATGTAGGGAATGAGTCCTTACCCCAAGTGAAGGAGTTCAAGCACCTTGGGCTCTTGTTCGCCATTGAGGGGACAATGGAACAAGAGATGTGTCCCACACCCACAATCTCCTGCTGTGTGCTACATGTGTGAAAGGATCGATCTGGACATTACCCAGGTCAGATTCTACGGATAATATCCGGAGTTCATGTATGAAAGACATGATGTCGGTCTTCAAAATAGCAAATATGATCTGATTTTGTTTCTTTCTGGTTAGTTTTTGTCTGTTTCAGTGCATACGTCAGTAGCACAGATAGTTTGTGGGCTTCCTCTAGTAACTGTAGATGACGGCATAAGAAATTCGCTCCTGTGGTCGTAGAAAGTAGAAACAGATCTTAGCCTAAACAATCGGGCCAAATCATTGTCCAAGAGCAAAAACTATGAGGCATCGTGCCAGAAATATGAACAGACAAGATACATTTTTCACTGCTGAACTCACTCATGGTCCACTTGTGTACGTAATAAATTAGACGTAGGGAGAACGGGGTAATTTGTCACATGGGTTGGATGTCACATTCGTTATATCTCGCCACCAGAGCGCGCTAGCTCTGAAATGTTGATATAAAAAAGGTCCAGAATTGGGATCAGAGGTCACATACATAGACTTCCTTGGAGGAAGACAGCTGCATTTCAGGTGAGAGGATGTTTTGTGTTTTTCATGTCAAATTCAAAATATTTTGCTTCTCAGTATTTTTCTTCTAGGCTTTTACACAATGGGTTTATAACAAAACACTTGTTACCCTCAGAAAGTGTGAAGGGTAAGCTATAGTTTAGATTGTTGTTAGCAAGCTAATTAGTTGTCAGATGGTTGTTGGCCTTGATGCTAGCAAGAAATTCAGGTTGGGGTTGGTCGTCAAATTTTTTGGGGGGTTGGTTGTCACATGTTATCTCAAGGCTGCAGCCAGAAAAGGAACCCAATAACGAAAGAAATTGTCAAGCTGTATCCTCACTGACACCCCAGAGAAGGAAAGAATAGAGCAGGAAAAGGCAGCTAGCAAGCAAAAGAAAAAAGGGCAACAAAATCAAAACAACCCAGTGCATCCCAAACTAGACCAGCTGCCAAGGCTACAGTAAGTTATGTAGGCCTATTTGTCAACTTGACAATGCAATTAAACTTTCAAATTTGGTTCTGCCTCATTGCCTTCTTTTTAAGATTTTTCCCATTAAGATAACATTGTGACAAACAACCCCATAGTGTGTGTCAACCGACCCCTTGATGGGGTTGGTTGTCACAATGTGTCAGAGTGTCTTTGATGGTAAATTACTTCTTCATTACAATAACTTGGAAAAAAAGAGAGACACACATTTCAAGCCAACACCTTAAGCTTCAAATTAATGTAGGAATGGCTATTGACAGATGTTTTGGTGATGAGCAATTCTCACTAGAGTAAAAAGTGTGCCTACTTACCCCGTTCTCCCCTACTGACTTTGAACTTAAGAAAAACCCCCGGCTAGGCATTATAAGGCTGTGGTGTATTATGGGAAAATGGATAACTGAACTGGTCTGGCTGAGGCAGGAGTTGGCAGAACACGTTATGATGAAGTAACGACCATCTCCAACAACTGAAGATAACAGTGTTATCGCCAGGGGAGATTCCCCTCTGTGTTCCGTTTTTTAAACATTCCAATGTTGTGATGGTGTTGACCTTAAGACAGAGAGAAACACCAAAACACAGCCTGCCATCATACAAGATGGAGAACACATCTGCCTGAACAAGCCTTGCAACTCATATATTTTAGTAAAGAGGCCCAATGTTTTCATGTATGGAGCTGCTTTAAGAAATACAGTTACTTTGTGTCTATTGTTCATTCCTTATCTGTAATAGTCTACAGATGATAGTAATACCGTGCAATCAAACTTGGAAGTTTTGAAATTGGAGTGCAATCCAGGAAAAATAAACTAAACTATTAGCTGTATGTTGACTCACATTATGTAAAACGAGCCAAGTGGAGGTCAGAAGTTCTTCAGCTCAAAAAAACTCTTTTGAATCTGTGTATTTTGGCTTTTATATAAACACAGGCATATATTTCTTGGGGATGCAGGGGATATGTTCCCCTCAATATTTAGAAGAGGTAAATTTATCCCCCAAAGAGGTAAAAAATAAGAGTTCGAGGAGTTAAAAAATGTGTATATCCTTCTGACCTGTAACTATATATTTCGCAATGATTTCAGACATCCGTAGTTAGTGGACCATACCATCTTAACCTTGCCGAGCTCCCACCAAGGTCTCATTCTCTAATAGATTTGTAGAAATGAAACATGCTCTCCTCCTACAATACAGGAGAACACATATTTCAAAGCAATACAGAATGCCTGAGAGCCTTTCTGCATTATATTCAATCATATTTTTTGTCATTGGGTAAATGAATGTTGTCTTTTTCTTTGCATAAATAAAGACATTTCCACCATACAATGATGCAGAAAAGGCAAAAATGAGAGCAAAGAAATAAAGAATGCAAGGAATTAAAATTGCCTTTTTCTGGGACGACCACTAGACCCCGGCTTAATGTTGGAACGAATCGTACGCCCATGTTTATAATGCATACAGAACGGTAACATAACAAATTAAAAGGAAAACAAGTACAGACATAATACAAATGAAGATGATGGAGCAATGATCATGAGAACATCAAATGAGGCAATATGTTTTGAAAGAATTCTGTTCATCTCTAGAGCTCCAGGCACTTGTGAAGTCTAGAACAGGGAGCACTGTGGCTGCTTTAGAAGTTCAAACCCTGACTCACCTCTGCACAGCTGGCAAAATAATAGCAGAAACTTAGTGTGAATATTAGATCATTGCTTGAGAACGTTCCATAAATTGTCTGACACAGCTCGCACCTGTCGAATAACGTGTGGAGGGTTCTGATGAACGCTTTAGGCAGCACTGACGCTGTGATGGATGCGTTTTCCCCCTCCTTCTGTGCAACTACTCATTCTGTCAGGTCGGCTGAATCTTTGGACTTGTAAGCATCTTTAAAAAACACACCTTTATACCATAGCCTTCTTGTAAAAGGCTACATCACTTTGTGCTGTGTTTTTGTATGTTAATGTTATTTGGACTTATTTGAATGTGTTAGCACATTGGTGTGAAGCGCTTTCTGTGTGTTTTTGAAAGTGCTATATAAATACTTATGTACTTTCACTCTTAATAGACTATTAAAAACATCTTTCAGATGTGGAGCTTCTCTGGCACTGTGTCCCATAGTTTATGCAATCCAAATATTTATGCATTTTGGAAAAACATAGCCGCTATGTTGCCAGATATAATGTACTGTTGAATACTGTGATCAAGGACTCTTACCTCAGATACAGACAAACTAGTCAGCAGATTCACTGCAACTGGGAGCAAATGTGTGCATTATATATTAATAATAATAAAGCCATGTCTGTGATGTCTCTTGTAATATTTAGGATATTTATTTGAATGTAAAATTGCTCAATAGTGCATATAAATCCTTTTACTAAAACTGGTTGGGCATGGGAATCAAAGATGCATTTACCCTTTTTAAAATAGTATTATTAATAACTTTGTTAAACGTAAAACTGGGACAGGGATATAGATTTTAAGATCCTAGACCAGGACGGAACTCCAACAAGTCTGTCTGCTCTCCAAACTGTGTTTAGTCACAAAAGAAACGTCACAGCTGACACAGGAAATGGCCATAGACTGCATAATGATGCAATACCATGCACAGGACGGTGGCAATATTTTTTTTTTGGGGGGGGGGGGGGGGGGGGGGGGGGGGGGGTTGTATAGTGGATTGGGAGACGCAGCCAGCAAGGATTGTCTGTTCTATAGAGAGAGTTGAAGGCCTAATGAAAATGTTTGATTTTTAAAATACTGAAAGGTTTGTGTGTGTTTGCCAAGGTATAGAAACTATTATTGTGTCCCCCCTTGTAGGATAGCTTTTCTAAATCAATAATTAAAAAACAATTGCCGACTATCTTGATTAACGGTTATTCCAATGATGGACAATTGTTTCGGCCAATTAATCTCTTGCGTATTTCATTTCATAAAGGGATTATGCCAACCTTACAAAACACTTCCTCCACCTAAGATAAGCACACCCCCAGATACCCCTGAAACTAACTGTCAGTTAGATTAAAACCAGTGGTTAGATTCAGGACCAATCAGAGCAGACTGGGCTTTTTGGAAGACGGGGCTTAAAGAGTCAGGCTCTAAAAAGGAGTGTTTCCGACAGATGCTTAATAGAGATTTAGCAATGGCTCTGTGAGCCCTTTTGACACTACATGAAAACTATTTCTAGTAGAAACCTAAATTACAATTCTGAACCTAAACATTTGCATAATATGTGACCTTAAAGCTGTAATACGGCATTTCTTGTGGCCGTTAATGTAGTTGCAGGCGCTTCTGGACCAGAGTTTCTTTCAAACCCAAACATTATTGACTGTATGAAGTCAGTTATTGGCAGTTCTCACCTGCAGAAAGCTTTCTCTCTGTCATCTGATCCAACATTGTGACCCAGAAGTTATGAGATGTGCAGACAGAGAGAGTGTCACGCTACGCCATTTGGCACTCCGAAGTGAGAACACTCGCCCAGGCATGCATGCTGGGTTAAAAGCTCCCATGTCCTGAGTAAAAGAACGCACCGCTGCAGCGCAGGTAATATGACATAGGCCCACCGGTAGCATAACTGGGCAAGGCAGCAAATAAAGGCGCTTTCATCAGTGGGTCATATGCTCAATCAACATTGTTTTAACTCACTATTTGATAAGAACTAAACAGACAATAAAATAGATGGTAATGTTACGGACTATAACCTTAAGAGAATGAAAATGTCCTGATAATCTCCCTCTATCTGTTCTAGAACTGATCTTGGTCTGGTGCTATGATTCTCCCTGTGGTGGCTCTGCTGAGGCTCCTGTTGCTCTTGGACCAGGGTCCTCTCTACAGGGAGACACTCAGGAGATAGGGAACAGTGATGAAATCCTGGAGAGAGAGTATATGTACGCTCCGCAACGGCAAAAACGTGCGGTGGAGGACCACATCGCTTCTCAAATGGACAAATGTTCTTACACCTTTATAGTGCCTCAGCAGAAGAGCAAAGGGGCCATCTGTGTGAACTCCAAAGAGCCAGAGGCCCTCCTGGGGAACAGGGTCAATAAGCAGGAGCTGGAGCTTCTCAACACTGAGCTCCAGAAGCAGAGGCAGCAGATTGAGGTGCTGCAGCAGTTGGTGGAGGTAGACGGGGGCGTGGTCAATGAGGTCAGGCTACTGCGCAAAGAGAGCCGCAACATGAACTCCAGAGTCACACAGCTCTACATGCAGCTGCTGCATGAGATCATCCGCAAACGAGACAACGCTCTGGAGGTGTCACAGCTGGAAACCCGTGTGCTCAACCACACCAATGAGATGGGGATGCTATCCCAACGCTACCGCGACCTGGAACACAAGTACCAGCATCTGTCAGTTCTAGCGAGCAACCAGAGCACTCTACTCGTGCAGCTGGAGGAGCACTGTAAGCGGGGAGGATCATCGTACAGTGTGGTGCAGGAGAGGAGCCGATCTGTCCGTCCACAGCCTCCTGTCCGTCCACAGCCCCCTGTCCGTTCACAGCCCCCTGTCCGTTCACAGCCTCCCGTAATCCCTCAGCCTCCTGTGGTCCCTCTGCCTCCTCTCTCTCCTGGAGGCTACAGACCCTACCATCCACCAACCTACAACCGCCACAGCAGCAACCCCATGACCAATGACATACAGAATGACCAGAACTCCAAAGCATTACCGCCTCCACTGGCCACAATGCCAAGTGACACGTACACATTCACAAGCGAGCCCTCTGGTAAGTAGACAACCACATTTTCACATCGTCCTCTAAGGTTTATTATTGTTGGCCTGGTGAGACCAGCCTGATCTCCCAAGCATCTATTTATTTATCTCCCACAGATCAGTCTGGACTGTATCCCCCATCTCTGTGGGGAGGAGCCCGGCCCGATAGTGGAAGGCAGTCCCTGATTGGTTCATGTAGTCATCAATTTAGCCTACAGTCAGACCAGACCCTCCCCAGTTTCTTTCAGTTTGTAGAACCAGTAGAAGCAGCCCCTGGTTGGTACTTTTAGTTGTTGACCTTAACATGGATAGACAAGTGAGATGTGAGATATGGCTGGCTAGATTTACAACTACATGAACCAATCAGAAGCTGCCTTCCACTATAGTGGACGAACATTACATAGAACAACGAACAAATGTGAAGCTTACAAGGTCAGGCTGGTCTCACCAGGCTATATAATTGTGTTGACACTATGGGAAGGCAAACATAGAACTAGCCCCTTGAGAGATGACAATATGGTGACAGAAATGACTTTTGTTTCATAACTGTTAAGTAAACCTTGCACAACGGAGAGGGAGGGGAAACCTGTGGTAACAATAATTTTGACCGATGTAATGGCAAATCAATCTAGCGATTTTCCATACAGAGAAAGACAGTGCAGCGAATGTTGATATAACTTTGACTTGATACATTAATTACTTTCAATACCAAATTTGTCAGAAGATTTGCAATCAACATTTGGTTGTTAAGGATAAATGGTTTACATAAAATGCTTTTCATATTAAAAATGTGTATCTGTGTGTGTGTGTGTGTGTGTGTGTGTGTGTGTGTGTGTGGAAAGAAGAAACTTGTCCAGGCTATAATATGTCCATGCCTATGAATTATCTGAATTGAGCTTTGTTTTAAAAAGGGCACTTGATGATAGCCTATGACAAACAGTGACATAGCCGACTTTGGCAGCCAGCCAAAACATGTTTCCCCTCTCTATAAAGATTAAACATTTGGTGGTTTGTCCAGTTTTGATCTGGATCGTTCATCTGATGAGCTGTTGATGTGGACAGCAACAGCTGTTTTTCTGTCGCTGTTTAGATCATGCCTTGTTTCCTCTGAGCAGCACAGTTCGGTTCGGCACGGTTCGCCTACTAGATCTGCCATGCGTTTCCACTACCGACAAGAGGCTGTAGGCTACTTGGAAGGCGGCGATAGCCACGGACAGAAAACAGTCTATGGGTCAGAGCCATCACGGCCATGAATTGCTGTTGTGTTGTGATGAATAGCTGTAGTGTTTTGCACTTCAGGGCCACCGTACAGTGGTGCTATATCAAACCAAGCCAAAACATGGCAACACAAACATTATGAAAGGCCTGTCCCCTCTCAGTACATAGTGAGTTCCATTGACTTGAAATTTGACCCACATAACCAACCCAAGTTGATCTACAAGAAAGGATGATGGATTGTTTGCTAATTTGCTAAATAATTGTGTGACGTCTAGCTGAGATAGAGATTATATATATATATATAGACACATTATAATCCGGCAAAATCGTTATCAGTGCCACAGAATTTGATCACAAATGACCTTGCCCCTTACGTGCAGAGATTTCTCCAGATTCTCGAAGTATTATAATTATAGGGGAGAGTGGCCTGAGTTGTGCCGGTGGGGAAGTTGTGCCACCCCTTGATTCTAGAAAACCATAGAAGAAATTGGAAATGTGACCACATATTTAAGAAGAGCCATCCATTTAACTCATCCTGTAAAGAAGGGAGAAACATGGAATAAGATATAAACAAATTTAAGCTCAAAAAACTGTTTTTTGCCTTTCAAAGTAACATTTCCATGATCAAGGTTTTTTGATTATTGTGTCTGAACAATTATATTATATTTTTTAGTGCTTTAGTATGCTACACTTTGTGTCTATATAGTTAGCACGATGTCAGCCCTAAACTGCTGCATCATGATTATTATCCACAATTCTGGGGTTGGGGTGATTTGTGCCAGAGGGCCTGGGGTGAGTTACAAGTAAGTAAGTAGTAAGTAAAATGTATTTATAAAAGCACATTTATAACAGTTTGCACTGTCCAAAGTGCTGAACATTCAGTAGGTAAAAAATGAAGGTAAAATAACAAAAACAGAAATAAAAGCCATAAAGCCCAGACATCCACCTATAAACAAAGATAGTAGGGGAGAACGGGATAATTTGTCACACGGGTTGGTTGTCAAAATCGTTATATCTCGGAACCAGAAGGGTATGTAAATATCCAGAATTGGGATCAGAGGTCACCTACATAGTCTCCCTTGGAGTTAGACTGCTGGATTTGAGGTGAGACGACTGTTTGTGTTTTTCATGTCAAATTGAAAATATTTAGCTCCTCAGTATTTTTCTTCTAGGCTTTTACACAATGGGTTTATAACAAACACTTGTTACCCATACAAAGTGTGAAGGGTAAACTATAGTTTAGATTGTGGTTAGCAAGCTAATTAGTTGTCAGATGGTTGTTGAACTTGATGCTAGCAAGAAATTCAAGTTGGGGTTGGTCGTCACATTTTTTGGGGGGTTGGTTGTCACATGTTATCTCAAGGCTGCAGCCAGAAAAGGAACCCAATAACGAAAGAAATTGTCAAGCTGTATCCTCACTGACACCCCAGAGAAGGAAAGAATAGAGCAGGAAAAGGCAGCTAGCATGCAAAAGAAAAAAGGGCAACAAAATCAAAACAACCCAGTGCATCCCAAACTAGACCAGCTGCCAAGGCTACAGTAAATTATGTAGGCCTATTTGTCAACTTGACAATGCAATTAAACTTTAAAATTTAGTTCTACTTTCTTGCCTTCTTTTTAAGATTATTACCATTATCATTATTACCCCATAGTGTTTGACAACCGACCCCTTGATGGGGTTGGTTGTCACAATGTGTAAGGGTGTCTTTGATGATTAATTTCTTCTTTATTACAATAAGATAGAAAAAGTGAGGGGTACACATGTCAAGCCAACAGCTTCAATTTAATGTAGGAATGACTATTGAAAGATGTTTAGGTGATAAGCAATTCTCACTAGAGTAAAAAGTGTGCCTACTTACCCCGTTCTCCCCTAGTGCAGAGGTAAGATAGTTAATGGGAAGGAAAAACCAGGGTGTACAGATGGCTTTGAGCCTTGATTTAAAGGCAGAAATGGAGGGGGAATCGCATATGCCAGGTGGCAGTTGGTTCTACAAGGGCGGAGCAGCTAGTGCAAAGTGAATTTCTGAGAGTTGTGCTGCCATTGGCATGGCTGTATACTCTGGTCACCAAAAATAAATTGATCGTCTACAGTAGCTCAGAAAGAGTGACATCTCAATTCCACTTGGCGACACCACTGATGAGAGTTCAGATGGCCAGAAAGATGATGATGGTGACTTTGTCACTGTGAGCTTTGCAGGTAAAACCATTAGATCTGCTAGGCCTTGTTTAAGAAAATTGACCTTCAATCTTTGTAAAATATTTACTTTATTTACTTTAAACCTTAAATAAGTGATTGTCTAATGGATTTGTCTTGCATTACAGTTTATGAGATATATATCAATGGCACAATTTACCCCATGGTATTCTCTCCAACGGCACAACTTACACCACACTACACTACTACCTTCCAATGCTCTGTCTTGCTAAAAACGAGGCATTGTCAGACTGCAGTGGGGAATCTAAATGGGTTATAATGAGCAAACGATCGATGCTTGTCCCAAAGCTAATAGCTATACACCAGTCAGGCAAAAATGCCAATAAAAACATTTCTTTCAGTTTTACCGTTTGAAAAAAAGCACAAGTAGCTTCCTATCCGTTGTGTTATTAAAAACGAGGCTGCTGTGGTTAAGATAAATTATTGGATTATGCAACATTCATCATGCTTTGCCGTAGGCTACTACAGGCATCTTGTCGCTTAGCAACAAGAAAACAACAAGGGGGTGAAGGAATATTTTTCCAGAGGATCTCGGGGCCGTGGACCAATAAGAAATAGGGGGGTGGACTGCACAGTAGAAGCTTCTGGCTTTCCAGTTTCTGACGTCAGAAACGGGGAGAATTCTGACTGGAGTATATTGGGGGGAGAGGTGGAGGGTTTCAGAAAAGGGGAGAGTGAGAAAAGGAGAGAGCTTTCTTTTTTTTGATACTTTGGCAGTCTGTTGGCACACCGTAGACCCATAATTATGTTCAAAAACATCGGAAAAGTGCATTTGCACAATATGGGAGCTTTAAGTCATGATTGCGTCTCTCCTGCAGGTCCTTTCAGAGACTGTCTGGAGGCTCTGGAGGGGAAGTACACCAGCAGCGGCATGTACCTGCTGAAACCAGACAACAGCAAACAGCTGATGCAGGTTTGGTGTGACCAGAGGCATGACCCGGGGGCTGGACTGTCATTCAGAGACGGCAGGACGGCTCTGTCAACTTCTTTAGGAACTGGGACACGTACAAGGTAATAATGAGGACATGAGCCTTCTAAATAGTTAGGAGACATTTTAGGTTATTACAGGCTAAGGCTCGTGGCTTTTAACGAGTCGACAATCATGCTAGCTCTGTGAGGCAGCATGTCGAGCTTATATGTACACGAAGACAAGCAAGATTCTTGAGCTAAATGTAGCAAGTATTTATTTTGAGTATATTAATTCTGGCAACAATATTGTTAATTATAATTCTTGTAAAAATGTTATGTAATTTAATTAAAAGGCATTATTATCAATGTAAAAGACCAGTTATTACAAATGTCCATAAGCCTCTAAAACACTTATGATGAACTAAAACGACCCGTGTAAACACAGCAGTGTTTCCCCCACGTTCACTCAGCAGCGGCGCAGCGCCGCTGCTGAGTGAACGTGCGCCGCTGCTATAAAAATCCTTCTCCTCCGCATTTTAATTTTTTTTTTTTTTTTTTTTTTTTGTACGTAGCTCCTTTTAGAAAATGGGCAGCACGTAACGTAAATTGCGCAGCACGCGGCACATCATCACGTAGCCAACATCAAAGAAGAAAAATAACCTAACAGCAAGTGTGGCAGTAGTAGCCTACACGGTTGCAAAGTTACAATAGCCTCGTTTGAGCAGGAGCCGTCTTGCTCAGACCCTCGCAATTATGATGCGCGTCAGCAAAAATGCTGTGCGCTCAGCAAGACGAGTGTCATAATTGCGCAGGTCTTAGCAAGACGGCTCGTTCTCAAACGAGGCTATTGATTCTAGCAGCGAGTGAAGCGGAAGAGCGAAGAAAGAAGGAAAGAGAGAGAGAGAGAGAGAGAGAGAGAGAGAGAGGAGAGAGAGAGAGAGAGAGAGAGAGAGAGAGAGAGAGAGAGAGAGAGAGAGAAAGTTGCTAAAATGTGTCGCTACATGACCACCAGTGTTAAAAACCCTCTGAGCCCTATCGTTATTTTATTTTATTTTATCTAGGCTATAAACCGCAACCGTGCCGTTTTTCCTCTAGTAGACTACGGTGTGTGTGTGTGTGTGTGTGTGTGTGTGTATTTTCGGGAACTTTGAAAAATGAATCCATACTGTTAGATCCAATGTTGTTCTTTATTGCCATATAAAATCCGTTTTCATCGCGTATTTTAGTTTGGGATTTATGCTAATCGCCTGTAAGCATGTGGTCATTAGCATAAATGCAGGGAAAGGGAAAAAGCCTAAAAGAGCATGAATAGTTTCTATTATGTATAACTTATATTTATTTTATAATTTTCTCATCACTTTTTGACTCCCAAGACTAAGAAGAAGTGTTTTAAGCAATAACAAGCTTAATACATTTGCCTTTTTGTGTTATCAATAAATAATTGTGAGATATTTTTTGCTTTTTTACTGTCTAATTGATAATTTCCTACATTCAAACGACATCACTGCAGCACACATATTCTGATAGTCCAGGTTGTGACCCAAATAAATGATAGCTTGACAGCTATGCATTATAGGGGTGATGAATGCAATCTTAATAAGAGAATAAATCCAGGCAAACCAAAACGTCTCAAAAATGGCTTAGGGCTCAAAGGTTAAAAGGCTGGTACAAGCTCTTAATGGATGCACTGTGCACAATGTATAGTTAAATGAGTCTAAAAAGCTGGGTGATTAGAAAGGCAGACGGGGACGATGGAGGAGCTGAGGTTAGTAAAGCAAATTAGGGAAGCAAACTTTCAAGCTAATGAGAATTTTCTTTTGGATTTGAATGCATAATGCTAGGTGATATTATTTGAACATTAAAAATACATGTATATAGGGTAATTTGAAGGAAACAAATAAGATTTCTAGCATTTCTTACTTGTTGTTTAAGTGCTCAAGTTTATTACAGAAAATACAGGTAGACCATGTAAGAGAGGAAAGAGAAGTGACAGAGAAGCAAGGAGAACAAGAGAGAGAGGGTGCAGTGGTAGATCCTGAGAGGTGTTTTGCCCATGATTGCAGGAGATTTAATTTTTGAACAATGTGTCTTGTGTAAAAAACAGTGTGTAGTGTTTTGAAAGAAGTGTGTTGGAGAATTTCAAACACAGTGCAAAGCACTTATTGTGTTTGTAGGGTTGGTGCTTTTGTTTAGGGCATGGTTACAAAAGTCAGAGGTTGTGATGCTTTGGGCATAGCAACCACTTTTAGTGTTTAAGCATTAGGCAAAAATCTGTAAATAAATTGTGCAAATTATTTTTGCGTTGTGGCATTTTTTGTTTAAATATTAATTTCTATACAAAAATGTCAAAATCTGTAAATGAAGACACAAAAGGCAAAGTTACAACACCAATAATCCTATCTACAGTAATACACAGGACTGTGTGAATAGGATTTAAGTGCATATTCTCCTCTCAAAGTGCACCAGATTCGTGCATTCCAATGTACAGGGTACAAAAAAAATTCGGCCGGGGGGGCATGCCCCGGACCCCCCTAGAGGGTTCGGGGACCACAGCACCGCTGCTGAAAAAAATCCTGCGGGAAACACTGCACAGAATCCAAAATTAGACAAGAGTCAACCTGTTTATTTCTTTGATTAATCATGGAAAATGTTCTGATAGATTATATTAAATGCTGATGTAAGGATAAGATGAAGAAATAGCCATTTGTAGTAGTCAACCACTAACAGTAGGGTGGAGGTTGGTTATGCATCATCTTTTGTGGGAAACAAAATGTGGTAGTTCAAGCAAATTCTGAATTACCATGACATAATAGACATATAGGTATTCGATTGGCTTGAGGGTTCAGGGGAGTTCATTCAATACGCAGACACCGTTGGAAATTGAACTTCAATGTAAGTCCCACAGCTGAAACCCAATCCATCACATTGTGTAATATGTTTGTAATTGTAATAAAACGTAACAATAGTCAGATCTATGATACCACAACAGGACAGCTGAAATCAGTTCGAATAAACGTAAAATGCTGTCAGAGTTGCTGCCAGGGCAGTGATCTAAGAACTTACATACACATGCTGTGTTTCCCAGTTATCACTGATGGGACCTGACGCTATGTTACAAGGGGCGCACAGGCTGAAACTTTTATTTTTGCCAAAGATTGACATGCTATAGTCTTGAGTGAGGACAACTTAATCTCCCTAGTCTTTACAGTACTTTAAACTAAAGACCAAAGCACAATGGGGTACTGCCAAGTTGTCCCCAAAACCAATCCTTTCCCCAACCCACCCTCAATGAGTCAACTAGGTTATCTAAGCCAAAAACAGGCTCACATTTGGCACGGACATGGACTCCCTCTCCTGATTGAATCCATGTGCCATGTAATTGAAGCCAGGGATTCAGACACACAGCGAGCTCTGGTGGAGAGAGTCGTAAACACGTCCTGCCCATTATGCCACTGCTATCGGCCCTGACTGTGACCTCATACCAGTGTGTATGCAACGGCAGGAAAAACTGCTCTTTTAAGTAGGAATGAATAAGGGCTGGGCAATTCATCAAAACAGACATTCAGAACCTCTGACCAACAAGATCCTGCCAATGTCCATTATTGTAATGTTGTTAAAGTTCAAGTTATTTCCCACTTTTCATATGGCAAAACTTAAGATAATTAATTCCGTTTGCAAGAAGTAGCCGACAAGTTATTATTAGCATTATGTAATGCTATAATATAGAACTTGATTTTTCACTTTAAAACTAAAATGCGACGTTTTTATTCAGTTGGAAATATTCAATAAATAAATATAAATTGTTCATCTGTGTGTTTCCTTCATAGTTGAGCATAATAACAAACTAAGGTATGAGGATAAAAAACTAAATAATGATATTGATTTATATTCGCCCAGCCCTGGAATGAATTATTCTTGACTAATTCAAATCTCTGTACCTTTTCAAAGCAAGGCTTTGGAAACATTGACGGTGAATACTGGTTAGGCCTGGAGAACATCTACTGGCTGACCAACCAGGGAACCTACAAGCTGCTGGTGACTCTGGAAGACTGGAGTGGACGAAAGACCTTCGCGGAGTACGCCAGCTTCCGTTTGGAGCCAGAGGAGGATTTCTACAGGTTAAGAGTGGGCCGGTACCATGGCAACGCTGGAGATTCTCTCACGTGGCACAACGGAAAGCAGTTCACCACACTGGACAGAGACCACGATGTCTACACGGGTCAGTGGAATACAGTCAAAGCATGTCGCTGTACTGGGCTTTCACTTGCAGAAATTGCTTAAACTTTAACGCAAAAAAATGTTGACATCAATGGCAGCTAGGTACCATGCACAGTAGCCTACTAGCCTGTCCATCAGAAGTGATTCAGTATTTTGTCCTTCACTACACGGACAGAGAGCTGGGGATCCAACTGTCTTTAGTTATGCAATATTCAAAATGTAAGGTTTCTGTAGTGCTTTATCCATTCAATCCACACCAACCTTAAACTGTTACAACATAACATTTCTGTCTTTAACTGACAGCAAGGCAGTCTGTATGGATTTCCCTAGGATAGTTATTGTCTGGACAGAATAGCGTAGCTACACTGCTTTCCAGACAAGATGTATCAGGATTCATCAGTGTCAGCTCATCAGACAGCAGCTGTCATAGGGTCCTAAACCCTAGCCAGAAACTGTTGAGAAAATTGGATACGTTTGTTGCAGCCACGATTGCTTTGCCTGATATTACGTAGTGCAACATACAGTATAATCAGAGATTTTTTGTGGATTTTTTCCATTCTGTTTTTGAAAAAGGAATATTGGACCATCATATGCCACACCTACAGTATATACAAATGCAGAGGCTGACCCAATTGTCAAGGGTCCAATTGGAGGACTGCCTAGATTGATGAACACCCCGAGATACTTAATAGATATACGTATATATAGACCAGCCATGATCAACAAGACAAAAAACATAAAATACAACAAACAACATTAATTCAAGAGATCATAAAATAGTCCTCAAAGCAATAAAAAACCGCAAAATAAGAACCAACTGAATGAAATACCTAATACATCAGCCAACATTTATTAACAGTTAACGTCATGAAGGAGAGAAATAAATAACTGAAAGTACAACAAAAAATAGTTCTTTACTTTAAATGAAGTATTATTGAAATACTTTACCCTTTTCATTCATTATTATACCACCTCTGAAATTAAACAATGAAGCCGGTAAATGGAATACATGTGTGCATGTCTGTGGCTCCTGAGACTGCAGTTGACTTCTGGGTCAGTGCGACCCATGGCCCTATCACTTCCTTTTCCTCCTCCTTCCAAAACACACCAACAATCAGATAACCAACGTCTTTAAAAAAGACGAGTACAAGACAGTGGAGGCAAAAGTGTTATGACAGCTTTACTGTTCTGAACCTAATAAGGACATACAAAAAATATTGATCAGTCTTAAAGGTGCACTATGTAACTTTGGGTGTGTCAGAGAAATGAATTTTCCTTTTAAGGTATATCTCATAACTGAATTAATACACTTTCCTCACAGGAAAATGTAACCCCTCGAACACTGTTCTAAGTTAGAAAGCTTCCTGAAAAGTTACTGTTTCACTGTTGTTGTTTACAGCAGCAGGGCCCACAGTTTTGTTTACAAAGATATTCTAGTCATACAAACGGTTCCAGGACGCCTAAAAATAATGTTGCCATGATTTATGATGATAGAATTATTCAATACTAAGATTTACATGTAGAGTAAAACTAACTGCTCTGCAGATGAAAACAAATTGCAACTCCCATGGAATTGCATAGTGCACCTTTAACTCTGAACCCAATCTCCTGAAACATGAGCATATTGCATGTAAAACCAGTAGGTCTGACGGCTGCTGGCTGCTCCCTCACTCACTCCGGGGATCACCTAGTCACTCGACTAAATCACAACTGTTTACTGTCTTGGCTCCAAAATTGTGGAACAAGCTCCCCATTAACATCAGATCAGCTGATAGTTTGCACATCTTCCACCGCAGCCTCTTCAGACTGCACTTCGACTTTGAATGCCACTTAATGGAAGTCGCTTTGGATAAAAGCTCAGTAAATAAAATGTAATGTGATGCCTTTTGTCTCTCTAGGTAACTGCGCTCATTACCAGAAAGGAGGCTGGTGGTATAACGCGTGTGCCCACTCCAACCTGAACGGCGTGTGGTACCGCGGGGGGCACTACCGCAGCCGCTACCAGGACGGGGTGTACTGGGCCGAGTTCAGAGGAGGAGCCTACTCCCTCAAGAAAGTCACCATGATGATACGACCCAATGAAAACACCTACCATTAACAACTCTCCACGCATTCAAACATCAGCATCAGCTTTCTAGTGGACAAACATTTACAGCCACAGAGATCCCCTATTTCTATAATCAGGAGAAAGAGGTCATCCTTGATTGGAACTTTCTGTTGGTTGCTTTTTAACTCAATATTCATAGCAGCTGATGCAAAGTATCCATGCAGAATTGTTTTAATGTTGATGTCCTACAGGTATACTGTAGGGTTGACTTATCTTTTGTTTGGGTTCGTATAGCAACATTGCACACAAATCAACAAAAGCAAAAACACAAACAAGAAAACTTAAAAAAAAAAAAAAAATGTAATTCAAACTATCAAAGGATTTTTTATGTACAAAATACAATCCACATTTTGTAAAGTATATATTCATGCAAGATAGCAACAAAGAACAAAAAAACACCCAGAGATAAAAATGTATTGCCGGGCAATTAACTGGGATTATTATTGGTGCTCATATTACGTACTGTATGATCAATTTATATCGGGATCAAGTCTACAGAAATCTGGTTATTTATTTTGATGCAATCTTCAGGAAGATTTAATTGTGTACAAAATTTGCCAGGGTCATTTCATTTCAAAGTATTTTGCCATGGCACAGAAGTAACTGGTGCTTGATATTTTTTGTCATCACTCACTAACTTTTAACCTTTACATTTAGCTATTCTCAAAAGCTAAAAGCAAGTTATTTAGAACCACCACATCTATGTAAAATAGCTGTTGTGAATTAAACTAAAGCATTTAAATGTAGATAGAATTTACAAAAATAAAAATAAGACAAAATACATTTCACACTTAAAGCATCAACAGTACGACTCAGTTATTCCCTCTACCCAACAAAGGTTTCCTATTGTTATGAAGATATGAGTCACTGTATTTGTGTGCAGATACAGTGTGTAGCAGGTACTCTGTGTATATTTATGCTCTTTCTTTAAATTTATTTTTATAGTCTGTATGTTAATCGGTCTTGCAATAAACTGTGTACAGCACTGCTTGAGTTACCGGTCATTTCATTCAGCTCCACTCTGTATGATTCACTTCACATCTCAATGTGTATTCAACAGGAAAGTCCGCTAGTTCACTTGCTTTGGTCCAGACCAAATTCAATTTAGATTATTTTTTTGTTTCTTTGGTGTGGTCCACTTTTCACACTGTGTGTTGAGTTTATGTCACTGGAGTGTGAGGTTGTGATTGTGTTAAATGATATGACATTTCATCTTAATATCTCTGGTTGGGGAAATCGCATACTTATTCTTTGAACGCTCATTGTGTCACATTATAAGCGTTGTTATGGATGTGATATTTAGACACTTTTTATGATATTATAAAATGAACAGAGGTAGGGCAACCAACTAGCCTGGTCCTACCAGACCATCGTACTTCATTTCAATTATATAGAAGGTCTGGAATCGCGCAATTGACAAACGTAAACTCACTTGAAGGCAGGTGTCTGTTGAAGTTTAAAACTATTGGATATGCCCAGTGCCACTCTGGATCTGCCAACCAATCACATAACGGTTGGTTGTGATGTATGTCATGCGCTGGCTTCTGCAACTGAAACTGACACGCATCATTGTTCTCAGCTACTCCCTCTGTTCGCTGATTGGACAGGTAAAGCATCTGCAGGGGAAAACCCGCGAATGTACCGCGGACCCAGACTGACTACTGAAGGGAAATGAAAATTGAGTGGAAGTAGGTAAGCGGGCGGTGCCAGGCTAGTAACCAACAACACCTTGAGTTATATCATGGACAGTGCAGCTTAACACTCAAAGTGTATACCAAAGTTCAGCACCCCGAGTGCTGAGCTCAGATGAGCCCAATACATTTAATGACTGTGTCTCTATAATGCTGTGTAGAAGCACAGCTAGAATGTTGAGCATCAATGTGTAAAGTCTAAAAGCGTATACTACCTGCACCTTTTTATGCTTTTGTACATGGTCGTCTTGTAGTATTAACAATGGATTACATACAAGTGCTGACTCGAATACTAGTAATATGAAAGATGTTGAGGGGCTTGGAAAGCAAGAATATATAAGAGAATGTGAGGAAACCATGTCTGGACCCAATTATTCAAATATTTGTTTGTTAAGTTGGTATTCAAAACTCAATTCGGTATTCGGAAGCTTAATTTTTTTTCATCCCGACAAAATATTTGCAAAAGTAGCTTAAACTGCAATTTATTTTGTCTGCAAATACGGCAGAGCTGTTCTGATCTTCCACAGGGAAAAAAGTAAGAAACTCCGACTTACTTACCGTTCAAAAGTTATTAAATCATCAACAATAGTCGCAGATTACTGTCTCGAGAGACACACTTGGTTTCATGGAGTACATTGGGATTATTAATGTTGTTTTTGATGGTTTTAGAATGAGTATTCGAAAACTCGCTCAGAAAAAACAACAAGTATACGAAACCTGTAAAATGGTATTAGGGACAGCCCAATAGGAAAGCATACTAAAGCAGAGATGGTGGACTTACCAAGGTAAGGGATACATGGCACCATCTTCATGGAGCGGATGTATTCTCTCATGCGCGTGTAGTTCTCTTCCTTGGATGTCAGATAGTCCAGCTTCTCAAAGGTGGCCTTGTCTTTCCGACTGATCAACTACAACAACAACAACAACAAACAAAAAGATGGTTGGAACGCTAACAAAAACCCAAATATAATACATGTTATTATTTTTAATAATTTTTTCGCATTTATTTCGCTTTTTTTTTATTAAGACAGTTTGGAGAGACATAGGGGAAGGTGGGGTGAGTTGTGCGTTTTGGAAGTTGCAAAACCCCTTGTTTCTAGAAAACCGTGGAAGAAATTGGAAATGTGACCACATATTTAAGAAGAGCCATCCATTTGACTCATCCTGTAAAGAAGGGAGACACAAGGAATAAGATATAAGCACATTTAAGCGCAAAAAACTGTGTTTTGCCTTTCAAAGTAAAATTTCCATGATCAAGGTTTTTTGATTATTGTGTCTGAACAATTATAGACACGTTTGAAAACATTTGACACATGTTTTAGTGCTTTGGTATGCTACACTTTGAGTCTATATAGTTAGCACAATGTCAACCCTAAATTGCTGCATCATGCCTATTATCCAAAATTCTGGGGATGGGGTGATTTGTGCGCAAGGGCCTGGGTGAGTTATAAGTAAGTAAGTAAGTAAAATGTATTTATAAAAGCACATTTATGACAGTTTGCACTGTCCAAAGTGCTGTACATAGTGCATTCAGTAGGTAAACAATGAAGGTACAATAACCAAAATAAAAGACGTAAAGACCATACATCCACATAAACGCAGATAGTAGTGCAGAGGTAAGATAGTTAATGGGGAGGAAACACCAGGGTGTACATATGGGTTTTGAGCCTTGATTTAAAGGCAGAAATGTAGGGGGAATCACATTTGTCAGGTGGCAGTTGGTTCCACAAGCACGGAGCAACTAGTGCAAAGTACATTTCTGAGAGTTGTGCCAGTGGCATGGCTGTATACGCTGGTCACCAAAAGAAAGTGATTGTCTACAGTAGCTCAGAAGAGAGTGACATCTCAATTCCACTTAACGACACCACTGATGAGAGTTCAGATGGCCAGAAAGATGATGATGGTGACTTTGTCATTGTGACACAATGACGCACAAAGATTTGTGCGACAAGACAACTTTTTTTCCGAAAGCTATATTTCTTAAACAGTTTATTCCAGATCCAAAGTTTTTATTGCCAGGGATGCACAACATCCTGAAATATATGTACATATTTGAGTTGGAGACATAACTGTCAAGGCCTCACTTTAAAATCACTTTGAGTAAAAAGTTGAACAACTCACCCCACCTTCCCCTATATTAAATGGGGCAGAGAAGGGAATGACATGCAGAGAACAACCCGGGCCGGATTCTAACTCCGGGGCTGCTGTGAGGAGTTTCAACAAGAGTTTTTCAGCAAACACTTCTTCTCCCCTTAACATCTGCGTAGGAAGCCCTGTTCATGTACAGTGAGTTAGAAGAGACTTGCACTCCATCATCCTGAGTGATTCTGACAGATCTGGTTTAAGTCTGCCTTTTTTTCTTCCCAATATGTGACCTGATCCTTTTTCACCGGCTCAAAGTAAATGACTTGGAAGATTTTTTGAATGTCAAAAAAATAAAATTGACACACCTGGTGTCAGTCTCTGTCCGACAATCTGGAGCAACTGAAACAAATGTCACTGTTCGTTCAAGGTAACATTAAAGCCGCTCCATAGTTCGCATGGAAACGTATGGATTTGGTTAAAATATTGCAAGAAAATTAGCAGTACAACATCACAATTTTCCACGTTGTCTGTTGAGAGCACTGTAAGAAGAAAACAGCTGAATAAGAAAACTGAATATCTCCTCACATGTCTGTACTGTGGGCGCGCTGAAAATAAATCCTGTGTTCATACGCAGCCTATGCTCTGTAAACTGGGATGTCAACAAGAGGGCCCAACATAGCTAGCAACATGCCAGTTTTTAGTGAGCCTAGGCTGTGTATTAACACCAGATTTTTTTTCAGCGCGCACACAATACTTAGAGGTATTGTGAAAGATATTCACTGATTAGACAAAAAGTGAATTGGACAACAAGTGTTATCTAGAATCACTGACTCCATCTTTCAGTGAAACAATTTAGCTGATCGCATCACATCCATAGCACTGAAAAGATTGGCTGGTTAATAGATAAACAGATAAATAATCAGCAACTGATTGATAGATTTAGCCCCCCTTTTTTAAAGGATGATTTAAAACGTTTTCTGGTTACAGCTGCTTCTTGAATGTGAAGATTTGCAGCTTTTCTTTGTCTTGTAAAACAGTAAATGGAATATTTGTTAATATGGGTTTGAATTAGGGCCCGAACGATATTGATTTTGGAGTGCCGGTGCCGATGCCGATTATTTTCAGAGAAATTACGATTAAATCGTCCGATAAAAAAAAATAAAAAAATACCCAAAATATATATTGAAAAAATTTACTTTTTTGAACCCTTAAATATATATATACACCTTTTACTGTTGAAAATATGTACAGGAACTTTTTCTTTATTGCAATACGCATTGTCTAAAAAAAATTAAGTGTAACAAATATGTCTAAATTCAGACATTCTTATGTCATCTCAGACTCAATAAACTCACCTCTTTAAGGAAGCATAATGACACCTGACTCCAATTCAAACCTGATTTAAATTTTTTCTGTATTTTGTTTTCTTTTTCTACATGTGTGATTATCTATGACGTAAAGTGTCTTCGAATGACCTCCAAAAAAGCACCATATAAATTCTATCAATTATTAATATTAACAGTCAAGCGATGACCAATGCCTCTGCTATTGGTTGCAGTAAATTAATCCAATGTATTACAACACACCTGCTGCTGCTGTAAATAGGATATAGCATTAATGCTATTCATTTAGGCTACCTCCAGGGCAGCAATACATTTCACACATGATTGCTTAAAAATTTTAAAATTTAAAAATCGGTTGGGTTTAGTTTGAATCATTGGCAAGACTAAACAAGCAATGTGGAGATGTAATCTGGGGCAGTGAGATACTCTTATGAGCATCTCTCTTTGGTTAACATTGCTTAGACCAAACAATCATGTTACTAAGCAAGACTAAGGGAATAATCTGAGATTGGATTTATAATGTGTTAGTTGCAGCCATAGTTGGAATACAGTTCAACTTTATTGCATGCAAGAGAACTAGTTGAAGCCAATCCACTCCATCATTTTGAATCAGGACCTTCAGTATTGGGCTCAAGTATCTGGTGAAGGTGTTAAAGTCACTAAAGCTCTGACAACTTCATGTATTTACATTAGTGTCTCCACGCATTTGGCAGCCCTGGAAATGCAACCCTTACACTAAATCTGTAACAACATCCGTGTGTCTTTTTTAAAGCTTTGCTACTCTTTGCTGATACAGGACATTTTCCTCTGCAACTGTTTTATTAAATCAAATCAACAGAAGCCAGCACTTCCTGCTAAACATATTGGAGTATTTCTCCATGTGCCTTGGCTCTCAAGCTACTTAACATTTGGTCTTCGATCTAGTACAGGAAAATAACAATCATTCAGGGTTTTTCCTGCATCGAGACATTTTCGGCGCCCCTCAAAGTGGTGTTATGGGCCATTGATTGCATTTCAATTTATATTACTGCTTCCCTCGATCAAATGAAAACAAAATGTTCGTAATAAAACGATCATTGAAAGTCCCCTTTCTCAACCCCACACCGCTCTTCACATTCACAAACTTTTCGCCTTCACTGTTGCGACCCCAAAA
The DNA here is from genome assembly GCA_026122265.1 of Ammodytes dubius. Lineage (NCBI taxonomy): Eukaryota > Metazoa > Chordata > Actinopteri > Uranoscopiformes > Ammodytidae > Ammodytes > Ammodytes dubius. The sequence continues at coordinate 1,264,533 of CM047524.1, forward strand.
AAGTTGTCCCGTGTTCTCATCCCCCAAAGGCCCATTCTGAGCCAGGAAAAACCCTGAATCATGTTGAAATATTCAAAGCAGGAACCAAACTCTAACCTGTAGCTTTAACAGCTTAGAGGAGAAAGCTGACAGTTCACACACAACAACAGCCTGTTACATTGGAACTAATTAGTTCAGACACAGCAGACTGCAACACTTTAGTCAACTCGTAAACTTATAGAATGGAGGTAGTTAACAGTTATGTGAGTAGACAGCCAAAGCACCACATGTCATCTAGATTGTCTTTGAGAGCTGCTGGTCATCTGAGGCCACAGACAACTGTCAGTGTCCACTAACATCCGATACAAGCCCAGTTTTTATTTTAAATTTGTCCAGCAAAATATAATTACAAACCCCCACACTGAGGTTTAGGATAGGGGCTGCAGAATATACTGAAAATGTATCGTTATTGCAATATCAACATTTGAGGTATCACAAAGAATGTTTGAACTGCAATAAATTGTAGGCTATAGTCCATGTGCTATGCATTAACGCTCTGATTGTCAATATGTTTGACCAATCGGATTAAGTATACCAGAAAAAGGTTGTAATGTTATTCATAAGCTGTTTTTCCTCTCTGGAAAAAGTTTAAAATTGAAGATTCAAAATATACTTTTTTTTTCTAACATCTCATTAGCAACCTAGGATCAGCTCAGGCTCCAGCGGACACATTGTACATTACACAGGTGCTCCTCAATAAATTAGAATATCATGGAAAAGCTCTTTTTTTAAATCTAATTTAATTAAAAAAGTGAAAGTTCCATATATTCTACATGTATTAGATGTATAGTGATATATTTCAGGCATTTTTTTGTTTAACTTTTCAGTATCCGGTTTACAGCTCATGAAAATCCGAAATCCAACATCTCAAAATATTAGAATATTCCATAAGGCCAATCAAAAAATATATATAATACAGAAATGTCGCACTTTTGATAAGTATTTTCATTCATCTACTATATACTTGGTCTGGGATCTTATTTTGCATGAATTATTGCATTTATGTGGCATGGCATGGTGACGATCAGTCTGTGGCACTACAGAGGGGTTATGAAGCCCATGTTGCTCTGATAGTGGCCTTCAGCTCGTCTGTATTGTTGGGTCTGGTGTGTATCATCTTCCTCTTGACATTACTCCATAGATTCTCTAAGGAGTTCTGGTCAGGATAGTTGTCTGGCCATTCAAGTACAGTAATCCCATGGTCAGTTAACCAGTTACTAGTGGTTTCTGGCACTGTGGGCAGGTGCCAAGTCTTGCTGGAAATGGAAATTGTCATCTCCATAAAGCTTGTCAACAGACAGAAACATGAAGAGCTCTAAAATCTTCTGGTAGAAGTTGCGTTCCATTTGGAAATCAAGGTCCCACAGTCCAGAGGAGAGGCACAAAATCATAGATGCTTGATGACCACTTTCAAGTTTCGCATTGAGGCAGGAATTCATGCTAAAGGGGCCCAAACCAAGTACTGAGTACATATGCATGATTATACTATCTAGAGAGCAGACATTTCTGTATTTAAAATCTCCTTTTTATTGATTTCATGTAATATTCTAATTTTCTGATATTTGGGAATTTGGGGTTTTCATAAGCTTTAAACCATAATAATCAAATGTATAACAAATAAAGGCTTGAAATATCTCACTTTGCATGTAATGAGTCTATATAATATAAGTTTCACATTTTAAGTTGAATTGCTGAAATAAATTAACTTTTGCACGATATTCTAATTTATTGAGCAGCACCTGTACATGTATTCATTGATATAGCACCTTTCTTAACACTGTTACAAAGTGCTAGTTAACAATGAAAAATGAAGCAGGAGCTATTCCCAATAAGAAGACAGGCAGACAGACCTAAGCACAGAAACATTAGAATATCATAAGAAAGAACAGAAATAAAATTGATAAAAACAAAATGTGTAAAAGCACAAAAACAGTGAGTATAAAATGAGATCTGAGATAACATAGGTAAATACGGAGTTAATATATTCACAAGTCAAACATTTCCAAAGGCTTTCACAAATAAAAAAGTTTTAGGAAGGGATCTAAAAGGTAGTTATGGATTTGGTCTGTGTGTGTCTGTGTCTGTCTATGTGTGTGTGTGTGTGTGTGTGGTGTGTGTGTGTGTGTGTGTGTGTGTGTGTGTGTGTGTGCTGTGCTGTGCGTATAGAGCAGCCATACACTCACCGCCCAGGTTTTGCTGAGTCTGAAGATGGGAGCGCTCTGCAGAGCAGACACCACCGACACCAGAGAGTGAATATTGTTCAACTCCAACAGTTTCTGCAAACAGACACACAGGTTTCATCAACAAACATGAAAAGGACTGTATGATCAAATGGAGTCGTGCAAATACTTTTACTAACAAATAACTTGCACTTTGGTCTGACGTCAAACCAAACGCTCTGGAGTTTATCTTGACTCATTTCTGCAAACACCTTACTGCAGCTGCAAATTTCCCACTTATTTTTAATTTACAGGATATGTTCTGTTTATAGCCGCTTGGGTGTAATTTTGGCCATTATTCCTAGTAACATTTCAGTAAGTTCCCCTCAATAATGACATAGGATCGGGAAACAAATGTGGAAAACGGTTGGAATTTTTACATCAGACAGTGTTAGCATTTATGATTTTTTTATTGTCAACCATGTTCCCAGTTCTCAGAAAATGGACTTGGTTTAGTACAATGTTATTATTACTGAAAGAAAGAAAGAAAAAAATGGCTACACCTGTGAAAATGAGATGCCAGATGTAAAAACAGCATGATTTGTCCTTTAAAGTGAAAAATGCACTTAGTATAGAATCAGCCTCATTATCCACCATGGGACGTCTTAGGAACGGAACCCATTAGAATAAACACTGAATTCAAGTGCATGGACTGAAAACCTTTAAAAGCATCTCGTATGTTTTATTATTATCACTCTGGCCACCTTTAAGAGCCAAGTAAAGGTATGGCTAAGAACTAACCAAAAGTGCAAACACCTCTAAATGTATGCTGTACCATTATATTAATGATTGTTACCTACTAATCCTACTAAAGAATTATCCTGTTTTACGTTTCTTTCTTTCTGTTTCTCTGTATTTGTACATAGCAAATGTTTCTATTGTATATCTTTGTCATTTTTATTGTAACATCACCCTGCCTAATGGACTGCAGATGAAAATTGAGCCCCCGGGCTACAATCTGGCATTTTTACGTGTACTGCTGTACATGTTCATTAATGTGCATTGTCCTGAAACAAAACAAACAAACAAACAAACAAACAAATAAATAAACATTTATTTGGCCAATGTACGTGTCAGGACCTCCAGTGTGTGGACCACTTCAATTGACGCAGAAACCTCAGTAGTATATGACGCACTGACCAATAATTAGCAGTATGATTCTGTATGGCCACACATTATGGTGTGCTATGAAAGAGTAGTAAGGCCATGAGAAAAAAAAGTCATACCTCAATAGTATTAGAATGAAGTCATAATTGTAGGCTGTGTGTTATTTTTGAGAGGAAATATGGTATTTTTCCCCCTGCATTAAAATGAGGAACGTGGGGCATCTTGTTCATTTTTTGGCCTTCTTCATTCACAAATAAGGAAATGCTTAGGCTAATCTTTTGGCAAGCAGCACCACGTTTTTTTTATAAATTGCTGTTGACTGTGTGTGACCCGGTGCAACACACGAGACAAAGTGTGGGTGATGAGGACAGTGCCATTTAACTGGTATGTTTGGGCTGAATTAAGTTTTGAATTTTTCCTGTAAAATTACAACTTTATTCTGGTTATATCATGACCCTTTTTCTTGTAAAATGATGACTTTATTCTCACAACTTTATGATTTTTATTCATGTAACTTTATTTATTTTTCCTTGACGTGGCCCTACTCCGTCGTAGTTAGAGAGTAGGATTCCAGATGGTTTATTTGTCTTATCCACAACAATCACAGCAGCAGCAAGACATTCTTAAGTTCAGGCTCCTCTCAACAATGTGATTTAGAAGAAGAAAAACACAAGTCAAGAGAGCAACACCTGAGACACAAATAAACACAACAGTAGTGCAAGGACACAGTGAAGATCAAAGTGTAATATTGTACTGGAGAAAAAAAAAACTTTAGTTAAATAGGATACTGTACATGTAATAGAATAATGTTAAATAGAATTAAAAAAGGTGTAAAAGCGATATGGTGTGGTTACCATTAGAAATACGTGCAGCATAGTAGTAGCCAGGTCTATAGTGTGCTACAGTAATATTCAGCGGTCACTATCTTTCTAATTTGCCAAGACCATGATGTCATGGCTCCACGTTTCCTTTCCGTCCCACTCTCTTAACCTAAGGGACACATCTCTTTAACCAGCCCTATTCCCTGATCGGACCACAAGAGAAGAAACTACGTATTGCTGCTGCCATGGAGCTCGCCTGCTTTCTCCATCACTGCTCATATATAGTGTAATAAAAGTTCCCCAGTAGCTCCTGTGTGCTGTGCAGCGTCACACACTCTAACGGATCCTGTGTTGAGATGGTTTTTTTATGAGTAACTGGCATGGACCCGCCAAATAAAAGAATCTACACTGCAAACTCCATCTTTTCACCAGCTGCTGACTTCCAACATATGTGTCTGATGATGGATTTCCTTATCATACTAAAGAGCTTACCAGGCATGATATCTTAAGAGCTATTCGTATTAAAAACGACAATGGACATCAACTGAATGTTTTAAGTCCTCTGAAAACATGTTTCAAATGTAATAAAATGTCTCACATTACTTAGCCACTAAAACAGAACTCCAAAAGATTGTAAATGTGAAGCAATAAGCATTGTTGATATTGTTAGCAGAGCCGGAAGCACATTTTTTTTTTTAAGATTATTTTTGGGAATGTTATGCTTAATTTGACAGTATGTAGAGACAGATAGAGATGAAATGGGGTAGAGAGGGGCATGCAGGCAGAGAACGACCACGAGCAGGATTCGAACCCTCAGTCATTTGATTTTTTTGTTATTTAGCACACATTGACATCAATGGTGCAAGGCGGAATGAAGCCCAATGGGCTAGTACAATACATACTGTATTTATTCAAGCGTTTAAACTCACCTTTGCTATTTTGACAAAATGGCCAAGTATTTCTGCTCGGATCTTCAGCGTCTGGGCAGTTAAAATTTCTCTCACCAGCCAGAAGCTCACCTGAAACATGACCACATACATAAACAGTATATTAAAACACACATGTCTGGTGTAACTCCATCCAACAATATAGTTTGTGAGAGAAAATATGAAGAAAAAAAATCATAAGTGAATCAGCAGGGGCAGAGATATCCTGACTGAAAGCCCCGAGAATGGGATACAATACAACTGTGCTACAGGCTGAGTGGACTGTTAAACGGAGTTTAAAGTATAACATTGCTTCAATTTAAAAAAGGTGGAGTCAGTGATTCTGAAGAATACTTGATGTCCAAATGACCATGCTCTGTAAACGGGCATGTTGCTAGCTTTGGTGGCCCCCCTTTGTTTACATACCCGTTTGCAGAGCCTAGGCTGTGTATTAAAACTGGACTTTAATTTCGCGCACACACAGTAGGGGAGAACGGGGTAAGTAGGCACACTTTTTACTCTTGCTCATCACCTAAACATCTTTCAATAGTCATTCCTACATTAAATTGAAGCTTAAGGTGTTGGCTTGAAATGTGTACCCCTCACTTTTTCTACTTATTGTAATAAAGAAGAAATGAATCATCAAAGACACCCTTACACATTGTGACAACCAACCCCATCAAGGGGTCGGTTGTCAAACACTATGGGGTTGTTTGTCACAATGTTATCTTAATGGGAATAATCTTAAAAAGAAGGCAAGAAAGTAGAACTAAATTTGAAAGTTTAATTGCATTGTCAAGTTGACAAATAGGCCTACATAACGTTCTGTAACCTTGGCAGCTGGTCTAGCTTGGGATGCACTGGGTTGTTTTGATTTTGTTGCCCTTTTTTCTTTTGCATGCTAGCTGCCATTTCCTGCTCTATTCTTTCCTTCTCTGGGGTGTCAGTGAGGATACAGCTTGACAATTTATTTTGTTATTGGGTTCCTTTTCTGGCTGCAGCCTTGAGATAACATGTGACAACCAACCCCCCAAAAAATGTGACAACCAACCCCAACTTGAATTTCTTGCTAGCATCAAGGCCAACAACCATCTGACAACTAATTAGCTTGCTAACCACAATCTAAACTATAGTTTACCCTTCACACTTTGTATGGGTAACAAGTGTTCTCCAGAATCGCTCACTCCACCTGTATTTGCTTACATTTGAACTTGTTATATGCATCAAAGAGGAGTGGAAACTATTTAACACATCATCATCTGTTCAGTAGTCTGCTCATGTTGCGCCTCACAGTGTGCTTCCAGGTGAAACACTTTGTTTAATATCTGTTAATGTTTCCAGAGGGAGCTGTGTAAGTCTAATACATCTCATCTGCTGAAGACTACACATTTAAGTTGTAGCCACATTTGTACATTCTGGGTTTCCTTTGTGCTTCATAATGCACCAAATATGTTGTTAGGTATGGACTGCAGACAGGCCAGTCTAGTACCTGCTCTCTGTTCCTATGAAGCCAAGCTGTATTAAGACGTGCAGAATGTGGCTCTGTATTCTCTTGCTAAAATAAGAAGGGACGTCCCTGAAATAGACGTTGTCTGGATGGCAGCATGTTGCTCCAAAACCTGTATGTACTTTTCAGCATTAATGGTGCCTTCATAGATGTGCAAGTTACCCATGCCACGGGCACTAACCCACCCCCATACCATCACAAACCCTGGCTTTTCAACTTTATAACATACATTCATAACCGAAATAACTCCGATTTGTAAAGTTTACTATTTGAGAAGTAAAAGTGGTTAAACCATAAAGTATTTGCTTTAAAAGTGTAAGACGTACCTGGTTGAACCTGCGTGTAAATGCCACAACATTGGGGGCCAAACGGTGTTTCTCTTTCCCATTCCATCCACAACTGGCCAGCTCCTGCCAATCATGAAATAACATCAACCAATTAGTTATAGAGCGTGATAAGAGCAATGACTTTTACCAAAATCATAACCAATGATAATACCACATTTCTGGACTGAAGCTGACGATAGCTGATCGTTTTTGCCAAAATGAAATATGATGAAGTTGTATTTCATGTATTTTGCAGTTGTTGTTTCCATCTCAGAGCTGTGGTCTTTTAATGGAGGGACATAATACAAGTACAAATCTCTGTGTGGGGATTCCAGTGATAAGTTATCAAGAAGCAGTCTCTCATTGCCAGACTGTCAACTATAGCTCGAAACTTAAAGTTGTCATTATATTACTCTCTGTATGATAGCATAATAATCTGTCAGTGTCCAATATTGCTTTTAAACAGATGTCATGGTGGGAAAATAAATGTGTCCAATTTGGTATGGTCCAAATAAAATATTTAGTTTTATAATTGAAGTTGAATTTTAGGGGTTTTCCAGACTGGGATTTTCTTTCATTAATTCCCTTAAATTTGGATTGATCAAACACCTGGGTCATGACGTTCGTCCCTTAGTGAAAGGCAGGCCCTGATTGGTTCATGTAGTTGTCAATCTAGCCTCCTGGCACACTGGGCCCTCCCAATTTTACGTCCACAGTGGAAGGAAGCCACTGATTGGTTCATGTTGGGTGGTAGGATGGCCTACAGGAAAGAGCTGACCAGTAACCATAAGGTCTCTGGTTGGATCCCCGGCACCGGACAGTTATTTGTAGAAACTAGTGGTGGCTGCTATTACATCTATGGTGCCCACCATCTCTACCATTGTGTCCTTGAGCAAGACACTTAACCCTAAACTACTCCAGGGTGCTCTGACCCCGTGCTCTGACCCCCTCCAATGTGTAAGACTTTAGAGGGGATATGCCAAAAGAAATATTTGTAATGTAGTCGTCAATCTGGTCATTTTTTTGCAAATTTCTTCCAACCCTTTGATCCAAATATAATTATGGATTCATTAACATGAGACAATCATCAATATATAAATCAATAAATAAACAAAGCTGATTTCACATGACATATTTCACAAGACACAAACTGGTCAACTGTCAACCCATCACTCTAGACTGGCTCATTCAAGGATCATGATATTTTCCATAGTAAGTTGCTCTTATCAGCAAGATAAGGTCATATTAGGTTAGAAGAAACTGGGAACTAGGTGGAACTTTGAGTGTTATTTACTGAGCCAGAATGTGGTCAGAATGTGTTAGGATAAGTAGGAAGCAAGAAACAGTTCTTAGTTATAAATAAAAAATAAAGCTCATGGCTTTAGAGCCGTTATTGTAGGCATTTGGGAACCATGATGGATGAGTGTACCGTACCAGACACAGTGTGCTTGAAAAGGGCTTCATCTCAAGCTAATTCTATAATTCATCTAATTCTCAGTCCCTGATGTATTTAACATCTCTGCCTGCTTCTAGACGCCTGTGTTGGAAAGGAATTCATTCAAAGCCAGTGCATGGACACGAGTCTCATTGAGAAACAAAGTGCATGCAGCAGGTTTTCCAGTGGACAGTTCAACCACGAAGGCCGGTCTGGGTTCAGCTGAGTGGCAGCAGCTGTGAAGGCCATCATGGCAGCATTAGAAGGGTTTGAAACACAGAGGGGACTACAATAAGTTCTGTGTGAAGAAGAAGAGCTCTTCTTCAGGGAGTTCCCATCAAAACACTGTTGCTTTTTCTCAGGTCAAAATAATACAAGTATAAATCTCTCATGTGGGGATTCCAGTGATAAGCCATCACAAAGCAGACACTCATTGCCAAACACATTGGCACAAGGAAGCACATTTAAATAAGAACACTCTGTACGAGATCAAGGCAAATCATAATGGAGAATTGCTCCTCCTAAGAACTCCTCTTCAAGTGCAAATGTCAAAGTTCAAGATAGAATTTATTTACTGTATACAGCACGTTTAGAAACAGCCATAGTTGACCAAAGTATGTATCAAGCTCAAAAACAAAATGCATATAATACTCAGAAGCCATATTGAAAACCGAACAATACAGGTAGGTCTTAAGTCACAGCAGTACGAGCAGATCTGTTTTGAATGGGTAACTTATTACTCTATAGATAAGTACCAAGTTTTGTGTCAAACAGTTATGGCAAATTAGCAGCTAACTTCCGCATTTATGAAGACGTTTTGGGGAATGGCGGCAATTGCTGACATTGTAAACACGTGTATGTCAGTGCCCTCAGGCTGTATGTCAAATTTTGGTGATCATGGGTTGAAAATCCAAAAAGTAAAAGGTCACATGACTGTATTTCAGTTGATGCAAATTAGGTCAAATCTATCACAACAGACGTCTATGCTCCAAGATGTTTTTTTTCGTAGAGAAGACTGAGCCTAATCAGATTAACGGTGCGCCCCATATGGGTTTGGCTCAAAAAGCTTTGGGAGACATGACATCACACGTGTTCTGCAGATATCTTCAAGGGAGGAGTAGCACACAAAAAAGTGGCGGAAGATCAAGAAAAATAATAAGTATGAGCTGTAGAACTATGTGCCGCCCTGTTGGCAGGTTCATCGTTACCAAGAAATGATACGGATTTACTACCAGAACCATTCAAATAGACAAAGTAGCCATCTACCTTAAGTAACACATGGTCGGGAAATTAAACAGGCGGAGCACTCCAAATTCTTGGGTGTAACAATCTCCTCTTCTCAAATGAGTCAACACTACGACAGAACCAAAGTAAGCTCAGCAAAGACTGCACTTTTTAAGATGGCTGAAAAAGTGTTCCATATCCCAGGAAGGTATGATGCAGTTTAATCCTGAGGGGATCAGGAGCATCTTCACCTTTGGAAGAACTGCCTGGTGTGGAAACATCTCAAGCGCAAGACAGGAAACGCGTGGACAGAAATGGGTGGGCACTGCATCAAAAATGACAGGTCAGGATATTCCATCCCACTTCTGAAATCTACACTACAAAGTAAGCGACGAGATATTCTTCAGGGCTCCTCCAGGACGGAAAAGTATCTCAAGTGGAACAGCCAGTATCTACAATGGCAAAGACCCAGAGGCCCTCCAACTCTTAATCACTAATATGCTGCAATTATTTCTGTCTATAAAACACTGGCCTAAAGATGTTACTATGTGTGAGTGGGGAGGGCTCTTGTTGTTTATATGTGAACTCCAACCACATTTCTTACGACTATGTTGAAATGGCAACAAAGTCTTGAAAACTGAAACCTTAAATAGTCATTTAAAGCACAACAGCAGGAATCCTGTTTTTTTTCCTACACCATTAAAATGTGATGTTGGAAGCAAGTTTCAAGTGGAAATGATGCTCCGGGGACCAAAACTTGACAACATGGCTCCCTCTTACCTCTGGCTGTATGGCTTTGAAGACTGGTGCATCCATCAAGGTGATTTGGCTCTGGAATAACAAGAAAGATCCACGTCATCTTTCAATGGTTTATACATACAGTACATGACAGCTGAAAGGCGTCACTAAAAGTATAAATTATGATAGTGGGAGAATACAAACATATGAAAATGATGGGTTAGGATAAACTGCTTAAGACTTGTGCGTCAGTGAATGGGCTCCATGCTACGTTAACAATAAATGAGTATCATGGGCTGCTGTGTGTCTGACGCTGGAGATTCAAGTCAGGTTTCAGTCCAAGTGGCAACAACCTTGGATGAATGCTAAAACCTGTGTGTAAGTGCCTAAAGCTTCCTACAATGATCACTAAATCTTGACTTAAAAAAGATAAAAATTAAAGATTCCTGTATTGTTATTGCATGATTCATACGAGATGCAGGGTGAATGTAACGTAATTGAAAGTCCTTAGAAACCTGTAGAGTACGTTATGTTAGTTGTTTATTTTATTTTGTCTTTTGCGTTTGTTTCTCTTTTTTGTGAAACATCTGCCAAGACACTAGTGAATGACTTCGGGAAACCACGTCGGGAATTGTAGTCTCAAAGAAGACAATAACTAGAACCTTGCACAGGATTGGACTGCGAGGTTGCAAACCAAGAAAAGCTCCACTTCTGAATAAGAGACACCTTCAAGCCAGACTGAAGTATGCTAAGGACAACCTGGAAAAAGATTATGTGTACTGGAAGCGCGTCCTTTGGCCAGATGAGACAAAACTAGAGCTCTTTGGCCACATAGACGCTGCTTATGTTTGGAGAAAGAAGGGTGAGGCGTACAACCCAAAGAACACCGTCCCCACAGTGAAACACAGTGGTGGGAGTATTATGCTGTGAGGATGCTTCAGTGCGTCTGGAACTGGGAATCTCTTCAAGGTGGAAGGAATCAGGAAGAAAGAAGGATATGTGATTCAAGATTTTGAAAGAAAACCTCAAGCAGTCAGCAGCAAAACTGGGTCTGGGTCGTCGCTTTGTCTTCAAAACATACAACGACCCAAAACATACGTCGCATCTGGTGAAGAACTACCTCCGGAAGACCAAAAAGTATGTGGTACACTCAAAACCAGACCACTATTTCAATATGAATTTTTTTGAGAATTTGTATAACCGATGGTCCTTAATTTACATTTTTGAGTAATTATTTATCGCTTATCATTACGGTCTATTATTGATGTGGGGACCGGGAGTAAATATTTGTTGTGAGACAAAGCATTAGTACTGTGAAACGCAAGGGCGGAACCAAAGTGTGAGCGCTGCAGCCCGGACTCCTATGGTTGAGGGGCATTTCCGCTTCATCGCCAGAAGGATTTTGGAAGATGTACACAAAGCATTGTTGCTTCATTCATATACTTCTATGTACCTGCTTTTCAGAATCGTTCTCAACATCAAATTGTTACCACCGTCCTGGCCACTTGGGACCGGTAACATGAACGTTATTGACTGGCCTGCACAAAGCCCTGAATTGAATCCCATTGAAAGTCTGTGGGGAGGACTGAAGACCAAAGTCCATGCCAGAAGACCATCAAATCTGGAGGAGTTTGAGAGATTTGCCAAAGAAGAATGGGCTGGAATTGCTCAGGAGACTTCGACTGCAGGCTGTTAACCAGCAAAAAGGATACACAATTGACTTTTAGCATCAGGGAAGCTAATCATTTTGAACCTGGTAGTTTTTGTTTTTTTGTGAAATAATTCTGTTATTGTGTGCAAATAGAAATAATTTATGCGCTCTAAAGAAAAATAGTATGTTTAGAAATGCTATGTTGAAAATTCCTTGCTCGGTTAAAAAAGCGCTTGGGAAAATTTTGACAAACTTAACATTTCATAGGGGGGCTAATAATGTTGTCCTCAACCGTGTATACTGTATACAGTGCTGCTTGAAAGTATCTGAACTTATTGAGCATTTTTTGTTGTATTGAGTTTAACCATTATTAATTAATTTGATTAATACCAGTATTTTTTTATATTAAATAACAGATATGTGATTATCAATTCCACATACTTTTTTTGAGGAAATCAAAAGACTAAAATAAAACTAAGTGTTTGCCAACTTTAGTATGAGCAAAAGTTAGTAAACCCTGACCTCCATTCCTTAAATCAAGCAGGTCAACACAATCAGGTGGGCCAAATTGAGTGATGAAATGGATCAATGTTATGAGATATCTTTAGGAAAGAAATTGGGCGGCCCTAGATAAAACAGACCAAATCAGGTCAGTTAAGGATCACCAACAGGGAACTCATAAAGATCACACATGCCAAGAGGAAAGGAAATATCAGAGGACCTCAAGAAGAGAGTTATGAGAACACAATTCGTCTCGGAAGTTTGCGCTCCATCGGTCCACCATGAGGCAAATTATCTACAAATGGAGATCACTAAAAGTGACAGAAAGAAGTGGACTTCCTTCAAAAATATCCACAAGAGCCGCAAGAAAAGTGATAATTCAGGTAAAAGCCAACCCAAACATTACATCTAGAGATGTGCCGACTTCTCTTGCAGCATCTGGGACAGATGTGCATGGTTCCACAATAAGAATATGCTGCAAGAGAGGTCTGCAAATCACTACATGTAATGTTTGGGTTGGTTTTTACCTGAAAAAACACTTTTCTCTGTGTTTGTTGATATTTTTGAAGGATATCAGTTAAAGCAGAGACACGAGAGAGAGAGAGAGAGAGAGAGAGAGAGAGAGAGAGAGAGAGAGAGAGAGAGAGAGAGAGAGAGAATGAGACAGAGAATATAATATATTGACACGAGTCAATATATATTTAGTTGAGTTTTTTTTTTATTGTTGTTGGCAAACTGATTTCCTTATATAGAAAAATGAGGGTGTTTCTGTACACCGATGGCAGAAATCGGGCACGCGCCCGTCAGTTTAGAATGGTTCTGACTTACTAACATAAGCACAGTGGTAGGAACAAAAGCGGCTGGTATGCACGTTTTGAGCACATTTGAGCATGGTAAGCGCCAAGTGGCCGAGAAACCTTTTAACATGTGCCCCTATTGACCCATAGTCAGAGTTTTGACTTGACAACAAGCGTTCTCTAGACCCACTGACTCCACCTTAAACTACTCTGATAGTACAATCATATGAAAAAGTTTGGGAACCCCTCTCAGCCGGCATTATTGCACTGAATTGTAGAACCATGTACAGATACACAATCTGCAGCCAGATGTTCTTGCAGGTCTTTGGAGGTGATCTTTGGGTTGTGTGCAACCATTCTCACAATCCGCCGCATATGCTGCTCTTGTACTTTTCTTGGTCTGCTAGACCTGGGTTTAACTGCAACTGTGCCTGTGTCCTTCCATTCCCCGACAACGTTCCTTACAGTAGAAATTGACAATTGAAACCTTTGGGAAAGCTTCTTGTAGCCTTCCCCTAAACCATGACAATGAATAATCTTTGTTTTTAAGATCTTTTGGGAGCTGTTTTGATGATTCCATTCTGTCTCACTTCAGCAGAGAGTCAAAGAGAAGTGCAACTTGCATTTAGGCACCTAAAATACATTTTCTCATGATTAAACAGACACTTATATGAGGTTCAAGGCTTAACAACATAATCCAACCAACTTTGTGTTTAAAGTAATCAGTTTTACATGCTGTTACAGGCATTAAAATCAACAAAACCACAAGGGTACCCATATTTTTGCACAGCCAGTTTTTCACATTTTATTTTATTTCATACAACCAAATACTGCTTTTCAAAAAATCTTTGTTTGGAAAACATCCCAGTACTTAGCTGTTCCTGGTAAATTAAAGACATACCACTTTTATATTTTTTTTGTGAAAGCAGAGTCAATTATAATGCCGGCTGAGAGGGGTTCCCAAACTTTTTCATATGATTGTATGATTAAGTCCAGACGTGATACTGAATGACATTTGAAGTGTACTCACAGCAAACTCCCCAGGTGTCACCTTACACACGTCAAAGATGACGGCATCGTAGCTCTTGGCGTAGTCCACACAGGGTCCATCCAGAGAATCAGAGCTGCTGCTAGCCTGAGAGACACACACACACACACACATTGACATCAACTGCTATTTTACCTGTGTAGCAGTAACAAGTCAACTAATCATCCATGTAATGCCTAAATTCTCTTTATACACAAACACTTGATGCTTATTTTTATTTATCAATGGAAAAAGAATGAAAAGGCAGGGTTAATAAAAGTTCTATTTCTTTTTCAGTTAGTATTACATGTTTTTTTGGCCAAGAGGGACAGTTGCAAACAAACTCTTTCTGTTTACCTTTAACAATAAATGTTCAATATTTCTCTGCAGCCCAAAACACTCTCTTTTACACATGTCAAATGATGGTGGTTCTACATTTTTCCAACATAGGCTAATTATTCTCCTTGCTTGGAGAAGCCCAAAAATCAATCATTTTCACTTGCTTCGTTGTTCTGATAAATTCCACAGGATGTATTCCAAGTACACACATTGTTGGCCTCAATGGTAAAATACTTTAAACCAACCGTGATAAACAATTTTTCCAAAATACCTGAATTTTAGGGTACTCGCATTGAATCAAAGTTCCCTTTCTCATGTCAGCATTCAACACACACATGGGAATGTTAGGGAACATATGATGAGGTTTAAGAGGGGTTTTCCTAGTGATCTTAATTTACATGTTCTCTGTAGAGTCTCTGACCACTGTTAACTATATGGGGCCATATGTTTTGATGTGTGTCCCAGTTGAGTTTGCGCACACACACACACACACACACACACACACACACACACACACACACGCACACACACACACGCACACGATTCAGTCTGCTTTTGTCGTCAGAATTTTAATCCAAAATAAAATGGATAGAACTTTTAATTAAATACCACTTGAAAAGAGGAACAATAGGTTTACAAGAAGACATGTGCACAAGTCATTTTTAGATTCTTAGGGCGTGGTGGTACACAGGTGGGGAAAATACAGACTTGTTTTTGCCCTGCCTTTAATTTCAACCAAAAGGATGGAATGACCAACTTTTGCCATGGTGAATAAACACATAAGATTAGATTGTTTCATAAGATTTGCTGAAATGAATAGTCATATGAATAAATAAAAAAATATGATGTAAGATGAGACAATTTAGACAATTTAAAATGTCTTATAACTATGGAATTTATTCTGTCTTTTTTTGTTGTTTTATCACATACCATATATGTATTTTAGGAGGTTGATTGTATGTCTGCTCCTTCAGCTAAAAGCAACAACTAATCCCATTCCTGCCATGTATGTGTAGAAAAGTGTCATTTTTAAGGGATTTTAATCATGTTTTACTTGTGAAAATACATTTGGACTGAAGTTTTTTGTAAACAATTAGAAGGTTGAAACTAAAGTGACAGACCAACATTCACAAAAAACAGTCAGGCCTGAAGAGACAGGAGATGAAATGAACCAGTTTGATTTTTTTATTGAATTTTTTCGTGCTTCCACCATTAGGATTGACATACATACAATATATTCCGAACAAATACATAATTAACAGTAATACCTTGTTAACTATTCCAGAATGGTGTCAAGCACACATTTAACATCAAAACCAATAAACCCCTAGCCTGGTCCTACCAGTCCGTCGTACTTCATTTCATTTGTACAGAAGGTCTGGAATCGTTCGATTGACAAACGTAAACTCACTTGAAGGCGGGTGTCTGTTGAAGTTTAAAACTATTGGATCTGCCCAGTGCCACCATGGATCTGCCAACCAATTGCATAACGTTTGGTCGTGACGTATGGCATGCGCCGGCTTCTGCAACTGAAACTAGGGTACTTAATTGTTCTCAGCCACTCCCTCTGTTCGCTGATTGGACTGGTAAAAAATCTACAGGAGAAAACCCGCGAATATATACCGCGGACCCAGACTGACTACTGACGAGAAATGAATATTGAGCGGAAGTAGGTAGGCGAGCGGTACCAGGCTAATAAACCCCACGCTGCATACACAAACCCGAGACATATACCGGTAAACATTTAAAGTCACACACCCTCTGCATATTCTAACTCACCAGTCCAAACGCCTCAGCCATGCACAGTAGACTACAGCAGCTAGCTCTTACCTCCGAGGTGAATGAGTTGATGCTGGTGCCATCCGAGAGTCCGTTCCTGCGATACATGCTCACAGAGGGACCGGTGGGATGCACAGGTCTGGGCAGCAGGGGGCTTCAGGTGGGGGGCACACATAACCTCTCATCCATGCCTAAAAACACAGGACACAAGGATCAACATGCTTGTTTTTTTTTTTTTTTTTTTCAAAAAATCATATTTATTTCACTTAATTAGCTTCTTAGCTTATTATTAGGCATCAAATAACAACGTTTTCACTCAGTTTGAAAATAATTATGAACACCTTCTTCTTTATGTGATTATATGAGCTCTTCAATGTGACAATACACTCTGACAACAATAAGAAATATTCATTGTTCCATATACACAGTGACCAAACACAATCTGCACATACATTTGCATACACAAACTGGTCTGGTGCATATTGTTTCTGTCCTCAAGTTCTACACCGGTTCAGTTATTAAGACGTGGCTCAGATATTCTGAAGCATAGCACTAATAAGTTAAGGCCAAGACACGCATGTAAGCAGCGGCAGTAGTCAGTCCCAGGACGCCCTCTAATGGACAACTGAAGGCCCGCATGTGTAAAGGATCACTATGAAACACTGTGCATGCACTGGTACAGTCAGCTATTCCACAGCCTGGAAACACATACTCAACACAATGCACTTATAGGCATACAACACAGGAATACAAAACTCTTCTGCATTGATCTAGGCTTTTAAAAAAGGTCACGCAAAAGACTTCCCCTTTGTTATGCTAAAACTCAAGTATTTTTTCTGTCTTAGGAAATGTTATCCAAAAGATGAATAAAACTTATGGCATACGCAAACATTTCCAACTCCCATGAGTGTTCCAGATAAAGCAAGAGAGATTTGGAGTGAACTAGGAAATGTGTGTGACACATAGTTATTGAACTAAGAGGACAGTCTAAGCTTCCCTGGAGAAAATAGTTGGTTCTGTGGTGATTTGGTTATGGTTATTGATTTCCTAGTTAAACCCAGGTGGTGCCCCGTAAGAAGTGTAGTTTGAATTATTTTGAATTATTTTATTGATAGCCGGAAGTGGAGGGAAAACCCTCTGCTTCCTCTTGTTGCATTATATGCATCTTACACACATTCTAAAAGTAGTAAACCACTACATATGTTTAGGACACCTGACATTTTCCAGCACACTTCCTTCTAAACAAGGATTCAGTATATAGGGAACTGTTAGCATGCATAGGGATTGTTTTAAATATTTACTTTGTCACTTTTCTAAACACTTGATTTTTTGGTTGTTGATGGATGGAATTTGTGTCAAACTCAGAACTGATATGAGCAGACAACAACCGTATTATAAACAGGTCAGCCAATCAATGCAACCTCCTCATCATGTAAGAGACCAAATGTACAGCAATTTGGCCAAAGGATAGCCTGTTAAACTTATAGTTCTTTTTTTTTTAAACGATCATCAAGTGTTAGAGATTATCTAAATTTCCAAAATCTCACAAGCATTTTAACACTGTTTT
The DNA here is from genome assembly GCA_026122265.1 of Ammodytes dubius. Classification (NCBI taxonomy): domain Eukaryota; kingdom Metazoa; phylum Chordata; class Actinopteri; order Uranoscopiformes; family Ammodytidae; genus Ammodytes; species Ammodytes dubius. The sequence continues at coordinate 1,282,536 of CM047524.1, forward strand.
GCACATTAACCTATCTGTTATCATGCTTTCAAATCAGTGATCAAATGTACTACATTTAGATCATGCATTATGTAATAATAATAATAAAAATAATTATGCACGATCTAAACATGTTACTATTGCACACAAAATCGCTCTTCAGTTTGAAGAATAATGATAATGCAAAACCAGTGTCTCGGTGTTTGATTAACAAAGCTAAGAATTTGTTTTAGATGCATATAAACAAGGTCAGAACACACTCATTATCTAGAGGTGGGATGCTGCAAGTAACCCACGATACAAAAATATATACATATATATATTTGGTGCTAATGTATCGACATCTGTCACAAGAGAAATTACAATGATATATTGCAATATCTTTTTGTTTGGCCCACCCCTAGTTAGCAATGTGTTGCCTACTGTTAGTCTTTATATTAAGAATTAGCGTTGGATTTCACTTTTTTTTCTGTTTCACTTTTTTTTCTGTATTCCTTGTCTGTTTATGTGAGGGAGGGGGGAGGGGGGAGGAGAGAGGGGTTGGGTGTTGTGTATGTATTGTATGTGTTAACTTATTCTGTTTTTTTTTGTCCATATGTACAAAACCATAAAACCACTAAACTAAAAGTAAAAAAAAAAAAAGAGAATTAGCGTTGGAGGGGGTACCCTTAGCTCAGTTGGTAGGGCGTCCCCCCCATGTGCCTCGGCCAGCAGCGGACCCGGGTTCGATTCCAACCCGCGGTCGTTCTCTGCATGTCACTCCCCTCTCTGCCCCATTTCAACTCTGTCTCTACACCATCAATAAAGCATATAAATGCCAAAAAATATCTTTAAAAAAAAGAATTAGCGTTGGTTTTAAACTGGCGGCCTTATCTCTTAGCACTTCAGGTGGTAAGGGTAAAAAGACTGTCAGATTCCTATTGCACTAGGCTGAACTTGATGTTCTTGCCATGTCATTGCTCACATTCTGTTGATGGGGATGAGTCATGCTTTATGGCTGTAATCTCAGATCACCGGGCTGGGTCGAAAATTATCTCAGTTATCTTCAGGTTTTCACATCAGCTCTGTCTGACATCCTTTTAAGAGTTATGTTGTGCTCTCCATGGGCTCCCTACTATTCTTGGAATTTAAGGAATAAATCAGTAGAACTGTCTTATAAAAGGGACACTGGCTTTAGGTGGAAAATGTATCAAAAGTCTTGCTTAGCTGTTGTTTGTTAGTGTATTGTTTGTATGTGTCTTTGTTTCATTGTAAAAAAAAGATTTAAAAAAAATGTATTTAGTTTAGCTATTCTCAAGAGAAAGATCACCTTTTTTGAATAGTAAAAAGAACAGTTTCAACATTTGGTTCATATGCAACATTCTGTAGTTCAGTACACCCAGTGAACCCAAGAATGACTGTCCCTGGGCTAATCCAGTCTAATTAGGTAGAGTAGAGCCAAGTGCCCTTTGGCCAATTATATCATGTCTCTGCAACTCACTCCCCCTCTCTTCCCCTCATCCTTCTGATCCTTCGTCCCAGTCCTGCTGACTTTCCTTCTTCACAATCAGCCTTGCTGCCAGACCTGTGTATGGTGGGGGGGGGGGGGCTAAAAGACTTGACTGAATGGTGAATTGACCAAACGTCGTAGGACAAATAGAACCAACGAACAATGTGATGTTATTATAGCCTGGTGCTACCAGACCATCGTACTTCATTTCATTTGTACAGAAGGTCTGGAAGTGCTGTAATTGGCAAACGTTCACTCACTTGGAGGCGGGTGTCTGTTGAAGTTTAAAACTATTGGATCTGCCCAGTGCCACTCTGGATTAGCCAACCAATCGCATAACGTTTGGTCGTCACGTGTGTCATGAGCCGGCTTCTGGCGGTGCGTTCCAGTTGTACTGGAAACTCTGAAATTTCCGACTTCACTACATATTGTAGTCTATGGATCTACCGGTACCTGGCAACGGTAACTTGCTAGAGCCTAACGTTTAGTTATTTGGATGAGAAAGGTTTTAGGCATCCATACTTTCGCGAGCAGATGCACTGGAACACAGACAGGTCGGAACTCGGAACTACCAAGTCGGAAATCTCCTTCTTCCGAGTATAAAGGAACGCAGCATTCAACTGAAACTGGAGCGCGACTTAGACGTCATCGTTCTCAGCCACTCGTTTTGTTCGCTGATTGGACAGGCAGAAATCTGCCTGAGCAGAATCCCACTAATACGTCCCATCCCCAGACTGACTACTGAAGGGAAAATGAAATTTGGCCGGAAGTAGGTAGGCAGGCGGAGCCAGGCTAATGTTATTAGGCAAGGAGATCAAATCCATTAGAGCCAACACATAGCACAAAGTAAGAAGCAGAGAATTAACAATTCTAATAGTCAGGGTTGTTGTTTGTCTGAATACTCAGTAGGCTATGTTTGTTGTGTTGTTCATTATTTAAAATGTATAAATAATGTTGTGCACACACTGTTGTAGGCTGACTGCCGCAAATAAAATTAAGGGTAACAGCACTTCATCAGTAAACACAAAATAATAAAGATACACACTTTAAACAGTATATACATTTGAGACTTTGGATTGAAAATGATACATTTAAAGCCTTCACTATGGATGGGCTGTGGGCGGTGCTTATTTTCATGCGGCCCGGAAGCAGATATCCCATGCACTACACTACAAGCGGCGAACAGGATTGTGTCTTTCTGGATATCAATCATAGACCATGTACTAATAAATTCTCATTTCAAAACGCCACCTCAAGCGTTTTATTAGCCGTTTGAGTTTCAATTTTTAGCCATTTGTTTTTGCGGGAGAAGGAGGGGTGGGAAGCTGACCAGAGCCGTAGTGAAACAAATGTTTCGGTTTTCGGCCCAGCCTCACGGCAGGAAAATAAAACTAATTCATACTTATTCTGATAAGGCAATTGCGTTTACAGCTGCAACATTGGTATTATAAGTACACTTTAAAAAGCTAACTTAAGCATTTGAACATTTGTTTGGTTGATTTCAATAGTTAAAGATGCAACACACGCTATCAAAACAGCACTAGCCCACTAGTTGGTTTAGCTTTTATTAGCTAATACGTGTAGACCAGATGGCAGGAGGAATCTTTGTTTAGAACTTGTTAACTTAATTTAAAGATCACATATAGCAAATCATCGGGAGGTTAGTGACTTATACTCCCATGGTCGGTAAACAATGCAACTGTGCTCGCTCAGACCTCTAGCTTACAATGCTTCAGAACGAGAATAATGCTACATCCGCTACGCACGCCACTCTCTTTCTTCATAGGTCCATGATGCCTCTACCTCATGAAACGTACACTGCGCGTCATGCGTGCTAGGGCGTGGCTAGGCTCCCATGATGCGGAAGTAAATGCGGAAGAATTCTATCCTTGATGTTGCGCTGCGCCAATGAGCAGCTTTCATAGAAATGAATGGGCACCATGTTTCAATGGTTTTCCATCCGATTGTCCATTTCGTTATACAGTATGTCCATGGTGTAAACCAGCAGACAGCACATGTAGGAGTTCCTGGGTGATTCCAAATCCTTGAGGGATATGTGGGAGGCTCAGCTGTTTAGAAGAGGAAAAGGACTTTTACCAAGAATACCAGAAAACTACCCAACATTGAACTCTCTTTTTACTGTGACCGTGTACAATAGAACACACCTTAACAAATGAAAAATTCATTCTGATGCAAACTTGGGTGCTTGATTCTGATTTTCCACCAGAGAAATCAGAATCAAGTTCATGACTTGCATGAATTTCATCACCAATTCCTTTTATGGGACATCCTGTAGAGATACAGATTAGTACACTAAAAAAGTAAGGGAAACACCTACAGCTGTTTGTCCCTACCACTGAACTGCAGTTTGCAGGACACTGGGTAAGTGGTGACTGACACATGGATGAGTGAACAACAGATGGTGTTTCTTACTGGTTTCTCCTGGGCACATACACTGTTCATAGGAAGCCATGGTTACAATGTAACTTATTTTTCTTTTTGGCAGAATGGTAGAAACAGAACCCCCTGAAGGTCTGTGTTAGTGACCTCAAATCAATATCAGGAGACTACAGGGTCTGGATTAGTTGCCCAGCCCTAGTCTGTGTAACTTTTCTTAGTTCATTTCCAATACAGAAACAAATGCAGATCAAGACAAATCCTATATCCTTCAGATCAATCTTTATTACATTTTTAACTTTAAAGCAAAGCCTTCAGATATATACACTCGATTCAGTCAGACTAAAGTCCAAGAATAAACCGTATACACTGTCAACAACATGAATGTAATCTACATGAATTTGCTGCTTTTAAGGGAGTGCCTCACTTTCCTCAAAGGATATCAACTAGGGCTGTGGATCTTTTGGAATTCGATTCCTGAGGTCATATTCGATTCAAAATTAATTCTCGACTCAAAACGATTCCCAATTCAAAACAGTGATGTTAAGCTTGAAATGCATGTCATTTTAGGGCAAGTCAACATTACCAGTAGGGCTGGCCCGAATTATTCAAATATCCGAGTATTCGTTTGTTAAATTAGTATTCGGAGCTCAATTCAGTATTCGGGATATTAGTTTTTCAAACTGCAGTATATTTTGTCAGCAAACAATATTTGGATACACAAGTTATAAAACAATTGTAAAATACAAATTAGACGTTCATTTAAAATATAGTATCGAATTATTTGATCTTTGACCTAGTTGGCCGCTGCCCTTTGCGCAACCGGTGATGTAGTAGGCTACGTGATGTTACAAGAGTGAGGCAAACTAAAAGTGGCACCAAGCGCAGGAGGGAGAGAGAGATGGAGGAAGAATAGATTGTGTTCCTAATAACTCTATAGGCTACCACAACATTAGCGCGATTTCGGAAGGAAATGTAATGCTTATGCTTGGCGTAATGCTAACGTTAGCTTAGCTCAGCTGTTTGTTTACATCAGCCATCATCAACCGTGACTTGCTTGCATCCTGGGAATAGGCAGTCAATAATGGATATAATATGGACAAAAAAGACTATCAATATTGGGTCTTTGTATGGATTTATAAATCGCCGAAAAGATGCACGTTCCTGGATGAATTGATAAGCTCCTGTATGGGTTACGATGGCGCAGAGGACAGCTGATTTGGAACGAAAAACAACTGTTGCCTCCACGGGGAAAAAGTAAGGAACTCCAACTTTACTACCGTTCGAAAGTTATTAAAGCATCAACAAACTACGCAGCTTGCTGTCTCGGCTCACACACTCGGTTTCAGTGAGTACATTGGCATTATTAGGCCGTGTCTGAACTGCCATACTAACGTCCTACTCATACTCATTTTGACTTCAATTTGAGTATGTGACGGTTGGGTATGCGAGTTTGGGTATGTGAGAAATTCCCGGATGAGTACTAACTTCCGGGAAGATTTTGGGTATGAATCGATTGTATACTTTTCCTACTCAACCGCCCCATAATGCACTGGGTCAATTCTACCCGCCCAGGAAAATGAAATATTTTCGAGCAAGTTGCTAGGCAACAACATTGTTTGGGGTTCCGCGATCTGACAACTGTACGTGCAGTCATTCATAAACTCTTACAATAGATAAGAGATGAAGATAAATACCTAACAACATTAGAGTTACTAAGTGAAATGAGTGTTGTGAGTCTGATAGTGGAGAGAGATTAGAACAGATCGCTGTTCCACACACCGCGGCTCGTCCAGCTCAACTCACAGACAGCTGAGTGCTGATGAGCCGGACAGAGAGCGTCGGAGGGATCCTCCGCCTCAAAACATCATTATTATAAAAGAAGAGGTCTAAAACACAGATGATGAACACAGGACTGTAAAAATCTAGTTCAATATCTAACCTGTAGAGGGCGGTTATAAGCTTAACAGTGTCTAAACTGCCTGAATCTTATAAGAAGAAGAAGAAATTCTTCATTGCTTGAGTATACTTCAACTGAGAACGTTTAGACGCAGCTCGCATACACAATCGATCTTTGAGTAGAGAGTATGCATGAGTATGTAGGATGTAGGACGCTAGTATGGCAGTTCAGACACGGCCTGTATGTTGGTTTGATGGTGTGTTTTTCTGGCACCGCTCTCACCTGGTTCATTTCCTATCCCTCTGACAGACACCAATTCATTTCAGTCAACAACTGCAAATCCCCCACCTCCCCAGTCACTTATGGTGTCCCCCAGGGTTCTGTACTTGATTCCCCACTTATCATCTACATCCTCCCACTCGGTCAAATCCTCCGCCAACATGGTTCATTTTCACTGTTACGCTGATGACACTCAGATCTACTTCTCCACCAAGACCATCTCTGCAGCCACCCATTGCACCCTCACCACCTGCCTCACTGATGTCAAAACCTGGATTCAACACAACTTCCTCAAATTAAATTGCAATAAATCAGAAATCCCTTAGCTCAGTTGATAGGGCGTCCCCCCCCCACCCCCCGGGCCGGGCCCAGCGGCAGACCCGGGTTCGATTCCCGCCCGTGGTCGTTCTCTGCATGTCACTCCCCTCTCTGCCCCATTTCACCTCTGTCTCTATCAATAAAGCATGAAAAATGCCAAAAAATATCTTTAAAAAAAAAAAAAAAATCATTGCACAAATGGAGAGAACCGCAACGCAGACTTGAAGTGAACCTAACTCAGACCACATCCTGAGTACGGTTCCCTTCAGACTGGTCTGGGTCCCTTCGGAGTGTTCACATATACAAGAAAATAAATGCTGACTACGAGGTCTCATTTCTTTTTGAGGGCTGAAAGGGACCGAGTGTGAAACACCCTTATTCGCCATACTACTGATCACTGTTAATCTATCACCAACTCAACCCCTACTGTCATTGTTCATGTGAAAAACCTAGTATCTTTAAAAGGGTTAGGGCTCTGACACACAGTGGGAAAATGCTGATGGAAGTGCTGAGTTTGCATTAACTGGGGAACAGGTTAAATTATAAAATAGTGGGCTGTCTCCAACCAAACCTGTCCCACATAATGAATGAAGGCCTGGGTCTCTCCGACACAGAGGTAAATAAAGGACACTGTTAGAGAATGAACAACATACGCTCAGCTCTGTGTATTTTCATGTTGCTACAGAAGAGCAGCTGAATTTACAATGTGCAGAGACTGAGGGAGTGTATGAGGACATCTATGGGACAGCCATGTACGGCGGAGGGTCCACACAGCTTCAAGGACAGTTCATCAATAGAGGCCATGCTTTAAAAAGTCACCACATGTTGATGAATTGAACTTTTTTGCTGTTTAGATTTTTAAACCGTCTGTGGGCAAGAGTTCTTCTAAACATGTTATGAAACTAAAGGACTCGGCTTTGAGTAAGATTTGTGTCTCTTCCGGTTTTACCAAAAAGTGAATTTACTTCAAAAACAAACTTAAAAATACGGAGGGTGCTTTCACACCTGCCGTGTTTGGTTTCGATTGACACAAACTCTTGTTCCTTTTCACCTTTGTTCTGGTGAGAACACAGAGATCGCTCTCGGATGCGCAATAAAAGCTCACCAATCAATCGTACTGAGACCCTTGTTGACGACGAAACTTTTCCTAATCTTACAGCGTTGCAAAGCAGACAGGCACACAAAGGCTGTGTTCGGAAAGCCATACCAGGGTTCGACATAACGTATAGCCCGATGGCCCGGGGCCAGTAAAATCATATGCAGGGCAAGTTGATTGGCCAGCCACTGGCCCGCCCGGGCCAGTGACTGGCCAATCACAGTTCAGTATCAATCTTTTTGTAGACTACATCATGGTTCATTGAAATGCGCGTTGAGAGTCGTAATGAAAGCAGTGTTTATTTAAGACTCAATATAATAAACCTAATAGAAATATAAAATATATTTTTTAATGAAAGGCCAGTGGACAAACGATGCGTGGGCGTTGTGACAGGCGGAGCAACAAGCGGGTGCACTCTCGCTCCGTTGGCAGAGCTGCCTACCGTCCGCCTGCGAGTCGACAAATCAATCGACTTACTTTGCCCCCTTTTTTTCTTCCCACAGCAGAGGTTTAGGTGCAGAAAATGATAACTGCGCTTTTCCTTTAGCTGCCGCCGTAATGTTACAGTAGGCCTATTTGCATCAAAGCCCCAATGGTAATACAAATGAGAGGTGTTATTTAAACGCTGTGAATGCGTCTCCGGTGATTGTGTCGGTTGTAGACAGAAACGAACGGAGGGACTCCGCTCACTGTTCCTATATAGTCGCGCAGTTAGGCACTGTGTTTTCAGGCTCGAGACATTCAATCAGATCGCGGAAGTCTTTCCCATCGCTAACGGGGGGAATATCCCCGGTTATTATTTTAGCCACAAACCACAGTTCTTCTGCGCGGCGAGATCACACGGTGAAAAGCGTTTAACGTATGCTGCATATTTTGCACTGCATTGTTTTTTTTATCAATAGTTTGAAAAAATGGTCCCACACCGGACTCTTATGTGAAGCTGACACTTTATGGAGAAGTGACGCTCCTGCAGCGCGCTCTCCCATTAAAAAAACGGCATAACCCACTGATTTTCGGATTTCTATTCTATTTTTAAAGTCAACTTGAGCGTATGTGGACAACAGGTCATTCGGTCGACACATTCACATCCCTAATGCATATCCTATAGAGAAAGTAATAAAAACAGCCACACCACAAAGAATGATCAGACCTTCATCTCTTTTTTTATGTTTGAACATGACTTCTGCAGGTGAACTATCCATTAAACTTCCCAAATTCAAGAATAAAAACAATCATCAAACTACTGGACTTTAAAATGCTGGCCCACTCTTTCAACATACAGTTGTAGGCTTCAAATTCAATATGTTTGCCTGGTTTTATATTATGTGTATGAGCAATATCAACATTTCATATAGGCTAATTAACTAAAAGAAAAATAACCAAATCTAAAGGGAATATCTATACTGTTACAGTATAGATATTCCCTTTAGATTTCGTTATTTTTCTTTATTTTTCTAATACAGGTATTATAGTTATTGACACTAAATTATGAAGAAAAAAAAGTGTGTGCAGGGCCAGTGAAAATATACAAGGGCCAGTAAAACTCGGATCCACTGGCCCGGCGGGCCAGTAGGAAAAAAAAGTTATGTTGAACCCTGCATACTAACGTCCTACTCCTACTCATTTTGACTTCAATTTCAATATGTGACGCTTTGGGTATGCGAGTTTGGGTATGCGAGAATTGCCCGGATGAGTACTAACTTCCGGGAAAAATTTGGGGTATGGATCGATTGGATACTTTTCCTACTCAACCGCCCCACAATGCATTGCGTCTTTTCAAACGACAAGGAAGGTTTTTTTTTTATTCTTTATTTACAATTCTGCATTTCCTGCACAACACAGGACTGTATGTAAAAATCTAGTTCTATATCTAACCTGGGGAGGGCGGTAATACGCTTAACAGCGTCTAAACGGTCGGAATCTTATAAGAAGAAGACGAAATTCTTTATTGCTTGAGTGCTAGAGAGTGCTAAGTAGACAGTATGTAGTACAGTCCCCTCCATAAGTATCGGAACAGTGAGGCCGATTCCTTTATTTTTGCTGTAGACTGGAAACATTTGGGTTTGACACCAAAAGATTAATATGAGACAATAGCTCAACATTTCAGCTTTCATTTCCAGGTATTCACATCTGGATCTGATACACAACTGAGAAGATATAATTTTTTGAAAAAGAACACAACATTTTTAGGCAAGCAAAAGTATTGGAACAGATAGACTTTAAATAAATTAAAGTGAATAAACCATAATATTTTGTCGCAAATACTTTGCTTGCAATAACTGCATCAAGCCTGTAACCCATTGACATCACAAAACGTTTGCATTCTTCTTTTGTGGTGCTTTTCCAGGCTTTCACCGCAGCCTCATTCAGTTGCTGTTTGTTTTGGGGGGTTACTCCCTTCGGTCTCCTCTTTAGCAGGTAAAATGCATGCTCTATAGCGTTTAAGTCTGGAGATTGACTTGGCCAGTCGAAAACCTTCCATTTCTTGCCCCTGATGAACTCCTTTTTTGTTTTTGCAGTGTTTTTGGATCCTTATCTTGCTGCATGATGGAGCATCTTCCAATCAGTTTGGTTGCATCTTTCTTTAAATTGTCAGACCGAATGTTTCTGTAGACTTCTAAGTTCATTTTGCTGTTGCCATCATGTGTTACTGTGTTGTTGTCAAGATGAACCTTTACCAAAGTGATGGAAAGGCTAAAGTTTGGAGAAAGAAAGAATCTGCTCATGATCCCAAACATACAGGCTCATCTGTGAAACACGGTGGAGGCAATGTCATGGCTTGGGCTTGCATGGCTTCTTCTGGACGGGCTCATTATTCTTCATTGATGATGTAACACATGATGGCAACAGCAAAATGAACTCAGAAGTTTACAGAAACATTTTGTCTGACAATTTAAGGAAAGATGCAACCAAACTGATTGGAAGATCCTTCATCATGCAGCAAGATAATGACCCAAAACACAACAAAGGAGTTAATCAGGGGCAAGAAGTGGAAGGTTTTAGACTGGCCAAGTCAATCTCCAGACTTAAACGCTATAGAGCATGCATTTTACCTGCTAAAGAGGAGACTTAAGAGAGTAACCCCCTAACACAAACAGCAACTGAATGAAGCTGCGATGAAAGCCTGTAAAAGCATCACAAAAGAAGAATGCAAAAGTTTGGTGATGTCAATGGGTCACAGGCTTGATGCGGTTATTGCAAGCAAAGGTTTTGCGACAAAATAGTACGTTTTATTCACTTTAATTTATTTAAAGTTTATCTGTTCCAATACTTCTGCTCGCCTAAAAATGTTGTGTTCCTTTACAAATAATGATATCTTCTCAGTTGTGTATCAGATCCAGATGTGAATACCTGGAAATGAAAGCTGATATGTTGAGCTATTGTCTCATATTCATCTTTTGGTGTCAAACCCAAATGTTTCCAGTCTACAGCAAAAATAAGGGAATTGGCCTCACTGTTCCGATACTTATGGAGGGGACTGTATATACAGAGCTGCTCCAAAGTATGTGAACCCCTTGAGCATTTTGGAATTGTATTTAGTTTAACCATTAATCATTCATTTTTATCAATACCAGTATTTTTTATATGGAATAACAGATGTTTGTTTATCAATTCAACATTTTTCTTTTCCGGAAATCAATTGTTAAACAGATAAAGCAAATGATTTGCAAATTATGTGCAAAAGTTTGTGAACCCTGAGCTGCATTGCTTAAATCGAGCAGGTAAAACACAATCAGGTGGGCCAAATTGAGTGATGAAATGGACCAATGTAGTGAGAGATCTTTAGGGAAGAAATTGGGCGGCACTAGATAAAACAAAGATCAAACCAGGTCAGTTTAGGCCCACCAAAAGTGAACCCATACAGGTCAGACACCTAAAAGGAGAAGAAAATCTTAGAGGATCTCAGGAATAAAAAAAAGTTTGAGCTCCATCGGTCCACCGTGAGGCAAATCATCTACAAATGGAGAGCTTTAAGAGTGACTGAACATCTGCCTGGAAGTAGACTTCCTTCAAAAATATCCACAAGCGTCACAAGAAAAGTGATTTTTCTGGTAAAGGCCAACTCAAACATTGCATCTGGAGAATTGCAGACCATTTGCCACCACCATTCTTCACTTGGGAGAAGGTTCTCTTGGTGGCAGGCAGAGTTGCGTTTTAGCCCAAACATGGTGTTTTTGGTTATAACTAAACAGTTAAATTTTGGACTAATCTGTCCACAGAATAAGACTTCAAGTATCTCCAGGTGCTCTCTGGCAAAGTTGTGACAAGCAGTGTTGTTATTTTTTTTGAGAGCAGAAGCTTCTTCAGCAACCCTCCCATGAAAGCCATTTTGACAGAGTTTTCTTCTCATTGTGGAACCATGCACATCTGTCCCAGATGCTGCAAGAGAGGTCTGCAAATCACTACATGTAATGTTTGGCTTTTAACTGAAAAATCACTTTTCTTGTGGCGCTTGTGGATATTTTTGAAGGAAGTCTACTTCTAGGCAAATGTTCAGTCACTCTTAAAGCTCTCCATTTGTAGATGATTTGCCTCATGGTGGACCGATGGAGCTCAAACTTTTTTTTTTTTTTTTTTTTTTTTTTTTTAAATCAATTTATAGGTGTCCCCAGACAAATTTGAAACATCACAACTCTATTCCTGAGATCCTCTGAGATTTCCTTTACTCTTGGCTTTCCGAACACAGCCTGACACTGCAGCATGTTAAAGAGCTGTCCTACTCTGAAGCATACTGCATTTATCACGTACCCATCAGGGTACAGTAAACACTACATCAACACAAGAATGGATTCTGCACAGAGACCAACCAGTTTTCCTGACACAAAATGTATTCTTAAGTATATGCTACATGAAATAATAATATTAACTCAGTGAGATGGTATTTCAGGTGAGGTTAATGAGCCTCATTCTAAATCAGCAACCCATGTGTTAACTTGCGTGAATGACCTGCTGTGGCCTTCCACATACAAATGGAATACATGGCTCTTACACTATACAATCATATCATTTAGAGTCAGGTATATAGAATAAAATGTGCTTCTCAAGAGTTGATTTAACCTATTAAGGTAAGACCGCAGTTTAAATAGCATTTGGAATTATTTTATTGGACTATCATTCTTATAGGTATCGTCATGATGGGGACTGTGGCAAAGTGGATAAGGTGGTGGACCCGCAACTATAGAGTCGGTGGTTCGATCCCCAGTCTCTCCGCCACATGTCCAAGTGTCCCTGAGCAAGACACTGAACCCTAAATGTCTCCTGATAGTTAGTTTGCACCCTGCGTGGTAGGTGCTGCTACTGTCGGTGTATGAATGTGTGCTCCAGTTGTAAGTCGCTTTGGATAAAAGCATCTGCTAAATGGCATGTCATGTGGCCTAATTATCTTATATTTTGGTATTTTTTGCATTTGTTAGACTTGGTATATAAATGTAACAGTCAGTATTGCACACTTTATGTCACTGATTTGTTCTTTTTAGGGGGAACTACATCAGTGTAGAACACAATCTATATGAACGTTTTGCTGCTGTCCCCTAGCATGTTCATGTAGGCCCACAAGTGTGACACTGCAGGGGTGTTTAGTAAAGGCTGGGTGGAGGGTCACTCACACACATCACTGCTTTAGGCCCAATAATAAACGCTGGAACCGGCACTGCACCGTGCACTAACATATTATTATAGCATTGGTTTGGACACACACCACACACACACACACACACACACACACACACACACACACACACACACACACACACACACACACACACACACACACACACACACACACACACACACACACACACACACACACACACACACACACACACACACACACACACACACACACACACACACACACACACACACACACACACACACACACACACACACACACACACACACACACACACACACACACACACACACACACACACACACCTACACACCTGTCCGTCACGACAGCAGAGGTATGACACGGCGTTCATAGCCCACAAGAATCCCCCCCCCCAGCCAGCCCAGGCCTGTGCGCTTGGAGCAAGCTAACGTATGTTCTGTGTGGTGCCTACCTTTAGACCGGGCAGGCTCCCTCGCCGCTGGGCTGCTGCGGTATTAGGCTAATAAAGACGACAATACGAGTTTCACATCAACGGTGTATTTCCAGAAGCGTCACGGGGGGTAAGCCTACTCCTTCTTTAAGCCGAACATGAAGCCAAGGTCGTAAGGTTCGGTCCGCAGGGTCCGCAAACCGTGCGGGATACATTAGACATCAAAGAGAAAGCATACACACAAGGCAGTGACGTGCCACATTATCTCTCCAGTCGAAGGAAGGGGAGAAAAGGAAAGTCCGAATGAATAAATCCCGACAGCAGGAAGTGACAGGTAGGCGCACTTCTCCTGACAGCCAGGTGCGTTGCCTAATCATCCGCTCTGTTCCGCACGCAGCTCCCGCCTCTAATAACAGCGGGCCAATCAGAGCGCGTCTCTCAGCCATCGTCCTTCAGACGCAGGTGCATCTAGGATAGGATGCTGTCTTATTGGTCCGTACATCACAGGCTCTCCTTGGTGCGTTACTGCGCTCCTCGTTTGCTTCCAACATGTCTAGATGCTTAAAGGCCTACTAAATGAAATGTTTTATGATTCAGTCTAAATCAAAAGGACGTAGGCCTATCTATTCTGTCTATGTGTATAATTGGGATAGGCCTACCATTAATATTCCCTCTGAACTATTGCTGGAATTATTTGGTAGAAAATAGTATTCCTTCTATCTAGAGTCAGTCTTTTTTTTTATGTTTTTTACACACATATCCACACCCCTTCTCCAAGAAAAATTAAATTTTTATTTTCAATAATTATACAATGTAGGTTGAGCAGATACTACACTGTTGTGCTTTATTTTAGGAATGTAGAGCAATATGGCTTCAACCGATCAAAAGAAATGCTCCCGTCATTAGTTAGAAATAATATCACATTAGACATGCTTATTCGGTAAACATCCACGAGCTATTATGAGCTTAGTAAAAATAGTATTAGCCAGTAATTACATAATGTGTAGCCTATTACGGAAATAAAACTTTGAAAAACATTTGCGTTTAAACTTTCTTTTATCACAGATGTTGGACACATTACAATATTGTCAACCTACATAATACACATAATAACTTACTTAGATAAATAGTACTTTTACTTAGGCTACATTATTACTTTTAATTTCTCATTGTCTATTGCGATGAGTTTTCCATGCAGACCTGTTAGGAGCTGGACTAGCGCAGTTTGATATTATAGCTGTGATAACTAACATGTAACTTCAGGGTGATCCAGCTCTCTTGTAGTGACCGATTTATTGCAGTAAATTTAAAGTGTTCATTCAATTAATCTCATTCACTCTAAAAAGGGCCCCACCTAGTGGCCCAACATGTTACTACAGAATACATAGTATTTCCGAAGCTACACCTGTCCGATGACATTGCAGCTGTTAGAAAAAATTGTCTGAACATATAGGCCTATAGCATAAGCAAAAAATGTCATTTCAGTTCAATAATCTTTTCAGAAGGAACTCCCTGTCAATTAACCATCCCACTGGGGAAAAACTAGCTCCACCTCGCAATCTCCAAGTTGTTCTAAATAATGAATTATTGTCATGTCTTTATTTTCACTTCTAAGGTTGTGTGTTAGGTTACATGTTGTGTGGTGACTGATGGGATATCTAGGCTTCATTTTTCTCTTGGAGCCTACCTGAGATGATTTCAAAAGTTTGAGACAATAATAGGCAAATCAAATAAATCTAAGTTGCGTTTTCAGAGATAGCTAGGCCTATAGGCTACCTTTTCAATAGCCAATCTCACAACAAGAAACATAAAGATTCATTTAAAGATCATCGATCATATTAGTTATCTTTGACATGCAGCAACAACATCATACCACTACTCCACCATGTACGGCTTGAATCATGTATCAGGTTTTGTCCCTGACTAAAAAAAAAGATTGTACGCTAGGCCTATCTACAGTATTTAAAGTAGGCTACCCTAGAAGTGGGTTGTCCCCATAGATAGTATATATATATGTCCCACGTACATGAACGCAACTCCTTTCACTTGTCGGGAATGACGTGTCAACAAGGTGCCGGAAGCTCTCAGTCCGTCCAAAATGGCTTACCACACAATACAACAGGAGTACTTACAGATTCCCGTTGTTACTAGGGCTTATACAACCGCCTGTGTCCTCACAACGGCTGCAGTGGTAAGACTAATTCACATGTTTACTGTGTTGTCTCGGGGCTAGCTTGATGTGGCCTAAACAGCTAATGTAACGTCGTTACTTTGCGGCTAGCTCGATGGTTTAGCTATAGCAGCTGGTAGGGAGACGTGTCTGCTTCATGGACATATTATAAAAGGGTCTGCCTGGGCTGTCCAGACCCTAACTCTGATTCACT